>VZRN01006213.1:1490109-1568400 GCA_013397935.1 Dasyornis broadbenti
TTTTTGTTTTCCTTTTTTTTTTTTTTTTTTTTTTTTTTTTTTTTTTTTTTTGGCGTGCAGTATTTACCTCCTTAGCCGTGTGGCTGCTGTTTCGTGTCACACTTGCAATAAGTTCTCAGCAGGGCTTCTCTGTCCTTCCAATTTTCGTGTATAACTATATTGCGGTGTCTTCATCCCAAGGAAGCTGCTGCAACTGAAGAACAGTGGGAGTAAATAAGTTGCTTTGCGTGGCTTCCTTGTTTTCCTTTTGCCTTCAGGTCAAGTTCTTAATAGTGTAAAGCTGAAAGTTTTCGTCTGTACTTGGGTAGAATCTGTGAGCACTGATTTTTTTAAGGCTAATTTTTATCATATTAGTGTGACCAAAGGTACAACTTGATGTGTTACTATCAACCTGTGTACCTTCTATGAAAAAATGCTTGTGAAATGTTGTGGATCTGCTGGAATATTCATGATAAAGATGAGGACGTGAATCGCTAATGCCAGCAGTACTATGGGATGTTGCTAGGTACTACATCTCTGGTTTTCCTCTTTTCAGCTGAAGTACCTGGTCTTTTACCTGCTTCTCATCTTATGCTAATACTTTTATGGAATATTTTGTGGTTCTGGAGGTGTTTGATTATTGTTTTGGTCTGAAATATATTCTGCTATTTCAATATTCACCACCTCTTGCCCCTTCCTTGTGACTTTACACTCTGCAGAGCAAAGGACGGTTTTGCAATCTGGTGTGTGCCAGAGGTATAAAGCCTGGTCGAAACAAACAGCTCCAGTGATGATTAGTGAGTGACTTGATATATGTTGGGTATTGAACAGGCAGCGTACAAGTCTGTGTGCTTCACCAAGTGTGAAGTAGGACATAGCAGCTTGGTAGGGTCTGCAGCAAAGGACAAATGTAACCTTAAGTGGGATTTGTATCCATGTATTCAGGTTGCTTTCTGTCATCCTGTAACCAAGGGCTCAGAAGTCACGTGTCCCTTTCTGCAGTGTTGATACTGTAAGTGGAGTTGCTCAAGGCTGTATATAAAACCTCACTACAGGTATAATTTAACTATTCTCTCTTCAGTTGCACAAGAGTGAAGAGCACTGTCTCTGTACCTTGTCACCCCGTATGTGCTGCAAAAGATTTTTCTGTCATATCTATACCCACATGTATTTTATTCCTCTTGCATAATTCATTGTTGAAGAATTTGCATTTCCCTGAAGTTGAAAGTTCCAAGAGTGCATTGTAATGATGAGAGAAATGGGGGCAGAAGGAGCTGACTGGGGTTGTTTTGTTTTTTTTTTTTTTTTTTGACCTAGCACTTTTTCAAATTTATTTATTGTACAAAATCTCTTAACTAAGAGGCAGTTGAACTTGTGCCAGTGGAATATTTTAGACTTTAAAAGTGACAAGACCCATTTATATTTATACTTGAAAAAGCATTTTCTGAGCTGCCTCAGCACAAGGTGACCATCTGTGTGTGTCCCCTGGTAACCTAGCAGTGGGGGAGAGCTAAACCTTTGGCTGTCTCCTGTATACAGACACCCGCATGCCCTTTTTTTTTTTTTTTCTCCCCGAAGTTAGTAGTTTACTGCATGTTTGATATGGGGAATAGTTATGGGCAAGTGGGCTACTGTTTTGGGCAGATATACAACAGGGAGGTTTTGGTGTTGTACCAGGTAGGGAGCTGTTGTCACAGGTGATAATATACAAGCTGCCTACAGGAGAACCAGTCTCTAGTAGGTGGGGATCTGATAAAATGCATAGAATATATGTTGGGATAGCTACAGCAATTTGAAAGAATCTCACTATTCTTGAATAAGAGGTGAGCATGTATGCTAAAACATGCATGTGGCTTTCTTCACAGACCAGCATGTGAATATCTTTGACATGGAAATCTTTTCTTTTGAAGCAGATGAACAAAAGAGACTTCCAAGAAACTCTCTTGACTATTACATTTTAGTAACTTAGTTTGTTTTATTTTTATTTTTTAATGGATGTATCATGGCATACATCAACAAGGATTTAAAGCACATAATAAAAGAAACTTGGTGAGAGCAATTAGCCCTCATTGAGGGGTACTCTTTATGTTATGCCACATCATTGAATCATAAGGAATACCCACTATTGTGCTAGTTTCTTCTCAGTACTAGCTCTTCCTTTCCAGGGTGTCACTCTAAAGGCTTCAACCTCTATTAGAATTTAGCATCTTAAATGTGTGATGGAGGCCATATCAGGTTGGGATGTGGCTCATCACAATATCAATAATGCTATTTATGCCACATGTGCTGCTCTTGATGGAGTGATGCAAACCTAAAAGACAAGGTAATCAATTGTAGCTAAGAAGTACTTAGCTGGGTTAGAGGGCATGCTGAAAGGCTGGTATGACCTTTCCAGATCATTGCTCTGTTTAGTATAATTAATGAAAATCTTCCTGCTGAAATGAAATGTCTGTGTGCTTTTTTTTTTTGGCGGGGGGGGAGGCTGGAGGGGGAAGGGAACTTAGAGAGACATGTAGGTATAGCTTTTGAAGAACCTAAAGGACAAAATCTTGTTGTGAAAGAAGGAAGATTGTTGAGAATTAGGCAGCTCAGGTATGCACTGATTCACTGTCAAATTATTGAAATTAATGTCTGTGTCACTGTTTGCGTCACTGCAACATGCATTCTGACACCTCTGGCAATTTCCCTCTTGACTGAGAATCATTTTTCATCTTCATGATGCACCAGGAATCTTTTATCAGTGCTACAGATGTGCTGTATATGTATTCATAGCTTGGCTTTGAAGGAGAGTCACAATAGGTTAAGAGCACAGGCAGCCATGATTTCCCTTTTGACAATGCTCTGTTTGATCCCCTTTTGCACATCAAAAAAGTACACTGGAGGTCAAGGGAAGTGGGCAGTGTAACAAACCCACACACTGACTGACACAGCCTAGAAGTCCCCCATGTTAGTTAAAACTTGTATTCAGACAATGCTGCCACTGGTTCTGTGTTTAAAAACAAAAATGCCTTCAAGTTCCTGCCAACAACCAGAGCTATCCAATTTAAATTTAATCAGTTATTTGTCACTGTCTGGCATATTTTGTCTGAGTGGTTATTATACATTTTTTTTTTGTTTTGTTTCCCTCCCATGTTTTACTAGAGCAACAATAGCGTAGAGACATTTGTCTTGCAGAAAAAAAAAAAATCACTGAGAATCATTCAAACATGTTTCCCTTGGCATTGTCATAGTAAATTTGTATGTCTAGGAAATGAGACTGGTTGCTTGTTTTCTTCTTCTACTGCTTCTCAATGGTTAGGTACAATCTCAAACTGTTTCTTTTGAGAAACATAAACAGTAGTATGATATTTAATGCTTTCAGAACCAGAAAGAAACAGAGTAAATGTAAAATTGATGTAAAAATTTTTTTTGGTTAAAAATACTCTGTTCCTGTTACATGGTGAATAAAAGACTTAGCTGATTTTATATTTTATAAATAAGTATATGGGGTTTTATGGGGGGATTTGGGTTATTATTTTTGAAACAACAAAACTGCTAGGACTTACATACATAGATTATGTACACATACATTACATTATATATATATGTATGTTTATTTTTAAAAACTCCATCTAGTAACTACTGTAAAGGCCAGACATTCAATAGATCAGAGTGATTATGAAGTGAATTTCTTACCTCTGGAAAGCAAACTGCTTTCTAGTCATCATCCAGGGCTGTAGTCAACACATCTATTTCTTCTCACTTCAAGAAGTTAAATACTTGGAACAACTGTCAGCAGGTTGTCTTTAACATGTGGCAGAGAGAGGGCGTTCTGGCAATAGTTGCTTTTAAATCTAGAGTTACCTTTATTATGGATTGTGCTGTTAGTGCACTGCTTCCTATGACCCTACTGTTGTGTGACTCTGAAAAATGGAAAAGTATTCAAAAATGGCTGACCTGTTTGCTTCTAAAATTCACAGCCACCTTCACTTCTTATGATGGAGACAAATCTGGATTCAAACTGCTGAACAGTTTCCTACAGGCTGTGCCACACCAGTGTTCTTGTAGAAAGGTCCCCTGGCATTTAAAGAGTTTGGAAGACAATTTAGGGAGATCCAAAGGTTTTGTTTTATGAAAATGCTATTCTAATTTCAACAAAATAAACCATTTGTGAGTGGCTGGCTTTTTCTAAACCCTTCCAAAAACAATGAACAGGCAAATACGGAGACGAGATATTATCAGTCCTTCTCTCTCCAATAGCTACAAATATGAAAGCTGATGACACATTGTACAGAAGAAAAATCTTGCTCTGAATGTTTATTCTTCTATTGTCAAGGGGCAGTACTCATGCCACTGAAGTCTTAAGTTGTGGAGAAAGACAATGATAACTTTTGGAAGAGGAATATTAACAATAGTCATATTGCACAATGTTTTTAGTCTTAAGCTTCAGTACTGGTTTCTTACAACTCATGAAGGCTGATGTAAACACAACACTTCTGAGGTTAATGTGAATCCTGTAGCATTTTGCAGACCTTTAGTTGTGTAAAGAATGGGAGCAAAACCATCATTCCTTAATTTCACATAGAGACTTGCCTTGATTTTGAGCAGGATGTGTGGCTTCCTTTAACCTTTCCACCTGTAAGGATAGCAGCACATTGAAACGAGAGGAATTTTCCAAGGTAGGATATTGTGGTCTGTTTCCTCCAGTGGCTGTTTACCTGTGCTATTCTGACCCAGTTCAGTAATCTGCCTTTTGTAATATACACTTAGCTCAGCCTTTATGGCTGGTGATGGAGTAGATAAAACTTTTTGGATGCCAATAGAAAGCAGATTTGTTTAATTGACTCTGATCCTTCACTCTTACCTGCCCAGTGGGATGCTTGAAAAGGAACGTGTTCTTCTGCATAGATTGTATTGAACAGTGAAGGTTTGCTTGATACAAAAATTATTCACTGCATGTCCACCATCTGTTCTCCCAGTCTTTCAGTGCTCTATCTGATCAGTAGAGCTCCTCAATTTTTCGAGTGAAAAAACCTTGAGTGAAAAAATAAGCATCTTTATGCCACCTTTTTTGGCTGAATAAACAATAGTGGAGTACACAAAGGATTAATAGATCCTTCCTGTTGGGCTTCAGCTATATTATCTTGAGGAATTTTGTCTGCCAAAATAGGAGCCTTACAGTACCTCTGCAGGCATAAATTACCTAGTTTTTCCTCTTGAAGGATAGCCTGTCACCATAAAGGCAATTTTTTTTATTCATTTACAATGTATTATAACTTTCATGTTCTTGTTTTATTACATGCCACCGTATGCAGTGGTTTACCTCCCTACATACATGGATGTTGGTACCTTAACAAAAAATCAAATCTAAGCTTTTGTATAGATAATTGAAGGCTGATTCTGCATAGAGCTGACCAACAGAAAATCTAAGACACAGCAATTTACTATAAAAGCAAAACGATTAAATGTTTGTGCCTTTTTCTTACTGTCCATGTGGGATTAGGGTATTGCTGTAGTGTGGTAGCTTGGGATGCAGGTTCTTGTTTCGACTCCTGCAAAGTAATTTGGCAGATGAAAGCTGCTGGCCTCAATTATACAAAACAGGGACCCAAACCTGAATGTTGTGCCACAAATCTCACCAGTGACTTCTTGCTGAGATGGCTGTACCTTTGTGTTTTCTTTTTTCCAACAATCAGAATTTCCTATCAAAGTTTATCTAACACTTCTCAAATGTAATTTTGTCTGAAATTGCAGGAGGTCAGAGTGCATATTGAAATTTTCTTTTCCTGCTTCTAGGCGTTACAAGAATAATATAAAGAACTTCACTTCTGCTTTTTTCCTTCTGACACTGACAGTGAAATTTACTTTTGTATATGGTAAATTTAATCCCTCTTGAGTACTGTAAGTGTTTGTATGTATGAGCATGTCTTTGCAGGCTATCTTCTCATCAAGACCTAGGTGAGCTTAAGGTAGGCTTCATGCTGACTCATTCCATAGGATTCTGTTTCATTGCATTGGAAAGTTGAAGTGCACAGAAGTTTCAATCAAGTTAAAGCTACACAAACCTCAAAATAGCATCAGTTCATGGCATTATATATCCTAACTAGATGTGACAAAGGTGTTGGTTTATCAGACTGCTGCCTGTTCCTTCAGTATGCTGAAGAATTTGTAGAAAGTATTGGTTAAAGTTGCTATTGACGATTTAACAACAGAATGTAGTCTGACCTTTGTAAAGATTTCAGAGTTCTAACTGTTTTTTTTGTCTCTTAATCTTTCTTTTTGTTGCTGTCATGCCTTTTTTCTAAATATTAAAAGGTGTCTTCTGTGTAGAACTGAATTTGTGTGCTTAAAGTCAACAAAGTTTGTAAGTCTCCTCTACTAGAACAGAAGAACAAAGCACAATTTCTTTGTTGCTCAGAGAACACTGATACACAAAGGAACACCAACTCCTTTTATAAACCTTTGGGGAATGTAAAGAAAGTGTTGTAGTAATTCAACCTGATCCAAATCAGCTTGTATGGTTTGTGTTAAGAAAATACTTTAGCAAGATCATTATAATGTTTCTATCAGAATCAGTGCACAAAAGAAAGCAGAATTGGGCATATTTTGGACTAAATTTCTTTACAATATGTTTTCTATAAAGGCTTTTTAGGGGAAGTAAATTACTTATTACATTGAAGGTATGTTGATCAGAGCTGATTGAGACAGTGTTTGCAATTGATGAGTTTTCCATAAACCAAGAAAAAGCAGTTGGCAAAATCCTATCTCTGAATCATGTAATATAATGAGGGAGGCTACTGAAATAATAGAATCTTTATTTTGAAAAGAATTTTAATATCATTAAGTCCAACCCTTAACCCAGCACCACTGTGTTCACCACTAAATGATGTCATCAAGTGCCTCGGTCACATGTTCTCTTTGAACACTTCCAGGTATTGTGGCTTAACCACTTCCCTGGCCAGCCTGATACTTGATAACCCTTTCGGTGAATACATTTTTCCTTATATTCCATCTGAACCTCTCCTGGCACAACCAAGGCCATTTCCCTACATCCTGTCCCTTGTCACCTGTGAGAGGAAGCTAAGCCCCACCTGGCTACAGCCTCCTTTCAGGTAGTTGTAGAAATGATGAGATTTCCCCCTGAACCTCCTTTTCTCCAGGCTAAATATCCCCAGGTGCCTCAAGCATTTGTCACAGGACTTGTGCTCCAGCCCCTTCCCCAGCTCCATTGCCCTTCTCTGGACACGCTCCAACCCCTCAGTGTCTTTCTTGTAGTGAGGAGACCAAAACTGGACACAGCACTCGAGGTCTGGCCTCACCAGTGCCGAGTACAGATAGACAATCCCTGCCCTGGTCCTGCTGGCCACACTATTGCTCATACAGGCCAGGATGCCATTGGCCTTCTTGGCCACCTGGGCACTGCTGGCTCATGTTCAGCTGCTGTCAGTCAACACCTCCAACTCCTTTTCTGCAGGCAGCTTTCCCAGCCACTCTTCCTCCAGCCTGTAGCACTGCATGGGGTTATTGTGACCCAAATGCAGGACTTGGCACTTGTCCTTGTTGAACCTTACACAATTGTGTGAGCCTCAGCCCATCAATCCAGCCTGTCCAGATCCCTCTACAGAGCCTTCCTACTCTCCAGCAGATCAGCAGTCCCATCCACCTTGGTGTTGTCTGGGAACACAACCTGTGGCTGGCTACCATCTGAATTTAAGGCCTTTCACCACCACTCTCTGGGCCCAGCCATCCAAATCAGCCAGTTTTTACCCAGTGAAGAGTACACACCCCCACACTGTGGGAAGCCAGCTTCTCCAGAGAGTGGTGTGGGAAACCGTTTCAAAGGCTTTACTGAAGTGCTGGTAGACAACATCCACAGCTTTTTCCTCATCTGCTAGATGGGCCACCTTGTCATAGATCAAGTCAGTCATGCAGGATCTGCCTCTCCCAACCCCTTTCTGTCTGGGCCTTATCCCCTAGCTGTGCTGCATGATGGCACTCAGGCAGGTCTGCTCTGTGACTTTTCCTGGCACTGAAGACAGGCTGACAGACCTTCAGTTTGGGCTCACCTAGGATTTGAACCTGAGATCTCTTGTACCCTATGTGACAATCATATCCCTACATCAACAAGCTGCTATGGATATTAATAGTTATTTCTAGTTATTTCTTTCACTCCTGAATGTTTGAAAATGGAAAAAAAAAAAAAATTAAAACTGAGACTTTCATTTTCAGTAAGAAAACTTACAAAACTCAAAAAAGCAAAGCCAAACTATTTTCTTATTTTGTTGAGATACTCTGAATGAGGAAAATGGACTAAAGGACATAGCATGATAAAAGGTGTCTGAATTGGCAAAGATTTGAAAGATAGAAAAATGGTTACATTTGAGTCTTTTTTTTAAAGTTCAAAGTGGCTTTTAAAGAGCTTATGAAGTTGGTACAAAGCTAATTCAGTACAATGAAGTGCAAGGTAACAAACTTTGGAAAACAGTTTGAAATGTGCAAAATCTATTGATGGGTTCTAAGTTAAATGCTGCTTTTTTCACACAGTTGGCTTTGTTATTGGCTTACTGAAAATATCTGCATAGTGCTCAGCTGTGGTCAAATGATTAAATGATGATACTTGATGATACTTTTATTTTCAGCATATTCTCATTCCTTATTAAAATGTTGCTATTTCAGCAGAGGATATGTAAAGTATTTGCTTGGTTTTTAAATTTTCCTTCATTTTGGAGAAGAAAGAACAGAGAGGGGCATGGCTAGGAAGAAAACATTAGAAAGAAATGAAAACTGGATTTTTCACTGGTCTTAGTGGAAAAGTTTACACTGACTGTGGGGGTATATATCAGCAAGGCTTTTGTGGGAGAATTGTGATGAACCTTTTAAATAGTGAAGAATAAAGATAACAAGAACACTGGGCTTGTAAGGGTTCTTAAGATATGAAATGAACAGAAATTAAATAATAACGACTGTCATCTGGATTTATTGATTTCTGCTTTTGGACGAGGAGGAGGAGAGTGGAAAAAGTCTTTTTAAGCAGCACTTGAGGAAACATTAGTTATATTTGCTCTTGATGCATAAATAGTTAGAGAATCTTATATTTTCTCTCTGAACCTTTTCCCAAGAACAACAAAAAGAAAGAAAACAGATGGGAAAGAAATATCTTGCTTCTCTATCCCTCAGTGCTCTTCCCAAACAGAATAAATGAGACTAAGCAAATTTTTCCTGAATCTGGAGAACTAGAGAAAATGAAGATTTTTTTTTTTTTTTTTTTTTTTTTTTGTTTTGGGACACGTTTNTTTTTTATTCTGTCTTGGGACACGTTTTTTTTTAGTGGGCTTTTAAGGTTTTCTGTAACAGCGCTACAAAATAATGAAATAGCTCTCATATTAAAATACAACTGCAAGGATTTGACTGTAGAAACTACATTTCCTTAAAAAGAACTTAGAACTGCAGTGCACTTTTAAAGACTGTAAAGTGAAAAGAGAGGCTCCTGAGTTGTCTTAAAATATGCATAAATTATGACTTCATTTCTGTTTCAGGCATCGGTGACACAACTCCTATGGTTTATGATATGAGTGGCCTGAGGCAACAGAATTTAAGAAATAATGTGCTCCATTATTCTCTATAATGAGTTTAGCACACAACAGGAGTGTGTACTGGCTGTTTGCTAAGGGCTGTGGTCTTCAGGGTACTGGGTAACTGCGAATTTCAGCTGTGTGTTTTATAGGTGTTGAAATGACTGAAAATGGACTGTGTCAGTAGTACAAATCTCTGTTACCATTTTCTTTAATATGAAGTGTGAGAATACTTATTTATTTTATTTCTGGTGTCTGGTGTTAGCAGTATGCTTTCAGCCAGATAGTGAATACAGTGTGGTATTTTTTGTTTGTTTGTTTTGGTTTTTTTTATTATTTCGTTTTGTTTTGTGTATCTTGTTGTTTGTTTGGTTTTTCTTTTGCCAGTGGTAGAGTTGGTTTCACTTATAGGTACTGTGACTGTTACATGGGGATTTTTTTAGATAAAATATTCTCATTTGTCTCTGTGACTTTTTTCCCCTCCTTTCTCTTTGAGGAAAAGTTAAGTTGTCCTGAAAATGTTGAAAACCCTTAATCTTGAATTCTTCTCTCTTTCTGCAGAACCTGATCTTCTAAAGCAATAGTAGCTCAAGCTTCAGATTTCACCTGGTATATCTACAGGTTGTCCTGGAAAGCCTCTCTGGAACTGATTTAATTAGTTCAGTGCTGGGATGGAAAAAAGACTTCTCTTTTAAGACTGTTGAATAAGATAGTAGATCTTAGGTAGGAACAGGTTTTAATCTTACTTAGTTTTTAGTACTTGGTACAAACTATGTAGAGGAAAAGCACTGGACAGTTTAAGAAAAGGTCTTTAGAATGAATTACATTTGCAAGCAGACTGTTGCTTTTATTAGAGTAATGGATTTCTTTGATTGTCCCTACTCCACCAATTCTTTTTCTCAGCTTATGGGAGAGTATTCCTTTCCCAAAGAAGTATTGTGAGGATGGTGTAACAATCTTAGTAGGGATGTGCCAATGGTTAGATTAATCTGAAATACTTTGTTAGCTTGGAATTTGCTTTTATTTAGAATGTGTTTACATTTGTATGTCAAACATTATAATGACAAATTACAGTTTGTCTTCAGATGCCACTTTTCACTTCTTGATACCCATGGGTGCTGTATATATATATTTTTTTTGTTCAATCATACACCCATGACAAAGAATGGCAGTGTGTTTTTAGTGCTTTCATACATGAATTTAACCAGTCTCTATACTTCAGTACTATGAAAATAGTACTCACACATATACCCCAACTAAAGAAAAAAACTAAACTGGGAAAGAACATGAATACACAGTGCAAAACAAAACTGCCCATAGAGAGAAAGGCATTCTCTGTGGGGTTACTATAAGGTTTTTTAATGCTTTCCTGTTATATGACTGTTTCTGCCATAATTGTCAAGTGTTTTTTATTATATATGACTATTTAGAAGGTATTTTCACCTTTTTTATTCACGTCTGGGCAGGACTGGGAAATTCAGAGATAACGCAATAAATTAGAGTACTGAAGGAGGGATGATGGAATAAGATGGAACCAGAATTTCTGTATAGTTTCCTCATAACGTTTAGAAAAGTGCAGCTTCAAAATGCAAAAACCACTACAAAAGCAAGCAAGCTTTGCTGTTTATTATTGCTGCACATTAGCGTAACTCACTAGTTCATAAACCTACATTAAAATGTTGCTGATTTTGAACACAATGTAACATATGACACATGCTAATTTAAAAATATATTTTAGTTGACTGAAGTATTTGTGTTGGTACTTAGCACAATTAGAGGTATTCAAAATAGCACTCAGTGTTAACTGCTGTACTCTAGCAAATTAGTGCTTCCAATTAATTGTCCTTCTGCATGTGTGATTAGAGTATACCTGCTCAGGGTTCAACATTGTGGACAGTGTTACTTCAATGTGGGCAATTGTTAGAGAAAAGAAATTACTTAAACTTCCCAGTGTATATTTGGATGCTAATTGTTTCACTGTTGTTCCCCAGCCCCAGTTGCCTGTCACAAAATTTTTATTTATTTTTGCTTTTCCTATTAAGATGATAATGCTTTTTACTTTTACTTTTTAAAAGTCTTGGTGAAGTTACCAAGATAATACATCATTCATAGAAACATCTGTCCACAGGCACATGATCCTCCTGATATTTTTATTACTGCACCTAAATACACTAGAAAAACATACTCTTTCCACTGAATGATTTATAAAGACAACTGCCTGTAAGTCCTATCAACTTTTGACATCATTTTACCTGTATCTAGATCTTTTCTCTAGACTCAAAATTACATGATTTTCTGAAACCTATTTGCCATGTCTGTCAGTGAGCAAATGCTGTGTGTTGATCATTGTGAAAATACGCTAATATGTACAGTTACTTGTGATTTTAGAATTTTTTTGCTCATTGTAATTAGTAGATGCATAAATTCTGCATCTGATTTTATGAATAAAAAGTTAGCATAGAGATTGACACAGATAAAGGCAACTAGTCTTTACATTTAATAAATTATTTATGCATATAGTCTGTAAATTAGTCATGTGATGGTAATGTTAATGTTTAAGAAGCAACGATCACATAGGACAATATCTACTGGTGTTTTTAAAAAGTGTTTAACCTTTTTGGAACTGGGACACAAAATTCACAGGCACATATGTGATGGCATGTTCTTTGTGCTTTTTCTAAATCACACTTGGTTTAACTCTGAATCAAATGGTAAGATGACCTCTAAAGTCATAACTTTAACTTACAGAACAACCGCTTATCTGGCATTCTTTGTTGAAAGCATCAACTTTGATGAAAACCAGTGTGAATCTCTTTAGCTATGTTTGTGATCATTTACTTGACAGGTTAATGTTAGAGAATAGCCATTATCAGTCAGAACTCTTGAGGGCTTATTCTGCTACCCTGCATTATCCTGTTATCTTACCCAAAAGGAAAGCACAAGTATATCCACAGGAATAGGATCAAATTAGAATATCTTATTGACCATAACCAGGAAAAATTCTTAGTGGAATGTATTTATGGTGTTTGTGTCAGGATGATGTACATCTAACAGATGCTGAGAAGTAGCTTTCCTGCCCATTCAGACTTAAGAGACCCTAATTACGCTTTTTAATTGGGGATACCATGAAGTTGTGTGCAATGGGAGGTGTCTGCAGTGACCTGATGTGGGTGACCCTTTGCAAAACCTGCAGTTTGAAGGTCCTTTTGCCGGTTCCCTCATTACTTTGGGTTGGATCTCATAGATTGTGAGTGCTTAATAGGCATACCAGGTTGCTAACCATCTCTTCCTGGGTTATGGGGACTTCACTCACCTCCCCATTAACAGCTTCCAGCTCAGGGAGCTGGGTGTCCTCAGTACAAATGGTCCTGATATTGAAGACTGAGGCAAAGAAGGCATTAAGTACCTCTGCCTTTTTTCATCCCTTGTCACTGCATTTCCCTCTGCATTCAACAATTGGTGGAGACACTCGACCTTATTTTTCCTATTAATGTATTTATAGAAACTTTTTTGTTGTCTTTAACTGTAGCGGCCAAATCAAGTTCTAGTTGGGCTTTCACCCTTCTAGTATTCTCCGTACATAACCTCATGACATCCTTATAGTCCTACCAAATTACCTGACATTCTACCCAGAGGTGATAGATTCTCTTTTTTTCCCCCTAATCTCCAGTCTAAGTTCTCTGTTTAACCAGGCTGGTCTTTTTCCCCAACAACTTGTCTTTCTACACCTGGGGACAGCCTGCTCCTGAATATTTAACGATTCCATTTTAAAATGCTTCCAGCTTTCCTGAACTCCTTTGCCCTGCAGGACTGACTGCCAAGGAACTCCGTCAATGTCCTACAACAAGTCTAGCAGGGTGCCTCCTCTGGTAGGCTCATTTATCAGTTGCATTAGGAAGTCATTTTCCCCATACTCTGAGAACCTCCTAGACTGCTTCCTCTCTGCTGTATTGTATTTCTGACAGACATCTGTTGCAAGCTGAAATTTCCCATGAGTACAATGTGTTGTTCTAGTTGATATTCACAGATTTTAGTACTGGATACTTAAATGGTGCCTCTCCCACAGTCAACTTTTGCTCCAGTTGCTGTTCAGGAAAGACGGGTTCAGCCTGAAAAGTGACATTAGTAATCCTTCCAAATCTTGTTCAATTTGTTTGATTAAAACATTAGGCTTATAAAGCTCAGGTGCTAGAAATATAAACTTCATGGTGTGAGGTTCGATAGATGTTTTTGTGTGCTGCTAAGACATCTCGTCTGACATACTTCTCCTAAAGCACCACCTCTGACCTGAAACCTGATTAATGTACAAAACAACGAATGAGACTGGATCTTTAGGCTAGAAGATTGATTTATGGTGACCTTGATTCCTCAGATCTATTATTTTTTAGACTGATACTTGAAGTTAGTTTGCAAGAGAGATTCATAGGTAGCCAGCAGGGAGATACAATTGCTTACTAAACATATCATGCTTACAGGAAGAGGATTCATTTACTATTTTGCCTCTTGAAATGCTATCACTGCTTTGTAGGAATTAAAAACTGACTGCTTTTTTAAAAGTGCCTAAGAAGTTAAGCACCTGTGTGGGTCTCTGCCTGGAAGCTGAAGGCAATCCTTTCAGAATGCTCAAGTCACTTAAGTAATTATATTAAAATGAAATAGAAATGGATCCTTACTGTTGTAAGAGTTGCTATAATCTTGAACACACATTGGGCAGCATGGGAGGCCCTATACATCCTTCATATTTTGTATTTACTTGCTTTGATAATATTTAAGGTATTGAATGTCTGTTTCTTAACACTTTCTAGTTCAGGGATAATATCTAGCCCCAATATTTTTCTGGCAGAACCAAGTAAAATTGTACAGTTAAGTGATAAACCACAGATTTATTGGTAACAGATGTAGGGAATATATATGAAGCTCATTAAAAATGCATTTCATTGCAAATATTTATATTAATGGAGAAGTTAACCTCAGAGAATTAAATTACTGAATGCTGGAAAGCATGCAAGTCCACATAGAGGTATTCAGCTCAGTACCTCTAATTCCTTTTATTTCTGAAGTTTCTATAGATTTTTTTTTGTGAGGAGGGCTAGTAATGTATGAAATAGAAAGTGTTGTGTAAATCTTTAGAAGAAAATTATAATGGTAAAATAAATGTAGCCTACTTACAGAATGGTGGTGGTGTGTTTACACTGTAATATGTGACCATATGTTGAAGTAAGGAGTTCTCTTTGTGGACCTTTAGCTTTACTTATTATTTTTATGTAATTGCCTTCTATTTATGATATAGCTAATTGGAGTTCTATATAGATTTTTTTTTGGTGAAAGTCATATTTCTTGCACCATCGAGAACATACCAAACATAGCATTGCTTTATGAGCCAACAATAGCCATTTCCATTGGAAGCTTTCTTTTTTTTTTTTAATCACCTTCCCCTGACTTTTTTTCTCCTCCATGCTTCTTTTTCTAAGTTCCATTCCCAGTTCCATTACAAGTTTTGGGTCCATGTCTCCTCTGACCCTGCTGCATGTTGTCTAGCTTTATGAGGAAAACAGAGCAAAGAACCCATTGCTCTCTTTTCTCCTTGTGGTTACTTGGACCTTTGCTGCCACTAGTCAGAGCTAAAACAATGTAGTTCAACTTTGTTTCAATGAACTTCTTAAAAGACAATTCAATGTAATTTTTCTTAAGCTTGGTTTCCTAGGGTGGTAAGCACACAAACTTCCTTCCCCTGTCTGCATGTCTCTACTTTTTAGTCATTCAGTTGATTGCCACTGGTATTAATTGAATATAGAGGGTAAGAGTAATCAAAGGTACTAGTTAATAGAATTTTTAAAATTGAGTAGATAGATGTACAAGTAAATACAAACTGAAGAAGAACTTGAGTATTGATGGAAGTATAGCATATTACGTAGAAGAAATTAACCACAAAATGCATAACCATTTCTATGTCTCTGGGAGGGGAAGCTTTGATCGAAGCTCCGGAGTTATTAGAGACAGGCATCCTGATATTCTCTGAGGTTTTTTTATGTGTATTGAACTGTTTTGAATCTGTAAGAGTGCTCTGTCACAGAATATTTTGTTAAATCCATTAATGTGTCAGTTTGCGTGCCTTGGTGACTTCAGTCTTCTGTATTCACTAGTTAAGTTGTCTTGTTTCCTTGCTGAGATTTTGCTGTGTATTGTTGCTGTGTTTATTGCGACACAGTGCTGCAGGTAATGCTTCAAAATTGTTTTTCAGACTCACGGAGGCAAAGTACTTGCCTGGTGACAACTTCTCCCTTTGTGCCCAAAGGTATCCTCCTGTTCAGTGACCTAGTGAACAAGAAAGAGAAATGAAAGGGGACTTCTGTCTTCATGCTCTACTCTGCTGGAATGAAGGAAGCCCAGCTGCTTTTAGACAGCAAGACTGAGGAGAGAACCAAATTACACACTGAGAATAATAAGAACAACATGGATTTAATATTATTATTGCCAGGCATTATTGTAGTCATTTCATCGCAACTGCTTTGTTCCTGGTTTCCGTAAATAACACCAGATCCCAGTTTCCGTAAATAACACCAGGTTCTGGGCAATCATAGAAAACAAATTCAGATTCAGTACTTAAGTTATTGCTCGTATACTTCTCCAGCTTTTCTATTGCCTCTTCAATATAACATTTTTCTTTGACCTAGATAACATCTAATTTTACTCCTTCAATACAGTAACAGAAATGTTGAGAATATTCTCCCTTCTTTTTGGATGACTTTGAGTATCTTTTCATTAATCCCCTTCCCTTATATTTTGAATTTCAAAAGCCTTTTGGCAGGTGTGATAGATACTGCCTTCTGAATGGTAATAAAGAAGAAGCAGTGGAGGATGTATGGGGGAAGGGGAGAAGAAGAAGAGGCTTTATAGTTATAAAATCAGAGGTGGTGTTGGTGGCTGCAGTAACTCTGAAGGTCAGCACTGTATAAATGTAAAACTCCAGCTTCTGTGAGATGTGCCGAACGAAAAATATGAAAGACTGTAATCTGTGACATTCACTGATAAGCCACAGGGCTATGTGCACTGAGTAGTGCAGGTGTCTTATGGAAAGTGGAATAATGCAATTTAAGGTGTGTAATTAAGAAGTCCAGAATAGAAATTTGGACATAGCTTTATAGAAAAAAATATTTAGCTAATAAAAAGTTTCCGGGTCATATTGTTGACTTAATAAGACTTTTTTTTCGGTGGGGGGGGGGAAGGGGGGAACAACCCATGGAAAACTAACCTTATAAAGGCAATTGCACAATGGAGGTGGTCACTACATAAATAGACTCAGCAGTACTAATATATATATGAGATTTATTTAGTAATTTATTCCTGAAGCAGACCATACCTGTGTAATTTGATATTCCAGTGGATGAGGAATATGAGATACTGCCAGTAACTTGCATATGCAAGCCATTGGCTCTGGAAAGCATCCATTTTGTGATGCTCTGTCTTCTAGCCCTATATAAGCTGGCCAGATGTCAGTCAGAAGCTGCAACCATGTCTTCTGCAAGGGATGGGTTTACACTAGGGAGCTGATTTACATCAGAACTGCGATTTTACTATTGCTTTGGCTTATCTCACATATTGCTCATGGTGCACAAAGCTTGACTTTTAGATGAGCCTGTCCAAGGCAAGGGCATCTCCTGCGTTCCAGCACTAAGTGCCTGGTTCATGGGATCAGACTGAGGACAGTCAGAAGTACGTCTTTGACACTAGTACTGTTTGAATGCTGAGCTGCTCCTGCTGGGCTGTAGCTCCTGCTTGGCAGAACTACTTGCCAGCACAGCCGTAGCTTTTGGCACAAAAGCTGTAGGTTACTGACTCCTGTAGCAAAGAATATGATGATCACTAGGGGTGAGTTAGGTTTGAACAGACAATCTTAACAGTGTCACTGTCTGACTCGAGTGCTTGACCTAACGATTACTTCACATCTGTTTTTGTAATGTGTGGATGGAAGGTGTTTTTTTTCCAAGCCGTGTAATGCTCTGGATTTATTTTTTTTGAGTGACAAAGATCTGATTTTTCACTTCTGTTTTATTTGTGCTGTTAATTCCTGATTGTTGTATTGCCACTTATGTTTCCATTTGTGCCACAATACTTTTCCTCTTGTTCTTCAGTGTTTCTTTTGTGCAGTTTTAATTGACTACTTCCCTATTAATTAGATATGTGGCTGCAACTTTGAGGGAAAAATCCTGGAAATTGATTTCCCTCTCCAAATATGTGTTTTGAATATTTTTAATGTTGTTATGGTGCTATTCAACCATAGCAGAGAACCTTAATAACAGCCTAGCTTACTTAGGTGAATTTAAGATAACAATTTTTTTTCCTGGTATACTCTCTAATACTTTCGTCAATGGGGGGAGAATAATCCCCCAAGCCCATCTGCTTCTAATATTTGAGTGGAAATAGAGCTGGGTTTACATATAATTTGCAGGTGGATAATCTCTGATGGTTGCTGTATTCTGTTAGGGTATCAGCACCAGAAAAAGTCATAAAACTAGCTGAGCTAGGAAGGTTAAGGAATCAGTTACTCTGCATCTATGTAGTAATCCCACAGAAGTGAGACTGCTGGAGAATCAAAAACATTTAGGGCGAGGGAATCAAATGGAATAATCCTTTTTTGAAAGAATACTTTGACTTCAGCAGCCACAGTAGTGTGTGCTATTTTCATAAATTCTTGCAAACTAAGCAGGAACTGGTCAAGTTAGTGTAAAATACTGCATAAACTATTTTTCATGCAAGGCCTGCTTCCCAGAATTTTTCAGGGTTGAACAATGTGGTGTTACTCTGGCACTAAAATTTACTATACTGATGGGGGTGAGGGAAGCAGACAGTATTGCACTGCAGGGTGGGGCTTGTAGAGATTTTTCTTTTTCTGACAGAACAGTGAGATCTGTTCTGTCACCTTTCCAGGTGAGGTAAGGCTGACTGGCTGGTCGTTTCCTGGGTCCTTCTTGCCCTTTTTGGTAAGATGGTTCTAAATGGATTTCCCCCTCTTTGAAAACACTGGACCAACGTCTTCAAAATAGTCTTAAGTATATTTGCTTTCTAGTTTAGAAAGTAGAGCAAACATGACAAAATGATAGGCTGCTATTGAACATCCATTTTAATACTAAAAAGTTTTAGCTGGTTTTGTTAAATAGTTACTTTAAAATAAAACTTTTCACATCATCTAATTTCAGTGTTCTCTTTTTATATGAAACAACCTGATTCCCTTCTTAAAAACACTGCAAGATCTCAAAAGTTTTAAAGGTTAAAGTAGATTTCATCTCATACTGAGAAAAAATTAATTTGATCTAAAATTGTTTGCTTGTTTCTTGCAATTATTAAAAAGGGCTCTTTATCATCTCTGATATCCCTTTTTTACTTTAGGTAGTCAGCGCATGGTTGAATTAGAATCATGAATGACTTGATCCTGTTGCCTTGAATTTTTCCATACAGTACCTATGTACAGTTTTAAAAAAAATTTACTTGTAATCTTGAGTACTTGTGTGCCCTAAATATTTTCAAGTCTTCTTTTTGAAATTGATCATATTTAGAGCATGGGTGAAACCTGTTTGTGTTCCTGTTTAAATATTTTGCCCAGTCTGGGAAATTTCTGGAGGAAAACCAGAATGATAACAGTGTATTCCGTAGCAAGGTATTAAGAACACCATGAAATAACAAAATCCCCTTGAAACACAGTTCTTGTTATATACAGCTTTTGTATAACTTTCAAGCACCAGCTGGTGGATCTTTATATAAAGAACACAAAGATAGTTGCAGCACCACTTTCGGCTCTACTGAAACGAAATGCCTTAGGGCAATGTCTCTACTTACATGTATTTTAAACCTTCCAGTGAGGATGTGCATGCTTATGTAACTAATATTAACTTTCTCTGGCACTTCTGTTGCACCGAAGTGAAATTATACCAGTTCTTGTAGCTTTCTGTACCTACTGAGTTGAGAAACACAGCACAACCTATGTTAATGGGTTGTAAATGGCATTGTTTAAGCTCGTCTAACAGCTCCGCTAGGTTTTGATATGCTTTTCTGCCCTCATAAATATTTATACCCATCCATTCTTGACAGCTGAGGAAAGTCTGTCCGAGCAAGTCTTTTCACTTAATCAACACAACTTTATAGAAACTTCTTTCTGTCGTGCTGAAGGCAGAGAAAACAGCTGGAGTGCTGCTGTGGAGGTCTCAATCCCAGTCCCTTGTGTCAGCAACACACTCACTCTCCTGTGACCTGGGAAGTGAGAGTGGGCCAACATTCCACATAGTCTGAATTAACTTAATGTTCACAATGCAAAAATACTACTCTGATATGTGTCCTGCCATTCATTGTTAAAACTTACAGGATTTAAAACTATGAAGATGTACCAATATCGTGAATTGGAATAGCAGACCTTTACTGTACTCACTCCTCTTCATCTGGGGAACAGAAACTTCTACTTCTTTACAGTGTTGCACTGTTGGTGAGAATATGGGAGTGCTTATGGAAACTGTTCTGGGAAACATAGTGAATGGCTAGGAAACCCTGAACTGTAAGGGTCTCAAAACAGTAGAAGCTGCCTTGTAATAAATTAAGGAAAACTAACAAGAGGAACTTAATTTTGGATAGCATACAGCATACTTGCAGGATTGTGTTAGAAGGATATCCAGTTACTGTAGGCTCTAAAAATAGTGGTAGAGGTGGTATAGAAGTCCCAAGGATGAGGTAGTGTGAGAATATGGGTAGCAGACTTGTGTAACTCTTAACTCTCTTTCCATTTTGTAATGATGATCGCAATATCTGTTGGAAGTCAATGAGTTTTGAATGCCTTTCTGTTTACAACAACTTGAACTGAGTTTTTTCTGATTAAATGTGTTCAGACGTAGTAGGTGCCCTCTGGGTGCTTGAGTGCTGGTGAGAGGAGTAGAGGTAGGAGCAGCTGGAGACATTAGGCTAGCTGCAGGTTTTGCAGATGCGGGAGAAGGGACGACATGTAAGCGAGCATGTAAGAGCCCTCCCCTCTGGCAAGATGTCAGGATCCATTTGGCAAACTGACGCTCAGCCTGAATGAGGGCTGAGCCTGCCTTGGAGAGCCCAGCTGAGGCAGGTGCTTGTGCACTTGGCAGCAGTTTGGGCTCTGGGCTTTGCTGTCTTGGGAAGGAGGGGCCTGCTGGAAGCCGATAAATTGCTGTGACAAACAGGTTCTTGCGCCTGGTGATGCTGTTATGGAGTAACTATGCTGTAAAGGACTGATTTAAGTGCATATTCAGCACAGCTGGTACTGCATCACAAGGGTTTTTCTAAAGTACTTATGGCAGAGAATGTGTTAATGCCTCTGATTGTTTTCCTTAATGCAGTTAAGGGATAAATCTTTGCAATAAGTGCCAGTTACTTAAGCTGTTTATTTCAGTTAGGTTCATTTCAAACTTGCTGTACCTTGCTTATGTGACTGAACTACTTCAACCCTGTGGATAATATTACACACATATGACATGGTGGTTGTGATGCAGAAGACCTGAAGATTGAAGCTGCCAATCAGTACTGAAATCAATACTGTATAGGGTGTGATTTATGCCATCTAAAAGTATTTAGCTCAAAGTTTAGCATCTGACCTAAACTGTAGTGCTGTCCCTTCTCTTATTCCTGTTGGGTCAAGGTAGGGAAAAGATTGCTTCTCTCAAATAATTTATACTATCTAGATTTTTTACACATCTAATTTTAGAGTATGGTGAATCATGTTTGTGGCAGTAGATATTTCCTTAAATTAATTAAAGTATGTTGGAAAATTTAATTGTCTAGCCTAATAAAGTTAAATGATTCTAAATTGATCTTTATATGCAGGCCAACTGGTGTCTTGCAATTGGCTTCATAAAGATATGAACATAAATGTCTAGTATGGCACCTATTAATTGCTTGGTATTAACCTCTCCCCTTTGCTTTCTAAAATACATCACGAAAATAATTCTAAGTTTAATTTGCTAATTTTCACTGGGTGATTTCAAAACAAATCTGAGAAGTTGAAAAAAAATTAAAGAATTTTAGTCCCTAAGTTTATTTACTCATAATCGTGGCCTAAACAAGTGAAGAAAAACAAGAAAAAGATTTTGATCTTAGTAAATTCTGCTTCTGTAGTGTACTTAAATATAATTGAAATGGTAGTCTTATGGTTAAAAACAAATCAAAAGAGAAAAAACCAGCAAAACAAGTCTGTAAGCTATAGATGTTTTACATTTGGAAATGGGGTACTTTTGATTCAAGCTCTCATTAGGCAATATTAGTTACAGGGCATTTTCCATGTGTTTTACATATATTTTGTGACGTGTTTTGGCGTGTGACCAGACAAAATAATAAAACTCCCATTTGGGAGTTTATAATAAAATCTCTTTGCCAAAGACTGTTTGCATTAATGCTCCTTTAGATTTAGCCAATTGAGTGGTGTGGCTGTAATCATTTTGCTTGCTTAAGCATGTGTGATATAAAAAATAGTGTTTGTAATGCAGTTGTCATGTTGATGCACAAGGATGTGCTAGCTCAGGGCTGATATCTGCATGGTTTCTCAGCTGTAGGTGTTGAGGCATATATTGTTAGCTAAGATTTTTCCAGGAGAATTAATCTCTAGAACCTTCAGCAATGTTCAGAAAAGTTTGAACTTTTGGTGTTCCAAATGGCCAGGAGCCATCATTTTTGTACGTTTAAATGGTGTGGGGGAATGGAAAGCTTATGAGTCTACTAATATAATAGCATGGCAATGGGATTAGTGTTGATCACTTTGTTCAGGAGAGAGGCTTGATTGAGGGTGATGTCTGGCAGTATTACGTTAGGTTTCTGTGTAATCCACTCTATAATAGCTGCTGTCAGCTTTGACTTTGGAAATTAATCACAGTTTGTCCTCCACGCATAGTCAGCTGGGGTTGAACACCATGAGCCTTCCTTGTACAGCTATCTGTGATTCAATATCCAATTCTACTGTGTCCCCCTCTGTATCAGTAGTCAGGCTACATCCGACTGTTTTCAATCACAGTGAAATATGGAGCTAGAAAAAGACCTCTATTCTATATCTGTTTCCAAACACTTTTCCAATTCTTAACCTTGACCTACATTTGTGTAGCTCTCCCAAGAGTATATTGTTCATCTGAGTGCAGCACCTTATCCACGAACAACCCTTGTGTGTGCTATACCTATCTAAAGTGAATGGCAAATGAGATTTTCACTCTGAAGAGCTGTATTTCTATATATTAATTTACTGCTGATCAGTTACAATCTGAGAGTTTGACATACTGGTATTTTATTGGGAAACCAGTTAATTTCTAAAAGTTGCCATGTTCCTTGTGACTCGCTCTAATAATTAGTTCTAATCAGATTCAGTAATGACATCTGATACCTCTTCTACTGAGACCATCTTATCTTCATCACAACTTTGCATTTACAAAGACATCTTTCACCAAGACTTAAGTTAGTTACTTGCATCTCACTTGTGTAAGGCTATCTGAGGAGCTGGGTGTACTTACTAGTTCTTTTCCCTTCCAAAAGTTATTATTCAGAAGGAAAGATAATTACAAGGTTAAAGATGAATGGTCTAATCTGCTGTCTTGAATTTTCTCATTTTCCTGCATTATTTATACTTTTTGGCTGGGTTTGGGAAGCACCAGCTGAATGCTGATTCCTATACTGGCTGCTGTCTGTCCACTGCCACCTGTTTCTTTCCAGGAGAATATCTCAAGTGTGCACCTGTTCTCCAGCTCATGATTTACAGCAGTTGCAGGTTTGAGTGTCTTATATCTTTAATTGGCTCTATACAACCATGTGCTTTTAAAGTCTGTGGAGCAAAGAAGTTTGCAGACTTAGAATGGACACAGGCAGCTTTATTGCCTGGTGTCTATAAACCCAAGGGAACTTGGGAGTTTAATCTCCTCTGCCTAGGGATGAACTACTTTTGTCTGTCACCTCTTGTCTGTTAATGCTAAAGCATTCCTGCTTGGCAAAATTGATCATTTACCCCCAGCTCTTCTGAAGAAAAACATCATTCTTAGCATTTTAAACTGAATCTTTTTTTATTGCAGCTTCTGAGTTAGCAGCTCTTCAGACTCTGGTCTGTAGTAGTTCCTCTAGCCAGAGAAATGCTTTTTGACTTCTGGGGCTTGGGTGAAAAAGGGTAGGTCCAATTGAGAAATTGCTATAAAAATGGCCTCAGTAAAAGGCCCTTATGGCCCCAAAGTTCATTATAAAGGGTAGGGTTCAATGTAAGGCCACTGTAATATAAAAATTGAAATCCAGAATTTTAGGGACCTGATAAAGTTGTCTCTGTTAGTACCTCATTGATGAAAGTTGATAGGACTTTTAGTCCTGACTCCGCCTGGTGTTTTTTGTAAATCCAAAACGGAACTATTTCAAGTGATTTAAAACCTTTATTTTGCTATTTATGTTGTTTTCTTTTAAGAGCAATTATTTTCGAAAACAAAACACACTTCTGTAATGTGACCAGAAAACCTCAACATATGGTTTGGGGATTTATTCTGTTATTTTTACCGAACATAGGTCAGAATTTAAATACTTTTATGAGATAAAACTCCTTCTGGAAGAACACTTCAAGCACAAAATAGCATAATGATGCTCTGGAACATTCAATGAAAAGGTTAATGTAACAAATGGCCTCATGGTTAATGCTCTTTCATGCAAGATATGGTTTTATTGTATGATCAGAAAAAGGTATGACAAAAAAGACAAAGACTACAGTGCTTCATTGGTATTGACCTCTGTGTCTTTGTTGTGTAACTCTGCTAGTTCCCCTGGCAGCTGTACCGGTTAGCGCCTAAACAAAATGTAGTTTGGCAAACTACATCCTAGAGAAAATATTAAAAAGCTAAGACAGAAACAAGATGTGAGTTCTGATCTCTGCCTAGAAGACATTTTCACTTAAATTAATTGCTGTTTAGACTGACTCAATTTAGAATGTTTTCTGCTGTTCCCAGTCTCGTTCTTTCCACAGAAAGGTAAAAAGTAGATAAAGAGATAAGGAACTGTTGATGAAAACTGCTAATGACATCTCAAAATTAATTTGAATGGAATAATTGGGAGATTGAATTAAAACAGGTATGAAAAAAGCATGCCTGAGTCAGTTTTTGCAAGATCAGGCAGTCAGAAGCATCAAGTTATCTAAAATACCCAGTTCAGGAGTAATGGAATAGGTACAAAGACAAATAATTTTTCTATGGAAAGAGAGGTTGTCCAGCAGGTGATAAACAGTGGTTGTTGGTCAGTGCTCAGAGGCTGCATCAGAGCTGTAGTTGCAATCTGAAAGTGCAGCTGTATTAGCATGACTATTACTTTACCAGATGTTAGAGGATCAGTAATTGGAATTTCCTCATTGACTTCGATAAACAGGAAGAGAAAAAACTTCTGGTTAAAGTGACCTTACTTTAACTGCTTTCAGTTTTGAAAATGAATCTAGACCAGTGTGAGTATCCTTATCTGCCATGCCATCTGCAGTGACTGTGCTGCTGCAGCCATCCTGCTTGAATCACTAGAGAGATGTTACAAGTTTATACCATCTGTGCTAATGCTGTACAAGTTCTGCTGGCTGCTGGACACTTGCTTTTCCCTGTGTTTTAATTCCATTCTCTTGGACTGGCAGTTTGAAGCGTTTTCTTTGCTAGGAAATGGAAATTTCGGAGTTGCCATGTTCAGTGACTTGTTTACATTTGCCAGCCACTGATTATTTTGGGATTTCTCCATATGATACTTTCTCTGTGTGTATGGACAGTTTCAAATTTTGTTCTGCTCCTGTAACAAGCTAATTTCTCCTTTGCACTGTCATCTCTTGGGTCCAATTTTTGCTGTTTATTTCTACTTAATGTTTAGAGTTGTTCTTTCATTTTTTATTGTGTGTGGGTTTTAGTTTTTTGTTATAGGGGGTGGAGAGGATTTCTTGTGGTTTTCTTTTTTGTTTGTTTTTGTTTCAAAAGCCACCAGTTTGTCAGTTTGAATTCAGTTTGCTTAATGAGAAGAATTTTGTGGAGCAAGGTTCTGAATGATCCTTCCTTCTTTTGCCCTGTGACTTTGTCATGAGGAGCACTGCTGTTAGTAGTCCATTAATTATTAATGGCTCTCTTTGCAATTCCTCTCTAATGTGCTTTATTTTGGTACCAGTCCAAGCTGTGGAAATGAAAACCCCCTCGGGACCTTATGTAGAATGTAATTTGCTCTGCAGTTTTGGCTGTAAACATGATGATAAATTAGAGAATGTAATGAATATTCATTGAAGCGCACAAGGGTTTTCTTCACCAATGTCTGCTTGTTGGTCTCCCTCCAAACTATACCTGATGAGAGATGCACATGGATGTTGGCAGCCCCAGTAGCTTGATATGTTCACTGTGTTAGTGGTGTTTTCTCCTTACAAAAGTACATTCTAAAAAAGGGCCCCAAAGTATCTTGTCTTTGCAAAATTCCTAGGAGAAAATAACCAACCCTTGGGTCCTCCAGTCTCTTTAATGTGGGTTAATAAGTTTAAAGTCATAAGCTATCCTTGTAGATGGATGCATCTTCACTGCCTTTGTTATCCTTGTGTTGGGATTCAGGCCAATTTCACTCACTGGAGTGAGAGGTGATTTGACATTTTGCTTGATACATTTTGTCAAGTCCTATTGCTCAGCAAGTTTAGACCAGAGCAGTTAATAAAATTCAGTTCATAGTGAAGGGGGAAAAAAAAAACCCACGGTTTTTTGCACATTGTAGTACAGTTTCATCCTCTACAAGAAAACTTTTTCCACTTTTGGTACCAATTCTCACTTTATTCCTTTTCAATATTGCTTCTTTTGGACTATTTGGAAACTTTTGGGAACTGTATAAGGAAAGGATAAGAAAGGGCTTCTAACACTTAAGTTAATTTGTGCAGTTGTCATGTGAGGTTGTTAAATTCTAACTACTTCTGAATTAAAAAAAAAATCAGAGTAAATTGTCTTGGTAATTATCTCTCAGTATTTAACTTTATAGAATATATACTAAGTATCAAGCACACTAAATATACTGCACAGACTTTGGGTGAGAACAGCTTCAGTTTAGGAAAACCCATTCTGTAAGTGGCCTGAAGATTTTCCTCTCTACCCATTTGCACTGAGTAACCACTGTGAATCTGTTACCTCTTTCTTTAGAGTTCTTAATGCTTCTGCTTTCATTTAGAAATTGCATGAACTCTTTCTATAAAACTTTTTGGTTGAGTAAAAAGTTTTGACGGAGGCTTTTTTTTTTTTTTTTGTTACTACTTTGTCAACACCTTTGAGAGGAATACAAAGTCTATTTTTTCATAGTCTATTGAGTAGTTTATTGGCTTGGGATAGCTGAGAGAATCCAGGCAATCTCTGGTCTGATTGAGACAAAGCAGCACTTTGAATCTGGATCTGTCACAACCTGATCACGGACTTTATCATCTGTCTGGCAACAGAATGTGTATTTTTCCTTTACACAGGATCATTTGGAGGCACAAATAAAGATTAATGTTTTTCAGTCCAGAGTAAGTGATTTCTTAACTCTCTTTCTTCCTTTTCCATTCAGTTTGATGCTTTTTGTTGCTGTGCTTTTTCATGAAGAAGTTCACACTTTATCAGGAATTTCTACATTAAAACAGTTCTGGTGTCGTGACTGTACATGTCACAGTGCCACAGTGGAAATGGCTAGAAAAACAAAGAGATCACTTTTAACACCCTTCACAAAATTGAGAATATGTTCTCATTGGCTAGCTTCACTAAACATCTTTCCCATTTGTAAATCCAAAATAGTTCAGCAGAACATCTCTCCTTTCTGACATCTTTTGTTACCTTGCAGATTTTGCTACTTGCACATCTTACTGTACTTGTTTGTGTAACTCCACAATAAGTCTCTGTTTGGCCCTTTGCAATTGATTCTGTTTATGTTTAGCTTGGTTAGAAATGCTGGCTGCTGGTTGTATAATTAGTGGTACAACAATGTCACACAGTACTTATCAGTTCTTGCTGGTTGTGCTGTTTTAGTTTGCTTATACTTGTGCTCAAGGCATTTGAATATTAATTATGTCTTGCTGAGTTTGATTTTACTTGGAGTGCAACAGGTTTCTCTGCTTCAGAAGCACTGATGGTTCTCTTCTCGTGCTGACAAGCAGAGTCTTTTGAAGTATTTGGATTTGTGACACACATGTCCAAGTTGCTTATTTATTCTTCTGTCCCACTTGATAATGTAAACAGATCAGGCAGAGTATTGTGGAATTCCTCATTGGGAATGTCAACAGTGACTATCAGGAATAATTTAAGATGCCTTAATTAGGGAAACACTATTGTCTTCCTAAAAAAAAGCTTATCTAATGAATTTTAGTGTATGATGACTTAGTCAATAACTCACTTTACCATCCCTTTTCTCACCAGTAGGTTATCCAAGTGGTCGCTGCTGCTATCATATGGATAACTGACTTGTTACCATCCAAAATGACAGGAAATACGAACGATATCATTCTACGGTTTCTGGAATGCAGAATCCCCAACAGCAGTGCTAATGCAGAATGTCTGGGTAAAAATTGACTTTCAACACCACTGGATTGCAACTTCAACAGCTGGTCCCTTCTTGAAATATACCAACTATTGGTAATTCTGTCCCTTGACCTGTAGTAAATTTGGAGGAATGGCTTCAGCCTCACCTTGTCAGCTGCTTTGCTCACTTCTTTAAGTAGGAATAAACTTTGTTATACCACACTAAAGACTAAAACTGAGTGCCAGTTTTCTGGCAATTGTAACATAATGAGCTAGTGAAGAATCTGGCCTCACCCAGCAGTCCTCATGGCTGGTGCTTTTGATGGACTCTATTCCGGCAGTGCCTTGAACAATTCTTCCCTCCTTCTCAGCTTACAGGTCTCTTGAAACAGATACCAGAGCCCTGTGTGTTCTGCTGGCAATAATGCCCAGGTCCCTTCCCAAATGCAGAATCATCTGTACTTCTAGCTTCTCATCTAGCTAAGCCAAATTCCCAAGCTGCCGCTGTTGGATTCTTCAGCCTGCTTGGTTCCTGGACGCCTATTAGAAGGAGCCCATGCAGCCCTCAAAGCAGTCTGGGGATGCACACAGTCCTCTCCTGAGAGCCCTGTGTGCCTAGAGTATTTCAGGGCTATTCTTGATGTCAACGATTCTATCTTAAAAGCAATTTCTCAAAGTTCGAACTGTGTCAGTTCATGGCTAAATTATCTTCAAAGCAGCTCTGTCATTAAATACAGATCTTTGTAGTCCTTATCTCTAGTTAGGTCATCTTTCCTTTCTGTAGCTAATCTATTGCTAGCCTTTCCCAGTAACATATTTCTCACCCTAATACCTATACTGTGGTATGCTAATTTTAGCTGTCATAGTATATGGTTTAAGACAAGGTTTGTTCAACATATTTAAAAACAAAAGGTAAGCTGCTAATAATATCCGTAGTTTAAATATACGTTATAAAAAGGTATCTTTCTAACGTCCTACCTTGTAGAGAATGAAGACCCTACAATAAAAGTAAAAGAGAAAAATCATGAAACAAAAAGGAGAGACTTGTTCAGAGACATGAGAGAAGGAAGGTAAATTGGCGCTCATACAAACAAGCTCTGTTGTAATTGTAAGAACATTTTTAGTGCCTCTGGATATTTCTTATCACTAAACCATAAGATGTAGCTGCTCATTTGAAGTGTTAAAGTGGGTACTTGGTCTAATTAGTCTGCATCGAACAGTAGGAATTTATTAAGACCAAAGAAGGACATGTTACCATCAGAGGAAATTATGTGTAATGGTGATAATATTAATTAAAATAAAAATACATAAAACTCAGGTGTACTCCAGATTCCTGATTCACTTAATGCTTCTTGCATGAAAACGTATCATGCCATGACTCATCTAAAGCTTAGAAAAAAATTATTAATACATTTGGATGTAGTGTTTTCACTTGTACATATGCCAGTCATAAGATGTAGCTTTTATATTAAACTTCTCCAGATCTTACCGAGAGTCTGTGTTACTTGGAACTGACTGCGAAAAGGTGATAAAGAATGTGTAACTATATTGGCTGGCCTTTTAGCTCTGTCAGATATGTGTGTTGTCATTAATCTGTGATTAATTAGTAGATGACTTTAATGTCTATGTTTAGCCTGGGATATAAAAAGATTATGCTGATAAAATGTAAAGTATATGGTTTTGAGATTAAGTCCTCTTATTGCCACAAATTATATTTGATCTTCAGCTAATATTTTGGAATGAATTAAAAAATAATAAAGAAACTTATCCTTTATCAATATTCTTTCAAAGATCTATAGATTTTAAAAAATTTGATACATACTTACGAAAGGATGGTAAGATAACCTAACAAGATGTTTCAAGTGGAATGTGAACATCAGATCTCTGAATTTCTTTGTAGATTAATTTGTCTTCGTAACAGTTGTGCTTTAGTGTAGGCACCTTAATTTTGAAGATGGTGAAACTAAAAGAAGTGAAATATTTTACTTGTGAAAAACTTCATCAGCAAGGATATTGGAAGGGTCGAAATTTAGCAATTGCTTTTAGCATTTTTTTAAAATACTGTTGAAATTCATTAAAAATGAAAACCTCTGATACTTGACTTAGTCAATAATATTGAAAACAAAAGACTTTAGAACAGGATTTGAGTTAAATGCTATGGTGTACTTGTTTTTTCTGGTCTCTTCTCTCCCCTTCCCCCCCCCCCGTTTTTTTTTTTTTTTTTTTTTTTTTTTTTTTTTCTTGTTGATAGTTCTAGAAACTTGACAAGTCTGGAGTTTTTCATCATTTTTTTCCTAATACAGTATTGAAAATGGCAGTACACCCGGGATTATGGATAACTTGATAAAATTTATATAAAAATATGGGATCTCATTGACTGTTTACTATTTCTTATCAACTACCTCTTTTCTTTCTCTGATAGATAACAGAACTAATTTGTTTTTATAGCAAATAATGTGCATATTTAGCCAATTATTTTTTCTGCTGTTTCCTGGTTAATAAATTCAGTAATGAGTATTAAAAAGTTAGCAAATGTCTTGTTATTGTGATTATCACTTACTTATTTGAAAAAAAAGAAAAAGGACTTTTTCATTAGAAATGTATTCATTTGCTTGTGGTCACAAATGGACAATAAAAGTTTCCAGTTAGAATTTAAAACTACTTTTCCAATTCTGACTCCATAAATAAGTGAAAGCTGATTTGTACAGATTATAGTGCAAATATATGTAAATTTTTACCTTTTTATTTCTATTGAATTGAGAACTAGGACCTTTCACGGTATTTCAGCAAATGAATGCACCTTTACCTCTTTCATTAATGCCTTCCATTAACTCTTCAATTATCAGAATAACAGTTGCTGAATAAAAAAAGCAAGGGCCAACTATGGTGCCAAAATAAATATCTGGGAAAGAGCTATGTAGGAGCTATATAATTATTAAGGAATAATTCAAATCACAGAATGACTGTGTCGAATGACCTAGTATTGCATATTTGCTTTGAAAAGTGACAGGAAAAGTAGGTATTTTTCTTTATCACACATACTAGTAAAAAGTTTTATGCAAGTTAATGACCCTCTGTCTCTAGCAAGGTTATAACCACTGGAGGGATTTGATTCCATAAATGAAACTTAATTAAATATAAAGCTGCATGAGTCAGAACAGAGTCCAGCTGGCTCACTTGACTATGGAACTAACAGCAATGAAACCAATAGAAGCTATTGTCAACAAATTCATTAGTGGAGACTGTGCTGGCTAAGAACATCCATTTTTTAATAGTATTTTTCCTTTTATATTAAAACCTTTTCTTGGACTTTGAATTAATGTGAAGAATGGATCATAATGTTTGATGCAGTGCTGTTTAAAGCGTATTATGAACCCTAATGAGTTGCTCATTGACTTCTCATCACATCAGTTTTGTTCCTCCAGTGAGGACAGAAAAACACTCATTTTGCTAATATCTGTTCCATGCATAAATAGCACAGGACAAAATGTGACTGTTGACACTGCTTCCTCTTCATCACTTGACTGTCTTTGCTCAATTATCTCAGCAGCTGGATGAACAGGATTCAAGGTCTGTTTTCCCTATTTTGCATTAAGTACAAAAAAGACAACCAATGAAAATTTGGATAGAAGGATAGCACCTGTATATGGCAGTCAGAACGGGAAAGGACTTTGGTATTTACTGTTCTGTACTGTATGTTCAGGCCAGCCTCTAAAGGTAGATGTTGGTGTTTTAGCCCCACTTCGTACTACACAGTAGTTAGTTTTACAGAGTATTCAATTATATCAAAGATTCTTTCTCTTTCTCTTTTGTTTCCCTTTTTACTTTTTTTTCCCCCGCTGCCAGCCTAGTTGAGAGGCTGGTTCTTTGCTATGGTGGTTCTAGAGGAGGTAATGTTAAGCAAATAGAATAGGCAATTTTAAAAATCTTACTCGTTTCTTTTTCTTCTAGATGGTTAATGCAAAGTGGAAACCTACTACTATGTCGATATCTACCAGAGACTTTAAAAGAGGCCTAATCAATGACATGAGTGTTTAGGAGAGGGGAAGAAGAGCAAGGGACTTCCCTGTGAAGAAGTTTTGATGGGGAAGCTTTGGAGAATAGATTTCTTCTATGTTTTTTAGTATCATGGGCAACAATGGTGAGGAAAACCAGAAAAGGTAATTCAAGGGCAGACAGAAAACCTCCAGTCCAGAAATAGAATTTTCTGCCTTGGCAAAAAAAAAAAGTATTTTCATTGTTCCTGCAATGCTAAACTTGCTGTAAGTTTAACATCTTCCTCACTCTTTCTACAAATCAGTGAGAGTTGCTTGTGATGGTGGTACCAAGAGCAATACATAAACTGTGTTTTAATTCTATAGGCTGTTATTGTAGCCTTGTCTCCCTCCCTCATTTTCCTTGGGAAAATGGGGAATAATTTGTGAGTGTGAGGAGGTGAAATGGTGCACATCACTCTTCATCTGCATTCATATCAACATTTTCTTGCAATGACTATTAAAAATGGTGAGCAGATAACAAAGCCAGTATCAGGTATGTGCTGCATTTTTCATTTAAAATATTTGTATGCTACAGTTGGGATGGGTAGGACTTGCTGGGTCTGTTAAGGAGTACCAAAAATAAGGATAATGGAAGTATGAGGAAGGGGAAATTTACATGGACAAACCTCATGCTGGGACTGCACTATGGCAATGAAACTCCAAGTCTAGCCAAGGCTGGAATATCAGATTGAGATTTTTGGATACGCTAAAAGAACTGTGAAAAGGTTAAGGTTGTATTATACATTCTTTGCCTTTATTATGGTCCATTCTTAGCTGAATCTATGTTCAGATCACCATTTTTGGACCACAAAATTTACCTGTAGAAGAAGGGAAAAACTGAAAAAACAACATCAAAGTGCTGATGTTCCAGTGGTGAAGACAAATTCCCTGAATTTCAGTGTGGAAATCTAGATGAATCCTGCTGTTGTTGTCATCGTGGTCTAGTGAAGGAATTTGTAATAGATTATCTTCTGTAATCCATGGTTTAGCAATGGAGTGCATCTGCCCATGACTTCTAAGTATATCTGGCACCAGCACAAGGTGGATGGGAATGTTGGGTGTAGAGTGGGATTTGGTGGGGTTCTGTTTTGCTTTGAGGCATGCTGCATATAGGCATCTTCTGTAATGCAACTGCTGATTTATTGGAAAATTCATAAAGATCAGCCCAACTTTAAGAAAATAAAATATGAGTGGTGTATATATCATGGAGTGATCATAGTGTATTCTCCCAGAATACGCTTTCATGAAAAAAAAGCAAGGTGTAGGGAGAGGAAAAGGTGGTTGTGTATGTGTATCTGTGTGATTGAACAAGGTCTGTTGCTTTTGACCTGATTAAATATCTCCTTTATCTCCTTCTGCTGTTGGCCTCTGCAGTCATAAATAATCCTTGGGATCTGCGCACTGACAAGGTTGCTGTATGCAATGGATTTCATGCCCTTGCTATAATCTGAGCATGTTGTGATGCCATACTGCTGGTGTATGTGTAGATAGGTATGAAATTTGAGTATAGACTACTGACTTTTGATATGCAAAATATAAGCATACTTAGTCAGATTTTCAGTTTACGCTTTGCAAGTCTTCAGTGTTATCTTTATGAGAGCTTAAGCAAAATTTAGTAAATAACTTGAACAGCACATAAAAAGGGCAAGTTCTTGCTTATGTTTTTATTTTTTAAGCTGTATTTAAACCCGATATTCACAAATCCCTGTGCAGTTGCCATTGTAATACAGAACCAACACTGAAGTCTGGTCTTCTGCTGTTAAATAATGTAATCCTGCACCCTTGCAAGTGAAGAACAGATGGAATTTGTGTACTTTTTGCAGACTAGCTTTACAGGGTAAAATTCAAATTGGCAAATTGAGTTCCTCTCTAGCACTTAACGATGGCAAATGTTCCAATCTCTAGATTAATATTCTTTTACAAAGTCTTTGCTATAATGTACCTCCCACTGTGATAACCTGCTTAATCTCTCCTGCCTAGAGTGCAGTGCTCTTCTATAGTCCAGTGCCTGTCCTGTCCTATCCAGCTTCAATAGATGGGCAAGTCATATGTTGGTCTAGTATTGAGAGCTTTTATGGAATTTTACTGTGTGTCAGGCTGTGTTTTGTGTTCAGGCTGTGTCTCTGTAACACAGTAATTGGAGACATACAGGAAGCTTTTTTTGGTAGATACTTTGGTGGGGGCGGGGTTCAAAAAGTTAATGTAAAAAAGCTTTTAAATCAACGATTGATTTCTGAAAGGCAGCAGTAACTTCAGGCTCTACCAGGTCATTTACCCTGTAACTCACCTGTCTACCCCACAACTTTGTACTTACAGATCTGCAAGTCCTGATATACTACTTTTTCATTTTGACTCATCTTTCTTTCTTAACCATGCTGGTTGATCTGAATTTTTGCCAATGCCAGTGTAACATACAAAAAAATAACACACACATTCCTTTAATTGAACTTTGGAAATTTTTTGGAAGTACTATTAACCAACTTCAAAGGACATTATAAATGGTCAAATTAACAGCTGCAGTAAGCTTCTGTTGCTGCACTGAGCAAATAATTGCTTTGACTTAGCTGGACTTGCTCAACTGATGCAAACTGCAGTATCTCACTGAAGCTGGAAGCAGCAGTTCTGGTGATTGCTTTGCTTTTCTGCTTGTTCCTGTACATAAATGAAGCACAAGCTTGTATGTGTTCTTTTTATTAGATTTATTCTGCTTATATTTTGCAAGGTAGGTCTTACTGAATGCTGATGAAAGCCACACCTGTCTGCTAAATTAAGAACAAAGAATGTAGTTTATTTGCTGTTCATCAAAATCAGTGTTTCCCTTGGATGAAAGCTTGTATCTACTGATGCCAATGACAGCCACCTGCATATGTCTAACAACATAATATAGACATTGATAATATGCTGCAGAATAGGAAAGGAACAGGAATTGCTGTACTCCAGATGGAATAAACCCAGAAAAACTGTGGTGCTGATAAGGCAGATGACCCCATGTGATGAATATACTTTCTCTTCTACACAGTGAAAGTGGTGTAATGTAGTCATTTCCAGATCCTTCTGTACATTGCCTCTTCTGCTTATTCAAGAGTAAATGCTGCAACGAACCATAGAAAACTGTTAAAGTATTCTAATCTACATCTTCCTTAGAACAGAGAACAGCTCTTTTAAGTATAGTAATTTAAGCAGAAAAGGAATAGTTGGGGCATAATGCTGATGTTTTGGTATTTCAGAATGTGTCACAAATTGCTCAGCTTAAGCTGTATGTTTAAATATAAAAAAACTTACAAACCTAAGCAGGTCAAAAACCATTGACTGCTTTGCCATCTTTTAGTACATGCAAATAAGTCTCAGCACTAGTGTTCTATGTGAGTGCTAGTGAAGTGGCCATTTCCATCAGCAAGAAACTTACCACTTGTAGCATAACAGTGTAATGTTGCAGATAACTTCATTCTCCACAAAATTGCTGTGCCTGCATCTGCAGTTGATTGATCCCAGTGATATCAAGTGGTGTACTTGAGGTAGTGAATTTAAGTTGAAGAACTCAGAGAATCAGCTGCATTGAATCACTGGGAAATAAGAATTCACAACAAAGTTCAGAGCAAATAGATTATATTTAACAAGGTGCTATATTTTTTGTTTTAATTTTTAGTTTTGCTATTAAGTTGTTTTGCTATTAAGTTTGTTAGTCAGGTATATTTAAATATGCTGTATATTCTTATGAATGTGTTTCTTTGATTCAGAGTAGCGAAAAGACAAAACAAAAGACTGGATACATTTTTCTGAAGTCTAAGTAGACAATAAAGATAGAAAATGTTTTTAAAAACTCAGCTTACTTTGTGCTTCCATGTGCAATACTGGTGTTCTGGCTCTATTTTCATCCTCTGAAGTGCCTTGTTACATTAGCTGGAATGATCCTTATCTCACTTTGTATGCTGACAAGGACAGATTCTGAAACAACATTTGAAACAAATGATGTAAATGTGATGGAAAAATTTTATACAGAGACACTGCTGTTTTTCAGTTACCAAGGTAGCCTTACATTATCCCCAGTAACAACAGGCTTCTTTACCAAAACCAGTGATCAATCCTGTACAGTGGAAATGTAACTGAGGTTAATTATGGGGCGGGAGTCATGGAAACTATAATGAACCATGGTGTTTATAACACTAAAAACATCCTATTCAAAAGACAAATATATACAAAATGTTCAGGAAGGAAGGTCATAAAAGAAGTGTTCTTTTTTGTTGATGTTATGGTAGTTTTTTATCTTTTTTTTCTTTTGTTTTTTAACTATTATAGTGTATTTATGGCAAACTCAATGTAGTGCCTCCCTATAAGAACCACCAGGATGGCCTGATGCTGGAATTCCTCGGTGCTGTCTGAGATTCTTTTTGTGTCCACATAATAAAAGAAATGGAAGGAGAATAAGTGAGTGGAAAATTAATGTATCCTTGCGAGCCCCTCATTCCGCAAGTAAGGGGAGCTGTGTGTCCACCTGTTGAACAAGATTAGGGAGCAGACGTGGCACGTAAAACATTTTGGTTTGCTTGGTTAACTCTCAGATGGATTTGTTCCACCGTCTCAAAAATGCACAGGAATTGGTAGTGTAGAAGTGATGGGTTGATTGCTACTTGACAGGTTTTATGTCAGCTTAAAGCAATGAGCTACAGTGCTTGCACACTTGAGTTAAGACTGACATGCAGCTGAAGGGCAGGCCTCCTTTTTCCTTTGCTTCTAACTATTTCTATTGTTGCTTTTTTAGTGTATGTTTGTGTGTGGGGGGTGGTGATGTTTGGGTTTTTTTTTCAGTTTATGTAGTTGCACAAAACAAATTATTTGCTAATCCAGTAGTGGATTATGTTGCAGCAAACTGATCTTGCATGTCTCTGCATTGCTAATGTTTAGCTTGCAGCTAAGTACTAACCTACTAAATATATGATTTGTTGGTCTAAGGTAGTCATGAGCCCATTTTTGAAGACAACTTGCATCTCATTTCTGTTTTTATTTTGAGATGTAGGCTTTGTAAAAGGTGGTTACACCTAGGTGGAGGAAATAGCTTTTGGTCCTAGGGCTGACAAAGACCTGTTGATGTTTGACTGCTACCTTTCTACCCTCACCTAATGCCAGGTACTTACTTCATCTCAGTGAGTGACTGATACCACCAATATGATGAGTGCCTAGTATATCACTAACATGCAGTCTAATGAAGTTCTGATTTAAGCCTCTTATCCACTTCTTACGTAAATGATATATGAAGCGATAAAAACAGATGGCAGACTCAGTAACAAAGTCCTTTCTATTTTTTGTCACCTACTGTCAAGTTTATGGGTTCCTGAGTGTCACTTCCATATACTTGTTGTTAACTTGTTTTGAAGAGGAGCTTCACACTCTTGTGCTGTTGGATCTTCACAGTTCAGTTTAGTTTAGCTGCTTGTTAATCTGACAAGAGTGCTCAACATTTCATTTAGTAATTCAATCTCTCATTTTCTGAGCTGCTTCCTGTGATTCTGAGGTGGGAGGCATACTTTAAAGATCTTATGCATATTAAAGATTTAAAGATAATTTCTTTTTTACAATCTGGACTGTGCGTAGTAATGAAATAACACTTTTCATTTAAGCTGTAGTATCAAACAAATACTTCATAGTGAATTCCTGACCATAGAGGTTACAGATAAAGGGGATGTGTGTGTACATGATCACTTAATACAATCTGTGAGTCATGTTTATCTGAAATGCATAATATTTCAATGGCAAGCAAAACAGGGCTATTTATGAACTTGGAATTGAAAAGTTTAGAAATTCTGATGTGCTTTTATGAAACTGAGCTTCATTATTTTTCCCAGCAATTTTTTATCACATAGCAATTTGGATATTAAAATATTGCATCTGGTTTACAAAGTGTTAAACATTCACTCTTTGAAGTTGGACCTTGCTGAAGATTTACTGACCCTGAAGAGTACCAACAAAACAGTACTGTTTACATCTTGGTGCTGACAGTGTTGGCTGAAACTAGGTGTACTGAAGCAGTTGTTTTTGAATGCAGCTTCTGGGTGAATGTGGCTAGTCAACAGGATTTTCAGGGAAGCAGGTTGAAGGACGTTTGGAAGGTCTGAGAGGCTTGTTTGGATGTAGGCTTGTGCTCGGTACAGTTGTAGTTGTAAATTAAGTGCATGACTTTTGTTTGCAATTTGTGCAATATTTCTTGGTGTTTTGTGGGGAAGGTGAGTAGTGGTGACAGGTCTCGGTTTTTAAATTTTTTTTTTTCCAGAAATAGAGGCTACTCTAATAATTGATGTACTGTATAGTGGTATTGTACACAGGCTTCCAATTTCAGACCTATCATGCCAGGATATATGCTCAGAAGACAGATAATCCTCTCTTGAAGTTTCATGTTTAAGTAAATAAAAGAAGTCTTTTCCAAGCAAGCAGTGATAGGAGAAATTGTTGTCTGACAGATGTGAAGCACAATTTTCTCAGAGAACAGAGACAGCCCGTGACTTGTAGGTGAGATTTAATGAACAGTAGTAAAAAACTAAATAACTCTCAAAAAGCTCAACAGGACCCCGTCCCCAACATTTGTAGATAAATGGATCACTCAAGAGACCCCAGAGGACACATGAAAATTGTCCCAAATATTCTGGATCTCTTTTTTTCTGCTTAATGAATAGAGGATGACACTTGATGTGAATCACAGACAAAGCAGGTGCACACGGGGTGCTAATGTATTTTGGTTCCTCTTTTGTGGAAGAATGGTGCTGTACAACTTGTGATTTTTGCCAAGCATAGAGGGAAATTGTGTTCAAAGAATGAGTCTTCTAGATACATCAGAACCTCTTTAAAATCATGACTGAAGTGGTGAGGATGTATGGACTAGGCTAGCGCACAGAGTCAAAATGAAGAAAGGCAGTCATCAGTCTGCCAGAATATGAAAAAAAAATCATGTAACTGCTACAGTCACTGTTAGAATCCCAATTACTATTCTTTTTATTTTTAAGATTAATTGGAATTGCTCATTTCTAATTTAAACTTGACTAAGTGGTAACTAAAATATGGCTATTTCAGTCCCTGGATTTGAAATGTTAAAATAAATATTTATGACCTCATTAAGAAAGACTAAGTAGGTGAAAAAGAAATGAAGTTGCAGTCATGTAAAATGATATTATTACTTTCCAAATTCCTGATAACTGGGAACAAATGATCTAGAATACTTGCATATTCACAATAATAAAATGTAAATATAGTTACTATTTCCTATTAGTTGCCAAATCTCACAAGAAAATGGAATATTCAGTTCTTTGCCATATATAAATTGATGGGAGAAAATGCTTTAGCATAGATGGTTTCAACTTCCATGTCTTATGTTAGAGATGTAGTGGTGCCAGTGGTGCATGGTGTCCCCTGACCTCCCAGCTCAGACAATTTGAGCACTTGAATAGACTGCAAATTCAAAACCCTTGCACACAAGGTAAAGAGTTTTATAGTGGGCATAAATCAGACAGAATAAAACATGACAGAACTAAAAAGTATATGTTATACTAGGATTTTGACTTATGCGCAAAAGGAAAGCTCTGAACTAATAGAAATCATGCCAGATTCTTAGTGCAGCTAGGTACAGTTGAAAACAGATGAGATTCCTGAATTAGAGAGGGGATTTGGAGAGAAGACTAATTGATGCTTGGGAAGTGTTTGCAGAATGTCTTATGCTTATGATCTTAAAATGTATGCTTCATGGGTCAAAACAAAGTTTGTAGAGAAAATGAAACTTTAAAAATCTAAAACTTATCTTAAAGTACTTGCACTTAAGTAACTACAAATGGAAACATAAAATGACACAGTGAGGTACCTCAGGGTAATAGACAAAAGGATGAGATATAGAAATTTTGTTTAAAATGTGTATTATATTAATAAAATACATTACATATTTTTATAAACAAACATGTACATCTTGGGGAAAAAAGGGAAATATAAGAAGATACAAATCTAACAACACAGAACCAGTGGTACTACCAATAATTCAGGAAGATTAATATGCTTTATTTTTGTTCTGGGAAATTACTAATTTTTATAGCTGATAATTCTTTTCACTTTGCTACTAGTATTTATTGAGGAAAAATATTTTTGATGTTTGATTTTCATCAAGATATTGGGATTGAATTTCTGGCAGATATTTAAAACTTATCTGGACAAGTCATGTGTAACACTGGTATCGCCTAAATCATGGAGCATTAGGGAAATTCCAGAAGAAGGTTGATTGTGTTGTATAAGTAATTTAAAAAAAAAAAGGAATGGATGAATGTTCAACCTAAGACCTGCATTTTAAGTGCCAAACATAATATAATTATTTCTAATCAGTAAAATATTTTTTTAAAGCATAATCAGGCTAGCTTTTTTATTTTTATTTAAATTCCAAGTGTATCTGATATTACTTCAAGTTAGAACCTTTTCAGTTCAAAGTCTCATACTGACTCATTAGTCCCAGATGAGACTTGTCTAATCTCTCTGGAATGCATGATGATCTGCAGCAAATGAGATTTGTAATTAACACGAAATTAAGAGTTGTGCAAGGTATGCAGAGCTATGCCTGAATCCTGGCATTTTAGAGACCCTAGATGAGTGAGGTTGGGATTCACACCCTGTGCTCCCTTCTTGACTTCAGTTTTGGGTTAGACCTTTAAGTTCAAGGATCACTTGGTTCTTCTATTGGAAGTTAAAGTTCTGTAAAGTGTTTCTTTCCCCTTGCAAGACGTATCCGCAAGTTGATGCAGTAAAGACGGTACTTTTGGTTCTCTGATGGCAGTTGCTCAGGTGTCTTGGTATTACAGATGTATTTCTACTGACGTCCCTTGGGAACCTGTTCCTGGCCCCACACTGTTATTAACCTGGAGGAAAACTATGCAGTGGTTAAGATCTCTGGTGACATGGAGTATAAAATAAGCAGTTTTCAAGAATCAAGTGAAGGTAATGATATACTTAGGAAACCAAAATACAGTTTGTGAGTTGAAAATTAGTAGCATTAAGCATTTCCACTATAAATAGAAAAAAACCTGCAAAATTAAATGTGGAGAGACTGTAATAGTAGATGATCCAGAAATGACAGTGCAAAAGTACTGCCTAAGCTTGCTCCACTGTGAAATAAAAGCTGGCAGAAGACAACAAAATGGCAAAGAAGTCTTTTCAAATAAGACTTGGAGTGTCTTTTCAGTGAGGAAAACATGGATGAAAGCTGCCACCAGGCAACAGGAGAGAAAACTAATGAAGCAGCTGTGAAAAATATGGCAGAAGACTATTTGAGACTATTTGCAGAGAAAAAGGTTGTGACAGGAAGATAATATTTTCTATGCAGTGTCATTGAAGCATCTGTGCTTCTGGTTTTGTTCTTGTTTGTATAAACCTTTGGCATTAGGGGATGTGGTTGCATCCTAGTTGAGAAAGGATAAAATGAAAGCTGGTGTTTAATTCCTTAGCTAAAGGATTGGAGTTAAAAAGTGCTACGTTTTAAGTTGTCATTCTTGCATCCTGTTGGTAACATACCTCAGTTTCCTCATCTGAATGAAAGGCCATGTGGGTATTTCTGTAAGAGATTGAGCTGAGTTTTGAAATACTTAAATCCTCTGAGACACTTTTAGGAAGAATGTTTCTAGATCTAAATTAGTAGTGTAATGATGAAAGAAAAGCATGTATAATCTGAGTTGTTTCACCATTGTATATTTTTCAGGGTAATTAATTTTTAAAGAGGAGGATAAGAGGAAAATCTATCTGTTATTGGGTAAGCTTCATTAAAGACATGCACATAGCTCATCAATAATGAGAGTCTTCGTCTCCATGAGCTTCCTTGTCTATTCATTTTTCTTTCCCACCTGCACTCACAATGGTGGCTGTTTGCTCCCACATAGATTCAACAATGCATCATTTGTAAGCTGGCCCTCATTCATTTCATCCCTGTTTGAAAGGCCTGACAGAAAACCCTGTGAAAAGCCTTTCAATGCAAATGCCGGTTTAATGACTTGGTTCATTCAGCAGAGGGGAATCTGAGATAACTTGACTTGTCCTCACTGCAAATACAAGAAAATGTTTTCATAAAGCCTTGGACGTGTCGTGCTTTTTAACAAGATGCTTTCAGTTTGCAAACAGAATCTGACGAGTTTAGTTTTTGGTTAAATAAAATCTCAGGATTTTTCTGCAATGTCAACCTCCCACACCTCTGCTTGCATGTGAGGTGGCACAAGGGTGCCAGTTGCCCTTGCTCTGCACTGTCTAAGATGCACCTGCCTTTGAAAGCTTGGATTTGCTTCATTTCCTTGGCAGAGCAGCAGTTGTCCTTGAGGATAAACTATTGTTTGATGGGCTCTTTCTGAACATGTTTAAATATCAAATTATTGGGAAATTACAAGTGTAGTTACTCTTGTTAAAGCCAAAGAACAAACAAAACAGACACATTTAGCCTGTTGCAACAGCCTGTATTGAGGCTTGATCTTGGGACATATATTCTTAAATTAATTCTCATTTCGAAATCATTTGTTTATTGGATTTTCTCACAGAAAGAGGAGATCAAAGTTATCATAACAAAATAGTAGCTCTCTAGGCAGCATGTGTATATTTGGAACAGAATTTGAAGACAGTGATTATAGCATTGATGTTGTAAAACAAATTACTGACTTTATTTTCTGTTTAAGTTTACAAACCCACATTAGAGTTATAGGAAAGCTTTGAGGAACTGACCAAGGATAGAAAGAGTGGGGTGTACACAGATTATGATAATTTATCAAAATTATTAATGACAGAAATTAAGAGAATTAACTGTCTCTTCTGTAGGGTGTTTGACCAAATTTATGAATATAGCAGTGGGATATCTTTTATGTGACAGGCTTCTGTGAAGCAAGAGCATAAATTTTTCATTTAAAGTTTGACTGTTGTTCTTAGTGTTGCACAAATGTTTCCAGTTGCTTCCTCCACTTGCACATTAGTCTTCCACAAACAGTATTAAAATATTTTGTATGGTATTCTGTTTTAATATGCTTTTTAGAAGAGATATATAACTAATGTTTTGGATCTGATGGATGTCCTGAAATCAGTAATGGAACATGCTACACACGTGCCAGACTTAGCATTTTCTTGTCCCTGCTGATCAATATTAGACACAAGCCACTCATCTTGGCAGTAATTCCTCTAAGTGCTTAGAGATCAGATTGGAAAAGTGGAATTTAAGACTGAATATTCTAGAAAGGAGGAGAAAAAGGGAAGAAAACAAAGAAACTCTAGTATTGTGAAAGACTTACAGGAAACTTGATAACTCATTCCCTATTGAGTTGTTCTTAAAATCACAAAAGCCACAATATTTTAGGAGTCATTCAATTAGGAATATTTCTTAGCATTATAATACACGGTAATGTGCTAGTTTCATCTGGGATAGAGTTAATGTCTTTCGCAGAGACTGGTATGGAGCTGTGTTTTGGATTTGTGATGAACACAGGGTTGATAACACAGAGATATTTTTGTTATTGCTGAGCAGGGCTCACACAGAGCCAAGGTCTTTTCTGCTTTCCGTGCTGCTGTGGTGGTGAGGAAGTTGGGGGTGCATGGGAGGTGACACAGCCAAAGGAATATTCGAGACCATATGACAACATGCTCAATGTATAAAGTGGTGGAAAAAAAGAGGAGATAGGGGATGTTTGGGATGATGGCATTTGTCTTTCCATGTAATTGTTATCTGTGATGGGGCCCTGCTCTCCTGAAGATGGATTAACACCTGCTTGCCCATGAGAAGCAGTTAATTAATTAATTAATTCCTTGCTTTGCTTTGCTTGTGTGCCTGGCTTTTGCTTTCCCTATTGAACTGTCTTTTTCTCAACCCAAGAGTTTTCCAGCTTTTATCCTTCTGGTTCTCTCTCATCTCACTGGGAGTGGGGGAGTGAGTGAGCGGCTCCGTGGTACTTGTCTGCTGGCTGGGGTTAAATCATGACAGGTAATTAAGTAATTACATTTTTTGTATTCATAGTGTCTAGCAATATGTGCTGGTTACAGATTCTTCATAACCAAGTGATGTTCAGTTTTGTCTCCATTTTACTGACAGGTAGACTGGACTGAGCCAAGGGTTAAGCCATTAGACTAAATTTTGCGAGAGCTGGTTTTGGAACCAGTAGCAGTTTGTGCTTCTATGGCCAGGAAATGAAACTTATCTCATGAGTCTGCCTGTCTTTAAAACTGGTGAGAGACACCCCTCCATCTATTCCACGTGCAACAGCTTCAAAAATGACCCCATTGAAGATCTTCATTTATGTGTGTCTCATAGAAGATTCAAATATGAGTCTCCTGAATGAACTATTCACCACTTCAAATATCCTTTTAAAATTAGTACACAATGACATATCAGCTCAATTACCTTCAACCTCGTTGATTCTATTCTGTGCTGTAGTAATTATATTAGGATAAATAACAGAGCATGTACCACAATAAATACCCATGGATCATGTTGTGCTTTTGTGTGTTGTGTTTGGTTGCCCTTGACACACAGGCGCAAATGAAAAATGAAACACTGTAGCCTCTACTATTAAAAAAGGCGGAGGAGAGGCGTGTTAGGAGATAGCATTCATATGATTAACAGCAGAAGCATTATACAATATATATTACATGTAACAGGAAAAAAAGTATTGATATTAAAAGTGACAGAGTCTGCTAGTTTTTCTTTGAGTCTAAACTTAATCATTCCAGTATGAACATCCCTTCATTGTGGGTAGGTGGATGTTTAGAGGGTTTTTTGTGTGCTTGTTTTTGTTTGTTTGTGTTCTTTTTACATCATGCAGTGTTTCATTGTTTTTCCACTGGACCGAAAGTGGGCTCATGTGACTTTCATTAGCAAGTGATCTGATTGCTGGATGGGGTATTGATCTAGTCTAATTTGTATTATTAAACTGTCTTGCATAATTTAGAAAAATCCGTGTCTTTTTGCAGCACGAAGTTATACTGCCATGCGTGGAAGGAGAAATAGCTGCCTCAAATGGTTCATTGACTGAACAGATAAATTTGTCCAGATGTGTTCAAAGTGAGAAAGTGGGCTACAGTGATAGGACCATAAATAGTGACTTTTAGGCTTACAACTTTAACTTGGTGCAGGAATTCAATCTCTTTTTCCGTGCGTACCACCAAGATTGCTCTAGTGTAAGGGAAGGATGACTCCTGTGACTGAGCTATTGCTGATGTGAAATGTAATGGATCTGAATACCTGAAGTCTGTCTGACCTTCCCTAAAGCACAGCTTGTGTGATCTAGATGGGCAGCAGGCTGCTATCAGCACATGTATAACTTCTGTCCTTCTACTGCTTCGTCCTTGCTGACTCTAAGGCAAGATTTAAATTGGGCAGCCGGCAGTTTAAGAGTAGGCGCCTGCAGGTATCTCTGCATTTGTGGGAGGGGGAATACGTGCTAAAATAAAAATTGAGCAGGTATACTGTGGATTTTTCCTTGTTTGGCACAAATGAGAGACTTCTGCGGTAGGTGTCCCTGTCCTGGTTTTTCTGTTGTTTTCTGAATACCTGATACTAAAACTAAAACAAATGCATCTATTAATCTAAATAAAATGATGACAAAGCTAAAAGATTCACTAGGTGAGTTTTTAAACTCCCCAAGAGCAGGAGGATAACTCAAAGATTTAAAAAACTTGTCATCTAATTTGGGTATTATTGATTTTAATTGAAAGTGTATTGGATTCTAATAATAGTTCTGAGGCACTTTGCATTTTCAGTTGTTTTTGCTTTACTGAGAAGATGCTATGGTATGTATTTCAGAAACAGAAACTCATTAGAGCACTCATTGCAGGATTATCCAAATGCTGGACTTCAGCCTGGACCACCGGTAAACTTGGTAGTCTTTACCAGTTTCTCAGATGTTCCATTCTTGTGTGATACCTTGTATTGTTTTCCTGTATTAAAATTCTAGCATCATAGAATATGCTGAATTGGAAGTGACTCACCAGGATGAGTCCAACTCCTGGCTCTGCCCAGGACATCCCCAAGAATCACGCTGTGTGCCTGAGAGCATTATCCAAGTGCTTCTTGAACTCAGCACCAATGCTGTGACTTCCCTGGGGAGCCTCTTCCAGGGCTCAGCATTGTCCAAATGCTTCTTGAACTCAGCACCAATGCTGTACAGAGAAAAAAAATGGTTTGAATGTATTTTATCTGGGGAAAGTAAAATAAAAGGCTTATAAATACCTAGTATGTAATTCATGCAGAAGGGAAGTATTATAACTGAGGAGTAACAGAGCATGCAGGTAGAAATGCTTGAGTCCCAGTAATGTAAACAATTTCACTTATTTGTCTCTGCTAACAGCAGTATGTGGTCATAGCTTAAAAACAGACAGTGAGTCTATGTGAGAGAGCAAAGGAAGTCAAAGTCTGCTTGCTTCCTAAATAGGCATATGTTAAGTACATGCATATATATATTTATACACCTGCACATATGTCTATATTTATATTAAACCAGGAAAAGAAATGCAGGAAAATCTGATACAAAGCATGAGAAAATCAGTTTTGCAGATGGGACTGTTGTACCAAATGCTGATCATATGTGTGTGTGTGTGTGTGTGTGTATATATCTCACTGAGTGAACGGAGTCACACTTGTACACACTTACCTCTAAAAAGCCTAACGGAAAGACCCCATAAGATCTCACATGTGCTTCTGTAAAGCAGGGTCTCTCTAGTATGAAAGACCCTACCTTTAATAAATTTATAGCCTGTTGTGGTTTTGGTTTTAATTCTAAAGATATTTCTTATTACAGACTTATTTCAATTACAAGATAGTTGAGCTCTTAAGCCACCACTAAAGGCTTGGAACAGTAGTTGCAAAAAGGAAGAAGTCTGAAAATCATGTAAATAGAATGAGAGAGGGAATGAAGAATGATCTGTTGAGCAATGAAACTGAGTGGAGGGGAACAAAAATGGTAAATGTCTCAGTAGATGTGAAAGGGAAGGGGGAAGTATTTTTGTGTAATGAAGAAACAAAAGTAAAGCATCAGCAAAACCAATCTAACTGTTTGTTGTAGGCAGTTTTTTTAGCAGTGTTTTAAACTACAGCATGAAATAAATATTTGAGTGTTAATTTTGGAAAGATTTCCAAGTGGCTTTTACCTGATGTCTTAATGATGGGAGGTAATATAAGGAAGCCAGAAAGTTCCATCTGAGTTTTCAATTCCAAAATCCTGATTTCTTCCAAATACTTCTTTACTGGGAGCTAACCTAATGTGTAATGCATCATTAGACACACTATTTCTTACTGTAAAAGATTTTAAGAGATTGCTTGCAATAGAGAGATTTGAGCTTTTATATATATTTCTCCATATAGGTGATTGTTTGATAATGTGCCAAAATTATTTTTTGCCTAGACAAGCCAGGCACAAGGCTGCTTCTCATGTAATTTATTTACTAGCTATTTCTGTGTCTAACTTTGAAGACTGTACATTGAGGCTGAATGCATTTAATCAAGTCTTCCTACTCAGAACAGGTTCTTTGATTTTATACATGTGTTGCAACATTCTTGGGTCAATCTTGGGTTTGATTCCTTTTCCAACAGGCTTGGTGGAAAACTTGCCAAAGCTATATATAGTGTCTTCATGGAAAATATCTACAGTGTTTTATTTAGACAAGTTTTAATTTTTTTTCTTGATATATTAAATAACCAACACATCAAAACCAAAGAAACAAAAATCTCCAACAATCGAACAACAACAGAAAAACAAAAAACAACCAAAAAACACTCCCCCCAATGGACTGTACCAGTCATGAACTTGAGTGTTGGTCATTAGTGTGAGATAGAAACCTAAAAAGAATTATGAAAGTCTGAAGTCCTAGAGTTCAGACTAAGAGAATTTTCGAGAGACGTTTAGGCAAGTCAATCTAATTGTATTTAGAGTGGACAATAATTGTAGTCATGATTTGAATGACACTCTCTTTTCCAAGTCTTAGGCCAAGCTAGAATTAAGACTTTGTGTTTAAAATTTTTGAGTGGTTTGAAATACTATCAAATCTGGATTAATATGTAAACACTGAAATTTGATAACTATATTTCTCCTATACTTTCATTTCAAGGATCTCCATAAGTGAGACCTCTGTTGACAAGATGCATCTTTAGGTTTTATGATACTTTCCCCCCTAGTATTATAGGCCTTTTAATGAAGTTTTCTAAAGTCAGATGTTTATCAGCTATCTAATTTATCACAGCTTAACGGTAGTTAAAATGTAGCCAGAGTTCTTGATATTGCTCGTTGTTATTTTACAGAAAATTATATATATCTCCAACTGTCTTATGACACGGGAATTTGCAACTTCCTAGGATCAGATCCTGTGAAGTGTTTAGCTGCTGTTAAGATTAATAATGTTATTTACTTCTCCCAACTGTAAGAGTTTTCAGGGTATTTATTGAAGTGGTTTTATCCTGTTTTGTTTCTGTACAAGTCATGCAGTTCATTTCCAGGATTTAAATGCACCATTTGTTATTTTAGCTTTCACTGACATGTCAAGTATCATCTTCAGAACTCGTCTGCAGCACTATTTCACATTGGATACTTTCCTAACTAAGAAGGAAAGCTGCATGGTTTGTTTTCATATATGGCATGAATATTTATACTTTTTCTGCATCTTTATAAATTTGAAGGCAGTGAGATGAATGAAAGTAGTGAATCAGAGAGGACAGTGTGTGTGATACTAGCAGAAATTTACTATTCAATTTCTTAAGACCTGATGACTTAAAGGAGGTGGTCCACATTTGCTCCAGTCAGATCTGTAACACTCAGCAACAGTGGAGGTTTAAGTTTTACCACTCTGTGGAGGCCTTTTGGTTTATTACCAGACCAGTGTATAAAACCTGAGAGAATACTTACAAATACAGCACTCTAGTTTTGATTTTTCATTTGTTTTGTTCCAATAGTGCCTCTCTGGCAATAAATTGTACTATTTCCAGAAGTTGTGTTTTTCTTTCAGATATGTCTGGAAGAGTTCAGCTTTGTACTGAAATTTCTAGACTATAGTGAAATACAGACCAAGCTCATATAGCTTAGAAATTATATAATTATAATTAATTCAAGCTCTTATCCTTATTCTCACTTCCCTGTCTGAACTCTGGTTCTTTTGCTTTACTGCAGTGACTCATTGTGTTCTGCCTAGTGCACCCTGAAGCTTAAAACTTGATGCCAAGTTGATTTATCACAATCATGCATTTCTAAAAACTTGGTTCTGCTGGTTAGTCAATAGAAGGAAAGCCTAAAAAATAAACAAAAAAAAACCATTAACAAATGAGAACAGTTTTTGTATGGCCATTGCTCTTTGAGAATCATCTTGGTATTGTCACTTTGATCTCTCTCCCAATTTTTTCTTCTCTTTATACAACAGAGCATCATTAAGAAATGTCAGATCATGATACGTGATAATTTATTTTGGTCTCTCATTAGTTTCTTGGAGCATTTTGCCCAAGTATAAAAGTGCCTAAGTAGAAAAGTGATTACATAAAAAATGTGTGAAGATCCCATAGCTGTAGGAAAGCCACTCTGATAATGTTGCTATTTAGTTTAATATATAATAAAGAAAACCTTTCAAAGGGAATGTTACATGTGAAAAACAAACAGCATTTCTACATGATGTGAAATGACAAGATGAACATACACAACTGCATGAGAAAAAACTTTTATACTGTCTTTTGTACTGTTCTTGTGAATGAGAAATTGAATTTTAGAAGCAAAGTCAACCATGACCTAACCATTAACAGATCAAAACCAAGAGCATTGAATAGATTTCTTCCTCTCCATCTCAGCAATTGATTTTTTTTTTTAACTGCTTAATTCGCTCAACTAGAGCATTATATTTATCTTGACTATTACTTTATTGAGCAATATATGTCCAGATAATATACTGAAGAACAGTGGGTTTACATGTCTTTGGTCTTAATGTAACCCTTTGTTATTTGCACAGACTGAAAAAACCCTATCATTTTGAAATCACTGTATCACATTGAAGCTTTTTATTCTTGGTTTGTTTTTTTTTTTTTTAGAAAACCTATTTACAAATTTCTTGTACCTTTTCTGAATTCACTTGAAGACAAACTGGGTTATTCTGAGGAGGTACAGGCCTTTGGCAGTGTAATGTACATTATTGCCACTAGACCCTTCATATCTAGCTGTACTACTGAATTCTGTAGTTGGTCAGTAGTGCTTCCTTTCACACTGGATCTCTCTTTTGAGGTGGAGTGTCCTAAGCTTATGTAATCTGCCAATCTTCTTTATGGAGTGGTGTTGGAAAGCAGAGGGAAGGACTGCAGAATCATGGTAAACCAGGAGTATAGTGTACAATTACAGAATACATTTTTGACTCTGTGTGAAAGATAAGATTCATGTGCTCTCTCCTGGGGGAGTCCTTATTTTTGAGAAGTATGTATTTATTTTAAAAGATCTGTCTCAAAAAAAAAGTTTTCAAACTATATTCAAATGCTATTGAAAGGTGTAACTTTTCTTTCTTGTTTTGTACTGCCTTCATTTGTAGCCTTCAAATATTGTGGATTTAGCACGGTGTGTTTATTAGTATGCAGAAAAAAAAGTCTGCAAAATGTTAATAGCTTACCTGGCCAATAAGTTATGGTGATTCTTACTACCCAAATCTCTGGAGAGTTGAGTCAAATTTTGTTTATCTGTGGACACTTCTTACGTGTTTTCTACTGGCACATAACTCATGAGCAGTAAGGGGGAAACAATACTGCAGATATTTTCAGTCTGGAAGACAGAGGTCTTAGGACCATTCAAGATCCTTGCTTGACATTTATGAAAAGAGGCATCTTTAAAATCTGAAAAATGACAAGTGTTCAATGAGTTTTCGACATCTGCATTTCCATTCCAAGGCAAATACTCTTCATGGTTGCTGTAAAATTGGCTCATTGGTCTCCTTTGGGGTTAGCTCTGTCTGGTTTGTGGTTTTATATTATTATAATGAAATTCAGTTGTAGATTGGATGAGTTCATGGAAGATAGTTAAATGGAGACAATATATTGGCAGAATATTAATTTCAGGAACTGTCTGAGGTGACATTAGTACAAAGTTGGAAGCATATTGTCTGGAAATATGTTCTTATATGTTCATGAAAGTATAGAAAGCATTCAGAGCAGGTATTTTTGGGTGTCTTGTGATTTAAACTCCTGGGCTGACCAGTCTGTTATTTAAAAATGGCTTAATTGGTGGAGCTAGCTTCAGCACTGCTAAGATTGTGAGACATTATTGGAAATGCCTTCAATATTAACTATGAGAGAAAATATTTACAGAGTCATAGAATGGATTGGATTGGATTGGAAGGGACTTTCTCTTACCCACCCCAGTCAGAGAATAACTATGGAGGAATCAATTTACTAATGACTGATGTTGCAGGGACTTTTGTCTTGCTTAGGACTTTTCATCATTTATTTTTATGTTCTTATGTTCATGTCAGTAGGGAAAGGAGAAAAGAAAACTGAATGGCAAAATCAATTCTGATCAAACAAAGGTAGGCAATCCTAGCATTGTAAATTTAGGAAGCCCAGACTTAGTTTTCATGTAGCAGTCAGGCAGTGTGTGCATTAGACATACAAAAGTTGAAGATTGAAATTGGAACTAAATGTATGGCTTTTGGGGGTGTCTTGAATGGGTTTTGGTCTTTGGCCTAATTTGTTACACTAACTTTATAAATGCACACAAACATACATACATATATATATATGTCTATATATGTGTGTGTATGTATATATATACAAACAAAAACCCAAAAACCCCTCCTGTTTATTCCAAAGATGATAAAATATAATCAAGATCTGTCTCACCACAGGGATATCTTATGAAGGTATGTTCCTCTGTGTTCTTTGCAATAGTCAGTTGATGATTCCTATTAAAGCCTTTTCTTCCTAAAATCCTGTAGTGCTTTTCACCCTCACTTAGAGTATCTATTCTTGGACTGCCCAAGGATTTGTCGGAAGGATTGGGAGTGGTAGGTCCACTTTCTACTTAGATTATTTTTTAATATAGTGTAATAGATGGACATGAATGCAGCTGTTGCTCAAAGAATGCACCTATTTATAGAATTATCTTTTCCCTTAAAAGTTACTGCAGCTTTTCTAAGAATGTTTAATTACATGTTCATGTGGCACAATCTGAGAGGAGCATTAATGTACCTCTACGCTGACTTTTATGTGCAAGCCAGCACAAGGCACATTCAGTGGCTTTTCAAAGCAAGTTTAGGCCCATGTTACATCTGGTTAAAAAAAATCTCCAGATGTGTTCTGGCTAAAATTTCAGAGAAAAGGAATTATTTTCCTTGTGAACTATGAATAGAGAACTATTTTTTTTTATCTCTAATTAGAATGAATAACAATGTAAATCATCTAGGGAGGTTCTGTATGAAATGCTTTCATGGGAGAAATAAAAGGTGCCACACAATTACACATAATACAAGCATAAGCAGTTCTGCTGTAGACAGTTTAATTTTTTTTTGCCTTTGTGGATAAAATAAGCTAGGTTAATGCTTCTACAGTGAATGCAGCTGCTTAGAGGAAAGCAAATAGAGAAGACAATGACTTTTCATGCTGATATAAAATGCAAAGCACTGTGCCAAAAGAGGCTCTTTTTTACTTTTCTAATAATACCCGCAACTTTCAGTAACTCTTTTAACTTTAAAGCAGGAACAACCAGCATTGCATTCCTAAGACATCTGACGGGTACTACAGTAGATTCCAGACTTTCTGTACATTGCAATTATGTAGTTGACTTTACTTACATTGTCTGTGTCTATACCCATTTTTCGAATGACTACCTTGGACCATATGTCTGCCTTTTCTGAGGAGCAGAGCATTGCTTAAAGGGTACAGTTTGTATTGCGGTTGGCTGTTTTTAAAAAAGGAAGAAGGTAGAGAGTAATGGAGCTCTGCCACCCACAGCACTAAAATTTTTTAATGTGAAAGAAAAACATCTTCACAAGCTACTTAAGGCTTCTGGGTTTTATTCTGTTTATTTCATTTTCAGCAGAGTAATAGGTGATGAAAGCACCTAATGTTTTGGGGGTACTTGATGAGAAAAAGCTGAGGACAATTTTCATCACATCCCTCTTTCCAAAAAGCCTATATTTGAGTTAAACTTTGGAGGAACTATTCCTAATGAAATAATTAGTTGTGAGATTTTTCTGTGTATCTGAGTATCAGTCAGATCACCTGAGTTCCTCTTACGAGGAAATTGCTGTGGTCTGTGGGGCCTCCCTGTCTAAGGAGTGGGACTGGAGCAGTAGCTGGGGGCAGCCCCAGCCCTGGGGTATCAGGCAGCTCCATGGGACAGGCCCAGGTTGGGCTGGGATGCTGGCCCTTAGGTGAGATTTAGGATCAGGCTTGGTGAGGCAAACTGGAGTCAGATAATGCTTCAGGATGGCTGGGCACAGCCATGCGGGTGGAGTGGGACATCAGCATCTTCTGCTTGTTTTCTTTGTGGAGTTTGAATGTAACAGTTTGTGTCATCTCACACCCTGCTCCTGCATCAGACAGAAATTACTGTTTTCTGTCTCTTCCATTTCACAGAAATAAATGTTCATTTTACCCTTTCAAATTCCCATTGTCAGTGATGTTTGCAATTTAATGTTCAGCACTGATTCCCTGCTCTATCTGCCAGGTAATTTAGTACACATCACTACTGCTGCTGACAAAAGTGATTGGTTTGAATGTGCAGACTATGAAATTTGTTCTTAGACAATATATTGCTTGTGTTGTGAGGAAAAAAGGCTCCCTGATGTCAGCCACAGGTAAATTCTCAATTTCAATGAGAAAGGAAAATATCCCTGTTTTCAAAAATAGGCAGAATTTTCATAAATTGCTAAAGAACATTAGTATATTCCTGCTGTGATAGGTACCAGCTTTTTTGTACTTTGGGTATGTGTTTAAATATGATCTTAATGTTATTTTTGAATTTTAAAGGTAGGCTCTAATTTAAGGCATTAATATTGATAGTGGGACATAACAGCAAACAACTTTTCTCTTAAAACAGCATTTTGTAACATATAGATACTTTTGCACAGAAGAATAGTATGGACTGACTCTATGAATTTGTAAATAAGGAAAGTGTCTGTAGAAGAAGAACAGGTATGAAAATTAAAGTAGGTCTGAAGTTGAGAACCCTGAAGCAGAACTGCAAGACTGTAATGACTATCCAGAATGTCCTGCCTTTTCAGAAAGTTCATTCTATTGTTTAAAAATGTCCATTCCTCCTTTTCAGAATTTTTTTGTCTCCCACAGTTGTTTTTACGGTTCTAATAATCTGGGATAAATACATGCTTAGATTTATAGATTGATTAATCCAATGAATGATACTTCATAAAATGTTCATTTTGAGTTTAGGGTACAGCCGGTTTTATATTTGGTAGGCAAGAATTTGCCTGTTTCCAGCAGCAGAATATGGAAGAGTTCTTTCTTTTCTGTCCCTAGCTCTATTCAGGAAATATACTTCTAGTACAATAAGAAGTACTTTTGGGGAGTTTAGTTTTCCCTTTTTCTGGATATAACCATTATCCCTAACCTTTAATTTCCACAGATGAATGGTTCACTACATATAAATTCAAGGACGTGGTACCTGAACTCCTGCTTAACAGCTGATTAATCAGTTCAAGGTTATCTAAGGTGCAAGTCAACTTACATGCAAAACTGGTCCATTACCAGGAGCCTGAAACTTTTTCTCCCTCCTGTCTAAGTCATACTTTTGCTGAGAGAAATCAAAGACAAAATTAACATCTGTAAGTTGAAAATGTTAGCATTAAATTAAACAAGCAAGAGTAAAAAGAAAGTTTTTGGGTTTGAAAAGCAGTTGCCTATGATTAGTGCAACTGAGAAGCAGCAGCTGTACTGACTTACTGTATGAATTTAAAGAACTATACTTAACTGCTCTCAGCATGTTCTCAAAAAGCTATAAGCACTCAGTGAATGTTGACTTCGTCATATGCTTATACAGTGCTTAGTTACTTCTGATAGATCCATATTTCTTACATCATGAGCTGACCTGTGGAAGGAATAATGACTTAGAACAATTAGACTTTATTCATGTTTTAAGGTCTAATTAGGTTTCTGAATTAGAGAGTCTATGGTAAAGAATTTTTATTAAATGAAAGAACTGCTAAAGTGCCAGAGGTAAATAAGACTGCCAATGCAAGGATGGGACGACAATTTAAAAGCAGATTGTGATTACAGTAATTTCTGTGTGTCAGCTCAATTAATGAAGAGGAAGCCTGAACTCTGCCTCTTCAGGAGTTTTCAAGAACATCAAACTAATATTGTATAATGCAGGCTTGACAAAAATGTGATGAAAGTTACAAACAATCATCATTAAGACTAGTATGGGATACCTGTGAGTGGGCATCTAGGCTTAGGTGGAAAGTGTGAAATGGACAGTTACCATTTTGTGTAACCAATACTTAAAACAGAATTTAATTGTCTCTGATCTATTGGCTTTCTGAGTGGCTTAGTTCTCAGAGGGTGGGAAGATGTGGCCCTGAAAGGAGGTTTGCTTGAGATAAAGTTTAAATACTGGGAGCTTCTGAAACACTTGTGAAAAAGTTGTTCCTGACGGTTGCCTGCAAATGGGCAGAGACCTGGAGCACTGAGCCAGACCTTTGGCCTCCTTACCTATGGCCCATTTATTTTTTTTGTACCAAATCCTTCCAAATACTGCTGTATGAAATGTGATTTACCAGATATATCTGGAATTGGATATTAATGATTCTAAGTATAAAGCTACTCATACTATGACCTTACTTGCTTTTATGCCTTAATTGTATTTGAATTTCACTCTAAACATGATAGCTTTTCTGATTTTGTGTACATGCACTCAGGTATTGTAGCATTTATTCTGTGCATGAATATTGAGAGTGAGGACATGTCCTCTGTCTATCAGAGGTGAAATGCTCGAATCTTGTTAATCACACTTTAAGTGGGAAAATACACAATAAGAAATGTCATGATTTGAGCTCAAGGACTTCATCATTTAACTGTTAAATAGTCTAAATCAGTTTAAATCATTTTCCTACCATTAATTTTTAATGTATTTTTTCCATATTCTCTGACAAGAGTCTTTTGTTTGGATACTTAATAGAATAATTTTTTAATGCTATTTTGTCCTGAGACTGGTCCACATGTATGTCCTCTGGAGGGCAATGAGCAATTGCAGCTCATAGGGGCTCACCCATGTAGCCTTTGAAATGTCAGTGTATTCTGGCGTAATCTCCTTCCTGTTCATATCAGTCTTGGGAATATCCTTTTGACTACCAGGAAAGGGACAGGATGTGTAAAATGTCAGTAAATATGTATTGGTTAATAGGAACAATAAATAGGCAGCATTATTGGATTTACTGACCCTGATGGGACAGCTGATAAGCTTTTTCTGCTCAGCAGCCCTCAGGGATATGAGGAATCTAGCCTTTATTTTTCCTTGAAACATGCCAAACTTCTATCATCTTTGCTTTGACTTTCAAGTCTTCCATGGTTGTGGCTCATGCACTTCCTCGCATCTCAAAATAACATTTTCAGCAAGAATGAGCCAAGGTCACACCTTAGTTGTGCACACAATTGGTCCAGAGCACAGAGCAGAACTCCAGGTATAGCAGTGATAAACAATGTGAGTAAGATAAAGAAATCATAATGATATTTCATAAAAAAAAAGTGTGTTTAGTATTAAGAATATAATTTGCAAATTGCAGAATGGGAAAATGCAAGTTTTTATTGATGCAATTTATAGAATTTAAGTTTACAGTCCTTAAGTCTGCTTTTGTTTCTTCTGGAAAGTTTGCATCTAGGAATTAACATTTAACTTAAGCTAGTCCATAGCACTGATTCTCCATTATTTTTTGTATACGTCGTAATGGTGACCAAGGTAAAGCTAGTCTCTGAATGAGCTTTTGAGCATCTCCGCTAAATAAATTACTTTGTCTTAGTGGTCTTCCAGAGTTCTGTTCAACTGGCTTGTATTCTGGGATTAGGGATGTCTCATGAAGGATACTTAGAATGTAAAGCTGAATTTTAAGAATAAACTTCAGAAAGTCAGCAGCAAACAGCTTCTGAACACTAAATGATGAATAGAATGCTTCTGTCTATTAGATCTGAATTGCACAGAGCAAAGCTCTGGGCTACTGTGTGTGACGGGTCATTAAAGCCAATGAAATCAACTGTCTTAGGTCAATACTGATGTTAGGCCATTCATATTATTTGTAACAGCAAATATTTCATGGCACCCTTTGAAATTAGAACACTTTCACTGTTATTTTCCCACCTCCATTTCTTTATTGATGAAAAGGAACATGTTTGTCATAATATTTCATAGCTGTCTTCAGTTCATGCTTTAGATTTCTTGAAAGTTCTTTAGATTGGCATTTTAGTGTCAGAGGGGAAAGAAGATAGTTGTGAAAACGGGACGGGAGAATTATTTAGTTTCATATATGTGGTGAAGCAGAGAATCCAAGAAGGGTTTTGTTTTCTTGAAACTCCTTTTTTTTTTCTAGGTGTCAGTAAATCAAGTACTGCAACTGGAGACTAGTTCAATTTATTATTTATTAATTTTAAGCATTTCTAACAATTTTCCTTAAGAGAGCAAGTGTCTATTAGATTTACTGTAAACTTTCCTATAATTTGTCAAGACATTGATATATGCAAATAACATTTTTATAATTTTAAATTTATATCTTGCACATACATACATCAGCTGTATTTACTTTCTGCCATTCCTATTCTAGAGTTTTGTAGATTGTTAAAAACTTTGTTTAAAAGGAATCTCTCTCAATCTCTTCTAAATCACTGCTATTGCCCTGCTGAAAATCTGAGGGTGGAGGTTTCATCAGCTGTCCCTCAGCTGCCCCACCCTCCTGATTAACTTTTGTCTAATCAGAACCTTCCCAGCTGAGAGCAGTGACAGCAGGTAATAATTGTAGTGTTATGCAGTATGGAGAGAAGTGTCTCTAACTGACAGAAATTTAAATGCCCATTCAAATAGTTGTAGGCTGGTGTTAAATTTCTGCTTAGCTTCCCTTTAGCCTGGCCAAACAAGTTTAGCTCAGGTTTTTTGCCCAAAGCATTAAGGCTATTTTAAGATGCCTGTGCCTTCTGCAAATGAATATTCTTGTTCTTTTATGCCTTGCGTTGGTTTCTGTGTTTTTACAGGCTCCTGAGTCTCTTCCTTCTTCCTTTGTCAACCTTTTCAGACACAACTGAACCATAATTCTGTACTTACATCATTCTATCTGTCATGTCTTAGATAGAGAACTCTTATTTTTAAGAGTAGTCTTCATGAACTGTAAACCATCCTTTTGACAGAAGAGGTGTTTTGACTGTAATGTAACCTTCACGGGTAGATACTAATGCAGAATATTTAGTGGATTGTGGGAAATATTTTTAAGTGAGCTATTTTGGATGGTTTACGATAGCTTGCTCCTAATGAGCACATCTAATAAACTCGCAGATAAACAACAGCTAGATGTTTTTCGGTGTGTATTTAGAAACCTTCCTTATAAATGTCATAAAGATTTTCACAGTAGTGTCTCAAGTGCACTGGCATATTTTTTACGCAGAGTCAGTGGCTGTCAGATTGCTGTCTTCCAACACTTACTTTTCACTATTTGGGCATGAGCTTTCTTGGGAGATAAGTCTTTTTTTTTAGAGAAATATCTGTGTTGTCCCTTTTGTGTTTGCTATGAGATAATACAGTGAAACATTGCCGCATAAAATTCTCTAGCCTATTCTTCAGATATTGATGATGGAACTATGTTTCAGCTGACCTCTAGTTCTGTGGCATAAATATGAATATAACACTTTGTTTAGGCAACATGCCTTTTAAGGAAAGAAGCAGTATAGTAGCAGAACTCAGAATGCGCAGCAAATGAGCTTATAAGAGCTCACTTTTTTACAGGCTCCTAAGTCACAAGAGCTCATATTGTTTGCAGTGAATATGTTTACAAACGGAATGGCAGTGATTAGGAATATTCAGTTCCACTCAAACTCTGTTTAGTACACCTTAGGTGATGGCATAGAAAGAACTGTGTGACCTCGATGTTTCCCACTACCTGTGCTATGTGCAGCCAGTACACATCATTAGCAAGCAGTTTGAAAATGGGCCCTGAAGAGTAGTACTCTATACTAAGATAAAGGGATAAAAAGCAGTCAAAGCAGAAATCTGGTGATGGACTCTGTGTGGTGGACACATCCCAGAGGGAATGTTTGACGTTCTTCAGAATCACAGTGTGTTTTACCTGTGCCAATGTTTCACATTTATTTGCTGTTTCTGTTGGGTCTGAGTGATGAATATCCAGAGTAAAATCTTTCAAGGGAAACATGAAAAATATTAAAAAGTCATATACTATCCTGATAAACCTTGCGTTTCTATTACTACTTTGCTTATTTTATAGAACTCAATATTGAAATGAATTGCTGCAGTTCTACAGAAATGCAGTTCACTTTGGGCTTCCACATTATCTTGTCCTGCTATAATGCTGTATTTATTTAATCATTGGTGTAAGAAGACTGGTAATTTCAGTTAGCCACAGCAGAAGGAAAACTACTTTAAACATACCAGGCTGCTCAGTAGTACATTTAGCTCAAAAAATAGTCTGGGCTTTTTGCTTCACTCCAACATTCATAGTATTGTTATCCATCCTAATGCTTTTCTAGCAGGGTGTCACTGATGTAACTTCCTGCACTTTGAGGAGATTTTTAGCTACTAGGTATATATTAGAATAACACTTTTGTATGTACTTTTTAACGTTTCTTTCATGATAAGATATTCAGGCTGTTTTATCTGCTTAGAGTGATTTGGAAAAATTAAAAACCTTGGCTTCAAAATTTCAAGGTTGATGACAATATTATAGATAATTGCTTGGTGTTTAAATATAATTGGTCAGCTTTTCCATGTTGAAGATGGGAATGTTTTCCAACGACACTATTGAGATGAAGAGTTGCAGCTAGGTCTCTACTGTACTTCCAAAAAATAACCCACTGTGTGCATTAGATAAAAGATCTACTCAAGGAACACTAAAATTATCGTATTCTCCAGGAGGAAAAAATACAATGTGCAAAAGTCTAGGCAGTGCTTCACCTAATGTGGATCTCTGCAAGTTATTCAGTTTATCCTCTTGCTTCTATAAGTCTGATCACACATTTTATGACCAAAATATGTGTTTTGACGAAAATATATATTTCAGGAAGGATACAGCTGTGAATACAGCATACTTGAGTGTCAGATGCTGCACAAGATTCCTATTCTAATATCTATGGTTCCACAGATATATTGAATGAAAATTCTAAGTTGTTGAATTGCTGCTTAGCTCTTCTAGCTGGAAGATGTAGTAGAAGATTTGATGTGCTGTTTCCATACATGCTAGAAATAACTTAGAAAGCTTCCTTTCCTCCTTCTTCTCCCCTCCATTAAGAAAAAGCAAATATGGGTACAGTAGACCTGAATAATAATATTTAAATTTAATTGGATTTGAATCAATTGGGTTGGTTTCTTGATTTGTTTCCTCTAAACTGCTATGATGTCTTAAAGGAATAAGTTCATGGACTAGACTTTCTGACTGGCATCCAGTGTGCCAGTTAAACCTTTGGATGAACCACTTTGTCATAGTTTAGGACAAACAGCTCAAAGGCAGGATGGCTAGGAGAAGGGAACAAATCATAGGGCACTACAGAGATTCAGGTAGACTCCATAGAGTCCAAAATCAGGCTGACACAGGTGGTGTTACTTGGGAATGGGAAAATTTTTGTTTAGATCCAAAAATCCTTGTCCTGGCATTCTTAAACACTGTGTAAATGGTAATCCTGACGGAAAATGAAAATTTAATTTAAAATGTTGGATTTTCTCAAATAATAGGAATTATTACTTTTAATCTGCTTTGTGGTTTGGGGGGTTTTTTGTGTGGTTTTTAAAATTTTTTTGGTTTTGTTTGTTTGGGGTTTTTTTTGTTTGTTTGTTTGTTTGCTTTTTGGGTTTCTTTTTTTGTTGTTGGTTGGTTGTGTTTTTTGTCAGTTGTTAGACTTTCTGGATAATTTAGGGCATTACTATACCAAGAAAGTCAGAACTGAGAACAAGCAATCCTGGCACTATGCTAATTATACATAATATTTGTGTACTTTTGTACCTTCAAAAGTGCTAAACATGTATTATAGCTATCTGAAAATCTTAACTGATGTTTGAGATGAGAAATTTCCAGATTAAATGTAACACTTTAGTTTCATTTTTTTTAAATAACAGGATGGCTGTAAGTTAGAAAAAGAAAGAATGGGATTGGAGCACTTGTTTAGGAAATGTGACCCCACCATGTGTTTGAAGTGTAAAGACTTGGTAAAGCTAGGATTAATTTCACCCAGGAGAAGAATTTTCCCGTGTGGGAAGGAGACGTAATTGTCAGTGGCAACTGCAATGCAGTGTTGCTGGCAGGGATCCCCGTGTGAGGGCTGCTCCACAGATGCAGCACACGTCCAGCTCCTGGCTGTGCCTCCTCCTCTGGTATTGCTGCGGGGCTCTGCTTGGTGCTGAGGGCTGTATTGTCCATGCTCAGTGCAGGAGGGAAACACAACAGAGCTGAAGGTGTAGAAGTCATGGTGGAATTGACCTACCTGTCCCTCTGGTAACAAGTATCCCTGGTTACTAATGGTTTTGCAGTGATTTGCCTCATGAGAAGTGTTGGTGTAACTGCTCTCTGCATTCAAGGAAAGGCCACTCAAATGGGAAGAAGTAATGGAAGTTTGTGCTTTCTTGGAAGTAATATAGTTTTTATTTTCTCTCTGTCCTCAGGTTTAAAATACTTGTAAGATTATTTAATGATGCTGTCATGGAATTTACTTAATATTTATTCCCCATTATAATAAAGTTATTGCCCATCTGTACTCCATCTTGAGTTGTATGTAGTGACAGATAGCTCCACTCCACAGGGTATTGTTGGAGGTGACTGTTACAGATAATTTTCCAAAGCTGCAAACTCAGAATGAATAAATAGGCCAGGAGGGAACTGCAATCTGAAAGTTTTATCTTCAAACTAGTCTCTGAATTCTAGCAAAACAATTCCTTACATGGGTTTCTTCAATTTCTGGTGGAAAAGCTATGCACATCTGGCATTCATATACAGCTTAGTCTAATGTGTAGAGTGTCATAATTATTTTTGTATTATTAGTAATACTGTATCGTTTACACAGCCTTTCTGAGGGGACTTGAGCAAGCAAAAGTAACCTTGTGACCACCTAGTGTGGGAGAGGAAAAAGGGAATTCTTCCCCAGAAGCACAACAGGGAGCTCAGGGAGCTTTTTTACTCTCCTATTGCTTATGTATGTCTTATTTTTCCATATCACAACTGTACATATCAGTACTGGGCATTTACCTTATACTTCCATGCATAGCTTGAGCACAAGATGTTACTCTTTGCATCATGTGACCAACAGTTAACTGATCTTCTTGACTGATATCCCAGATGGATATGAGACATTGCTAGTTTTCATAATCTGCCTCTTTAAAGAAATTGTTTGTGTGGTGTAGTTTAAAATAATCTATTTGCTGGTTGCTTATGCTTATGTGGCATATCTAAGACATGGAGTCTTGCTTCATGCTGACATTATTTAGTATAGTCTTCCCATTTATTACTTGTGTTACAGCAAAGTTAATTCACTCTGCTTTTCTTGCAGCAAAAGAAAAATTAATTGAATTAATTGAACACTTCTGTTACTGAAAAAGATGTCTCTACATTAAAGGGTTAAACTGCTCTGGTGTGGTTGAATGTGGACGAATTCTCTTAATTAGGAGCTACTTTAAATACTTCTCACAGGGATTATCAGCACTTTAATGGGGCAGTTTTTTCAGTTCTCTTACCAATACCTGGATTTGTATATCTGCCTGAAGTTTTTATGACTTTTAGTTCCTGTAATGATGTCTCTAAAATACAGTATTTGGTTTATATGACTCACTACCTTTGAATAATTCATTTCTTCATTGTTTACATGTATTCTCCCAGTAATTTTAAAAGACTTTTTTCCCCTTAACATTGGTTGATTCATTAGCTTGCTTTTTTTGAGCCAGTTAAAAACCAGTCAAATTAACTACGTATGAAGCTTTTTTTAACCTCAGCTAGTAAAGAGGAGGTGACATAATTCATGGTGCCTTAGTTCCCAAATATGAAATGAATATGTGGAGCTGTTGACATATAATGACTTAGAATGCAGCTACCTGGTTGTACCTGCTATGCATGGATGCATGTGGAATAAAATGCACTCTCCATGAGGGGTGTGCAGGATTTCTCCTGTGAGCTGCTCTGAATATGAAGGTTACCATGTGTCATCCTGCAGAGCAGGAGCTGCTTGTGAAACAACCATGCATAACTTCAGATAATGTTTGGATCAGCATGGCTGTGGGTGGTAGAATCAGGGACCCTGATACATACTGAAAAAAGAGCTATAAAAAAACCTGTCAGCTGAGGTAATGAACACAAGGCATATAACATGTAAAAGAACTTACTGAACTGTGAAGACTGGCATTTGCATCATAAAATCAGGCTTTGTTTAACTAAGTTAATGCATTTTAAGCTTGTTCTGTCTTTTGGTCTAATAAAATAGGAGAAATGACTGATTAAAATTGAAAACAGATTGGATCCCATTTTTTAAAGCACTTCGGGTTTAATTCAGTAGATATATTAATTTTGCATTTTTCATTTTTGAAAGGAATGAGAGGTTTTCATGAACAGTGTGCTTATGCATGGCACCAAGTTTGACCTTCAAATGCAAGTAATTTGAATTGTGCATTTCCTACAAAGCAATTCTGAGATCCTGAATGAAGGGAGTGTCCCTTTCTTCCCACCTCCTTTCCTTCTACAAAACTAAGGGACTTTTCCTCCCACCATTTCAAACTAGGGGTTTTTGTTGTTGCTATGAAATTACCAGATAGCTCGGGCAATGAGAACAATACCAAATTCTTCTTGTGCTTTCTTCTCTCCCGCCAATTCTTCCATCTCAGCAGCAGCCATTTCACCCCTCTATTTATATTCCCTAAATTTCTGCTGTGATATAGACTCTTTTTACATGAAAAATTGTGTGGATATTTTTTTCACTTAGGCAAAAGTTTTTCCTAACTGGATGAAGCTTATGATTCATTAGGTGATTTTTCCATGTGTTGCTGTTTTTCCCTGTTATAACATCTCTCAGGTGAAGAGAAAATGAGGTTGAATTCTCAAAGTAGCCAATACTTAGTTGGTTGATTTCTGTTTACTCAGACAACACTTACCTGAAAATTACTTTATACCTATGCCTGCCTCCGTGGTCCCTTTCACAGCTCCCAGTCCCTCCTTTTCTCTGTTCTTTACTGTCCTTCTATGCAAGTGAAATTGCTTGTTTTGGCTGCAGTGTAATACCATTTTTAAATGAATCCTCAGAGTAATTTTCTATTACCCTAGGTTCATACTTTTTTTACATTAATCTACATTAGCGATTTTGTTCATAGTGGTAACACGCTAATATAAGTCTCTAAGCAGAGAGAATATTTAGGAAACTCTAGCAAAATAATTGAAAATACATCTTGTGGGGCAGAATAAAATGACCAAAAAGAACATGTTTTATTTTCTACTTAAAATCAGTATTTTGTGGTTATATCCATCAAAGATCAGAAGTTTCTTTTGCTTCAAGGTTGGCTAAAACACCCTGCTGATCAAATTAGCAAAATGTCCAAATGAACCCACTGGCTAAATTATGGTAATTGTGGAATATTTAAAATACAGCTTCAAATATTCTTAAACTTACTCTGTTAGGGGTTCCTAAAGTTTAGAGGCATAGCTTGACACTAGAATTTTCTGCTGACCCCATTAGTATGACCTTTTCTCCTATTCTGTCCTACAGTGGGTTTGTTACAGGTGGAAGTCTTGATAATTGTGGTGTGTGTTTCACATTATTTTAAAAGTATGTAGTATTTAATTAGCTCAAATAATTGCTGAAAAACATTTCTTAAAGCACCTTTGTGTGTCTGTATGTGGTGGCATGTGAGTATTTAATTTTAATGATTATAAATATAAAATTTTCTACCAGAGTAAAACCATTGGGATAGAATTCTTCTAATGTGAGTTACCTCTGAGGCTGCAGGACTAGAAGTGCTCTACACTCATGTAATCACTGGAGAATTTTTTGGTAGGCAAATTGCAGTTGCAGTGCTTAAATTGGTTTAGGGCACTAGGGAAGACATCTTAAACATTTTAATAAATAGGAAGAGTTTTAATTCTGTTTTATACCTATACCAAAAGATAAATTTCCCAGTGAAATTACTTTCTGTTACGAAGTGGAGAACACCATGTTCATCTTTGCATGGCTTCTTTAAATTTAATTTAACCTTCCATCTGCCTTGCATAGCAGCCCAACAAATTGTGCTTTGCCCAGCTTGCTTACTTCAGCAAGACAAATACCTGAGACAGTATTGGCTGTATTTTTCTCAGCTTTTTAAATTTATCCTAGGTTTTCCTAACAAACTGTAGTTTTAGGGCAAAAGCAGCACCTATTATCCATTTTCCATACTTTTAAATATTTAACATCTTTCTAGTGACTCCTCACTCTTTTATCTTTCTAGTTATTTTTCCCCAGCAGCTTCCTTTCCTCCCCAGCAGGTGCCAACTTGGCACCGTGCAGGCTTCCTCTGAACTTGGTGCCGTGGCTGTTTCCAAGGCTGTTTAACAGGGAGCTCTTATGTGAGCAAGTGCAGCTGGAATTTTGCTCTTCCTCCTGCTCTCCTCGGTGCTCCCCCCTGCTTTCCCCCGGCTCACTCAGCAGCAGCAGTGCCCTCGCAGCCTGGGGAGCCGCAGAGTAAGAGCGCTTTGTCACCTGCCAGGAGCAAGCCTCGCGCCCGGCTAGGCAGCCTGCCACGGGAGTTTGGATAGATGCTCCCTTCAATTAGGAGAACATGCACCACACGGGGCTGGAGCTGCACAGAGCTGCCATGCATCTTTTCTAGCTGAAATGGCACATGGAACAGCCACCAGTCTGCCCTCTCACTTGCATTTCTTTCTGCACGAGCTTTAAAATAAAATCCAGTGTCTATCATGAACTGCATAGGGATATTGTTTCTGCCTTTTTTTGCTTTAAAATCAATAAACTTCTGCCATAGCTGATGGGACAACTGAGATAATGAATCTATTCAAGAAGAAATAACAACAGTGATTGTGGAACAGATTACTGCTTTGGTGTTGAAATGTAGTAAAATGGCATCACTGCCTGTTAATTTTATTGTTCTCTTATTGTATCTGAACTATAAAAAAAAGAGGCACTGTGAAGTTTGTCTTATTAAGGAAATAAGATGTTCAAGCATGAGACAGATAACACAAGAGGGATATATTATCAATTGTTGCAAATGTTGTCTATTTTAGAGCAAAGTTTTGTTGTCTTTTAATTGTTACTAACTAAAATATCTTCAGAGTAGATAAGTAAATTTTTATTAGAATAGTATAAGTATTAGTTTTAAAATAAACACTAATATTTGTATGAATTGAGGATTAGCATTTAATATTAGCATTAATATAAGCTTTAGTATTGCATTTTGGAGACAGCAGAAGTCACAGGGCTGTAAATTACTTCCCCAAGGTTTTATAATAAATCAGTAGTAGGGAAAGAACAGGCAAGCATCCAGACACTGTTAGTGCTTTTGTATAGAGGGACTAGAGAATGTCTGGAAAGTGAATCCTTAAACAACCTGTTTCTGGTAATCTCAGTCTCTTCTTTTCTTTCTTGCACAGTAATTACAGGAGAAAGACTGGGGAGAAAAGAGAGGATTAGTAACTTCAGAATTTACTCAGACTGCACAGATACCAGTGCTAAGTTTGCACAGATGTATCATGGGGAATCAGTGCAGTCTCGGGGAAAATCTGCAATGTAACGAGAAGCCCCAACACCAACAAAAGTGTAGGTTAAAGTGCAGCTCATGTTTACTGTGTGTGTCTGTATGTAATCATGTATATGGGCTGTTGTCAGTGATGGAGAAGTAATAGGATGTGCAGAACCTCAGCACAGTAGCTACTGCTCTCTGAAAGCAGTTGTGCTGGAGATGTCTAGCCTAGACTTTACCTCCTGGAGTGGCACTGAGTGTCACAAACCCATAGTTGCATCCTGTTGAAACAAAACAGAACTGTGCCCTCAAAGCAAGTAACACACTGACGCAGTCAGTCTGCCAGCTGAAGCATTCTGCTTTAGACATGCTCACACTTTCCTAAGGAACAGGATCTCTGTAATGCTCGTTTATTGCTGCTTCCTTGGCTGTACATGCAAATTTGATCCTCTGAATTTTTAAATGGTCACAGTGTGTAGGGAATCACATAGAGGAATGCTGTTCTGGGCTTGCCAGTTTACTCCCTCAGACTGCATCTCCGTCACTGCCACTCTTTATCACTTCTCTCTTTAATTTTCTTCTCTGCATCTGATTAAGTACAAAATTTACAATGTTATATTTTAGCCTTAGCGTTATCTGGGCTGCCTATTTGGACAGTTACTTAAGGGTTTGCATCACATGCTGTACCGTTTTAACTGTGTGGTGTTTCAAAGAAGTTGTAGATTTTGAAATAGGAAGGGATTAGGATTCGAATGTTTGATTAAGAAGGCCAAACATATCCTAGGGTGCATAAGGAAGAGCACTGCCAGCAGGTCCAGGGAGGTGATCCTGCCCCTCTACTCAGCCCTGGCGAGGCACAGCTGGAGTGCCATGTAAAGTTCTAAGCTCCTCAGGACAAGAGAGACTGAAAGCTCCTGGAGCAGGTCCAGTGGAGGGCAACAAAGATGATTAAGGGACAGGAGCATCTCTCTTACGAGGAAAGGTTGAGGGGGCTGTGCCTGTTCAGCCCCAAGAAGAAAAGACTGAGAGGGGACCTCATTAATGTCTGTCAGTATCTGAAGGGAGGGTGTCAAGAAGTTGGATCCAGGCTCTTCTCAGTGGTGCCAAGCAATAGGACAAAAGGCAACAGGCAGAAACTGATGCACAGGAAGTTCCCCCGAACATGAGGAAGAAATTCTTCACTGTGCATGTGACCAATCACCAGAATAGATTCTCCAGAGAGGTTGTGGAGTCCCCCTCACTGGAGATATTCAAGAACTGTGTCGCTGATCAAAAGCATGGAAGAGACTACTACTCTGTGTATGCATTTTTGTCTCTCAAAGACAAACTCCAAAATAGGTCCAGAAAGCATATTCACCACATGATGGGTTCCTGGATTCTGGGAACAGGAAATGGTGGGACTCTTTTCCTTCACCTTTTAGACCATTTCACTGTTGGTTCCCTTATTTGTAGGAAATTGAATTTGTTTTAAGACTTCATTTTTTTTTCAGTTATGTTTTGCTAATAAGAATAGAAAACCTCCATATGAGTGTGTGTTTTCCATATATAAGTCTGTCTGCAGAGATCTGAAACTACTTCTAAGCCTGCCTTAGATCACATGGATTGAATATGAGCGGTGCTGGCCAAAATAGCAGTCCACTGTAGTACTAAAATCACTTCCCCACTTTGTAGGCTTCTTTTGCACACTCAAGATGTGGTGCTCCTAAATGTCTGAGTCTGCAACTTCAAGGCAAACTACACTGCTTATCAGAAATTTGAACCATTGTCTAATGCTAAGTTGTATTAAAAAACATGGGGTGTGTGCATGGAGGTTGTTTATTGAATTTTGATATTTAGATCTTTCTGTAAATGTACCTATTCTCATTACTACTATCCTGTTAGTCTGCATGTTTTCCTGAGAATGTATTTGTAAATATTTTTTTTTGTCATGGGTTGAATAATCAAAATACCAGGTTCTGGAATAGCTCAAGTATATCTGCCCACCAATAGGTACATTATAAGAAATGGGTAAATCTGTTTAATCTACTGTGAAAGAATAATTGCATAGGTTTTCAGCAGTTTTACAGTCATTATGAAGCATATATGAGTCATGCATAATCCTTGAGGGAATAGGAAGAGGATATATAAGGTACTATCATGGTATCATACACTGGTATTTCTGCTAGGCTTTATACCAGATGCACTACTTGGTTAAATTCTCATGCTCTGTTGGAGTAGTTGTAGCAAAAATGTGTTTTTACTACTCTCCTGGAATTTTCTGAGAGCCAGAAAATACTGCACTCCTTTATCACTGCTGCCAAAGAAAGAATAGATGTCACTGATCTTGATAGTGGGCATCACTTACTTGAAAAGTTAACAGGTTTTCCCAGTTCTTTCAACACCTGTCAGGAAGACTGCCTAAATCAGTTCATAATGGACAAAACCTGACCAACAAGTTAAAATTATAGCTTATTTGGTTGTTCTTGCTGTTTTTCCTTTTTCTCTTTTATATGTTTCTCTGCTTTCTTTCCTCAAATTCATTACCACTAGCAGCAAATGGTTTGAATGATAGGACAGTTCACTCTGATTCTAGAGAGTTGTGTATTTGTGTTTTCCATTTCACAAAACAAAATAAATAATAAAAAATACATTATAATGTGTTTGCAATAGATTGAATCGCCACTGTAAGAGTCAACCTTGTGTCTCAGCAGAAATCTAACCTATTCTCCTGATAGATATTGTGGAAGTAGATAGTATTGTTTTTGTTATTGTTGCTATTATTATTATTTTATTAGATGTTTTGTGCTGTAGGGAAAGGAGTGTGGGGTGGCAGTTGCTACGGAAACTGGTTTGAAAGAATGTTATCGGGAATCCGTGAATCTGTTTCTAAGACAGCTGTCAATGTGGACATAAATTAGATCTATCCTCATTACTTAGGTGCTCTCTTTCAGGGTGTGGTGGATGTTAATCTGACATTTTCCATATTTGAGAGATTTTCTTGTGCAATTCTTCTTATTTACAAGAGCAAGATGGCTGTTAATGGCGTCAATGTTTTCATTAATTTCTTCTTGTTATGCATTCTAATGCTGAGTAAATTTTTTTTTTCCCCCAAGACACTACTAAGGAAAAGAAGTTGGGTTTTTGTTTGTTTTTAATTCCAGAGTACTGATGCCATATTTTCCACAAATACAAGGTGGTAAACTCATATGACAGAGTACAGACTTTTTAGTGTGCCCAAACTCTTCATGCATATGGGTTGGTCCTTGGGGTGATAATTCAGCTGTACAGTTTTTCGTAGCTCTAGCTGTTCTGCCCCATTAGTCTTATACCCTAATCTTCTATTTCTGTAGCTCCTCTATGCATAAAATAGAGAATCCATTTTAATCAGCCAGTGTCATCTTAGCCAATTGCTGCCTTTAGGGAACTGAATGCAGACTCTTAACTCTGCTTTTTTCAGCAGTTCCTTGCAAGGCATTTCAACAAGTATACAGTTTTCTTAGTAGGGAAGCAGTGGTTATTCTGTCTTCATGTCCTCATGTGGCCTGAAACTTATTCATAGGCTGCTTATCTTTTATTTTTCAAACACTCTCTTAAGGGACATTTTTAGGACTGAGCCCATCTCATGTGACCTCTAAATGCTAAGTTTCCCCTGCACCTGCTTATCCCAAGAAGAGTTTATTTCGTTAACAGTTAATCATCTTGGCCAGCTGGACAAGTAAGTATTTTCTATGTGATATTTGGGTGTATTTTGAGTCCTTCATCATTCTTCATTCCATCATTTCATTATATTTCAGTCATTTGTATCTCTCTTTTGGTTAGTAGAATCAGAATGTTGATAGAAATTTTCACTGAGAGGGGAGAAACTAATCCTGAACTATCCTATAGTTGGAAATGTCTTGTTACAAAATACTGTAGGGTTTTCTAATCAAGCTGGGAAAGGGAACAACTGCTTTCTCATTTTATATGGAGATAAAAGGAGATAATTACCCTAGAAGGTTGAAGTCAGCCAAATTTGAATTAGGAACGGGTACTTTTTAACATGAAGAACGGCTAAAATAAACTGTCATGGAAGGTATATTTTCTTATCTTTTTATGTAATTTCTATCACTTTTAGAAAATATGCCTAAGCCAAATACAAGTTAAACTTTCATTCAATGTAAATTAATGAAAGTGTAAATGCAAAGTAGTGACAGGCAGAAATTGGATTATGCAGAATGCTCACTTCATGCTCAGCTTTAATAAATCAATAACAGTGAAGCTTTCCTTCATTTCTCTTATTATATAATTCACCTGATGAAACTTACCATAAATAGTGTTTTTGTATAATAGTTTTCATCGCTAGCTTGTGTAAAAATTGGTGACAACTGAGAGAAAAGTGCTGGAGTTGAATGTAGGACTCTTATCTCCACATTTCTATAGCAACCCCTTAATACAAACTTGTAGGCTGTGAACAAACGGTGCTGTAGCTTTACTGCTATACTGTCACTTCATTAGGCCCCTGTGTTTTTACTGCATCTTGTCATTCCACTTGAGATCTCATTCCTGTAAACAGGATCCGGTGTATCGGTGTATTGTGTAATGTTTTTTTCAGGATGCAAATAGCTGCTTTCTTGAAGCAACCAGATATGGCAAAGTTATTTCATTATGAATGAGCTAATAGTAGTGAAATCCCTAAAATACTTTGTTGCTTGGTAAAGTGCTGAACTAGGTTAACTGAACCTGAACTGCTCTATCTCTATTTATGACACTTTCTACTAATGCAGTGATCTTGTTTCGGATTTACTTGCCTGCACAAGTAAATGTACAAGTTTTCCTACCCTGTTACATTTTTCCCGTGCTGATAAGGTTGCAGGAGGAAAACATTCTAATTTGTAAAGGGTGGAAATTGTATAAAGGGATTAAGCAGTTTGTGACATTTGCATTTTAAACCATTATGTTTAATGACTATATGAGTAGGTTCAATTTAACTTTCATTCAAGATGAAATTTAGTCATTATGATTGTTCAAATGTCATTTCCCTGCACTTCTGTATAAGCAGTGTTAGCTGATAATAGTTGTTGACTGAAATTTGATCATCAGACACCCATTTCATCTATGCTGTTTTTTATTTTTGAAATTGATGTCAGTGATTCAGACTTGGGGGGTTTGTTTGTTAAAGCATGGTTTTGGCCATTCAGTTCTTGGACTACATTATCTCAAATATTCTAAGAGCTGCATTCTACAGTTAGAAATCTGTATCTGATTGCAGCACACTCCTGATACCTGCTCCAACACCTCAGTGCAATGTATGTTATTAGGAGATTAGCAAGGAAGTGAAACAAGAGCTCTGTTCCTTATATTGTATATTCTACAATAATTTTACAGGTGTTGTGGTTTATCTTGGCCCAGGTTTTTTTGGGGGAGGGGGACGGGCCACGAAGATGGCTCCTCTGTGAAGCTTCTTGAAGCCTTCACCATGTCCAGCTCTGAGGTGATGGACATGCTGCTGGCCAAGGCTGGGCCAGTTAGAGATGTTGGTTACGCCTCTGTGAAAACATATTTAAGAAGAAATCAAAACAATGGGTGCAAGCACTTCTTGTTAGCCAGAGGAGGAGGAGTAGGTGAGAGTATGTGAGGGAAAACAACATGGAGAGACCAAGGTCAGTGGAGAAGGAGGGGGAGGGGGAGCTCCAGGCGCCGGAGCTCTGCAGCCTCTGCAGGCCGTGGTGAGGCCCATGGTGAAGCAGGGGGTGCCCCTGCAGCCCATGGGGGCCCACGGGAAATGCTGAGATCCACTCGCCCATGCCCATGCTGAAGCCAGTGGATACCTGGAGCAAGCCGTGGTTCAGAGGGAGTCCTAGTGGAGAAACAGGCCTTGACTTGCACCCTGAGACTGAACTGAGTGTCCCACATGGAGTGGGTGGGTGCCTGAGAGAGAGAGAGAGAGAAGAGCCCAGCAGAAGTCCGGTAAAGAGAAGAAGCCTTGCTCCCGAGATGGAAACGGCCCGGCTCAGAGGTCTGTACCCCGTGGAAGATGGACCCCACGCCGTAGCAGTTTTGGGGAGACTGCTTGCCTGTGTGGGGACCAGCGTCACTGTAGCAGTGTCGGGCGGGCTGCCGACGGTGAGACCCATGGCTACGCAGAGGAAAAGAACCTCTCCCCGGGCAGGGGAAGAAGATCTGGGTGATGAACTGACCTAACCCCTGCCATGCCTTGTTCCCTTGTGCGGCTGCTGGGAAGGAGGGAGGGGGATGAGCGGAGAAACGGTGGCCTTGAAGGGTTTATTTTACTTCTCATTTGCTCCTCTGACTCTGTTGGTAATAAATTAGATCACTTTGCAACTAAGTTAGTCCTGTTTTGCCTTATTTGAGTGCGTCTTCTCCCGGGTTTCCTTATCTCAACTCATGAGCCTTGGGTGTGGGTGTGTTAATTTGGGGGTACCTGGCATTTGGCCAGGCTCAAACCACAACAACAGGATATCCATGTCCATAGTTCTTTTTAAGAGCAACAGATTCAAAATAAGGAACACTGTTGGTAGATAAATACAATTACTAAATAAAAGTTTTCTGTGGTAACATTGAGAGAAACTTAGGCAATTGCTTTCAGCTGATATTTGCAGAGGAGCCTGAGATCTTAATGAGTCTTATTACAAATTTATTTATAGACATACATGCACACACATATACATATACAAATATGATCTTTCAATTAATACCTTTTCTGGAATACTGTTTTCAGTGGCTTAGTTATGCATATGCTTTGAGGAACGTTGCATTTAGGAATATTTCTGTGAGAAAAAGAGCTCCTGTTTTGCTTAAAATGTTTTCTTGAAATGATTACAAAGGACAGGCAATATTTATCCCTGGATTTTATTCAAATTGTTTGGCTCAGGCTTTTTATAATCTGTTTAACTAGTGATGAATGGTCCTTGATATGTTTAGTGACTTATCTCAAAATCATCCACATTTTGATCTGGAACATGAGGCTAGAAATCGCATGAGTACAACCTTTCATCTACCCTGTGCTTCCTATTAATAAAATTATTAGGAACAACATTTACTCTTATTGTAGTCATGGGCCTAAAGAAGTGCAGAAAATTCCTACACAATTCTATTTATGCAGGGATTTCTGGTGGATTCTTGAGGGCTTATAAACCCAAATGTCACTGAAATTCTGTGGAAGCTTCTGAGAATCTCAACCATCTCACTACATCCCTTTTCACTGTCAGTTTAAAAGGTAAAAAAAAAAACCAAAAACAGAAAAAAGAGGGAAACAGAAAACCCCTCACACTTGGTGATTTGTTCTTGGTTACTATAGTGATGAATCCTGTATGAAAACCCACACAGTTCTGACTGAAATCCAGACATGCAGATACTTGTCAGAAAAGAAAACAAAGAATAAATTCAATAGTAAAATATTGAATGGTGGTGTGAACAAAATTTATTTGGATGAAATTATTTACCTGCATTTTAATCTGGATCTTATTGTTTTGGGCACAGATGTTAAATAGTTCTTTCAGACTGTAAGCACGGAAAGCACAAGTACTTGGTGGAGCATGGTGCAAGTAGTCTACAATTAAACTCAGAGTACAGTCCTGGCTGACATTCCCAGGGAGTGTGACACCTTCAGTATTCAATCTTTTCTCTTATATGTCTTTTATCCAAATGCAGGCACCATAACATATTTTTACAATAGACTCCCTCTATGTCTTCAAAATTTCAAGACGTTTGTCTACTTAGATCTTTGGTTTCCTTTTCCTTATAGTAAAATTAGGTGTCTTTCTCTCAGTGTAGCTTCTGCAGGCTCTGAGGTTGGCTTTTGCTTCTAGACTTGATCCTGTAGCTTCTAGGTCCTCATCTGTAGGCCTGGGGTACTTCCAGACCCTCGTCAAGCTGTGAGGTTTCCTGCAACTTGTCCCCAGAGCTTTTTGTCCCTGAGGCAGTGACAGGAACTGGATGTTCCTTTAACTTCTCCTTCAAAGGCATCCTGTCCACATTCTTTTTGTTGCTATTCAGTTGAATTGGGAATTTTGCTCCAGTTTTCATTGTCATTCTGTTGACCTTTTCTGAATGCTGGGGGTTGTTATTGAGTTTAAGAAATTTCCACTATAAGGATTTTAGAAAGAAGTTATTTTCTTGTATTTCATAGAAATACAGAGTTCCTTGAATTTATGATTTAGATTATGCAATGAGATCTGTTTGGTTTGCTTCCCACCTGTGAAAGAGCAGGGTCAGAAGGTGTGCACAGCTCTGCTGCCTGGACTGATTCTTATTCTGGAACTTGCCAGACTCCAGTATTTCTGGGTTGGAGGAAGCAACAAAGAAATTCTTCAGTCTGTTGAGATGTCAGGACTCTTTAGCCTGGAAATCCATGTATGGTCTTTCAAGGCTTTTAAGCTCCCAGATGTACACTAGGACATCTAGGACACTGGTGGTGAGAAAACCATAAAAGAGATCCCTTAATATAGTATTATATATGTTTTCTCATTTCTTGTTATCACACCTTTCCAGATCTGGGACCTGTTGTACTGGCAGGTGCACCCAGAGGTCTCGAGCAGGAGTCCTGGATCCTGCTTCTGCAGCAGGTCCTCTGGCAGTCCTGAATCTGGGTCCTCATGATCCTGTCATCTGGCAGGACTAGAAGCATGGAGAGGCTCCCCATAGCTCAGGGTCTCAGGTCTGGGCCCCTCATCTCCTTACTGAGTTGTAAGAGTGTAATACCCCCATGATTCCAGCAACTTGTTCATTGAGCTCTGAGTTTTTAACCTCTTTACAGCTCTGATGTCATCCCAGTTCTGTGTTTAAAATATAAAATATTCTCTAGTTTCTGTAGATGTTAAACGCAAAGAGGAGGATAATCTTGAAATTTCGGATTAAACTTCACAGCTGGACAAAGTTGCTCATATTCACACTCATTCTCTCCACTTTCTCATCGTCATATCTGAACTTTTTAACAGAGGTTTTACAGTACTGTATCTTCACAGCATATGCTGTTCAAACTTAATAAACCTCCTACTCTGAGCAAATGTTCATAGTGAAACAGAATTCACCTTTGAAGTGTTTTAATGTGTATCTGTTATCTCAAGTCAGAAAAATAATCTCATTAAAGATGTTAATAAATTAAGGTAATTATTTCAGTCCTATCTATTAATGACTACTATATTACGTGGATCAAAAGGCTGACTTTAAAATGTTTATATCTCATTATTAATAATTACTTCTATTAAGCTTTTTGTCCTTAATGTTGCCTCAGTGCCTTACCTGAGCAATGAAAATGCTTCAAATAAATGGTAATTTCATTGTTGCTGTCTATAAATATAGAAAATACCAGTCTGGCTTTTATGAATATTTGCAAAACTTGGCTCTTACTGGTAACAGCCATGTGTTGCAGAACATGTAGAACTTTAATGGATGACTTACACAATGTCACATCCAAATGATCCAGACTTGCTTTTACAGTGCAATAACGTGTACGAAGTCACCTCAGTGGGATTTGGCAATGGCTCTTTTATCTTGAAGCCCATTTTAGTGGGGCTATAACAATTCAATCTTCCTTTGTCACTGTGCTGACAATGTCCTCCTCCACGATCTGAAGTCACTCATAAATGAGATCAGCAATTTCTGTCTGCTGAAGCTTTATAAGGTAACAACAGTGGTTACAGTGAAATTTGATTGAAACAAGCTTACCTCAAAAAAAGCTCATCAGTAACTCCTTCTCCTGTTCCATGCTGCCCTAGGCAAGTGGGAGAAAGAAATGATGGCAAGTACCCTCCTGTTTATGCTCACTGAACCAGATTTAAGTTAGGAGCATATCTAGGAACTGCCCTATTTTGTCAGACTAGTGACATATCTACCTATTTTTTCTTGAGGCCAAACAATGTTTGGTGCTTTTCAAAATGTACAGGCTACTCTGAGATAGGGAGTTATTGATCTTGGAAAAATTTCTGAAGCCCATGTTTAGTTTCTGCTGTGAAGCATGAAAATTGAACTGTATAGTGCCTGTATTAGGTGTACCAAAATCATTAATTGATTGTCTCTTAAACTTTTTTACACTTTCCCCTAGGCGGTATCTTTAAAGTATATGAAAGTAAATAAAATTGATTTCCTTTTTACTCAGTTCTTAGTTTTGAAATCAAAGATCATATTCTTTGGCACCTAAAATACATTTTGATACGTTACTTAATTGAAGAAGTTTTGGTTGTGCTGGGGGCCTTTTGAGGTGGGTTCACTCTGCCTTGGCTGGAGCAGGTGCTACTGGAGCCCCACACTCTGTTCTGAAATACTAGTAGGTGCTGCACCCCAAAATCACAGCCAGCAGAACATCATTTAGGGGAGGGGTCCTTGTCCATTGAACTTAACATCAGTGATTTTAGCTTAAATAATCTAGTAATATGGTTTCGAGTGTTAAGTATCTGAAGCAATTAAAATGTTGCCCTGTTGTATTTAACTGAGTTAACCCCAGCTGAGTTGTTAACTCTGCAAACTTCTGGCTGATGGTAATAGACAATAATGGAATATTCTGAAAGTCTATTATGAGTCCGGATAGGTTGCAGAGAGGTCTCTTGGCTGGTTTGAAGAACATGAGTTTTATTATTTAGTGTGACACAGCTCAAATGCGGTAGTTCATTAAGCTTATCATACTTAAGCTATGTGCCTACGCTTTTAAGCTTCAATTAAATGAGATGAACTGTGCCTTCTGAAAATGGGACTTACTGCTCATATCTTGCCTAGAGACTTGTGAAAAACTGACATTTATTTTGCTCTTCAAGCAGTTCTTCATGTGACACCAATTAAGTATTTTGGTGGTGGTGACTCATTTGTCAGAGGTAAATGTCCAAATGGTAAAATGACTTGGCATTAACTTGAAGTAAAAGGGAAATGATCTGACTAGTATCTTTTTGCCAGCTCAGTAGTTTTCTAAAATTATAATTTAGAAACAGACAATTAAGGAATTTAGGTAAGCATATTAGAGAGTTAACCAGCTCAAGCATTGAACTAAAGATAGTTTTAAATGGTGGTAATAGCCAATTTCTTGAAAATTATTTTTTTCATTAATTATCCCATTTTGGAATTTTTGTCTTAGCAGAATTAAAATATTCTATGTATGACTTTTCCTACAGATACATACTTGATCTTTTCTAAAATAAAAGGCAAAATCCATTGTGCACCAGGCAGATATTTTTCTTTAAAGTGTTGGATCAAAAATGAAAATATTTGTGTTCTACTTCTTCTTTCCCTTTTCTCTATTGGAGCCAATGAACATACAGGGGAGCAATCATTCCAGTTTTGGTTTTTTTCTTTAGGCATTGGTTATTGGTTACTGTTATGAAATAGGAGAAAGAGTACATTTAGATGTTCTCATATTCTTAATATGTGACCTAAATACAAAGATTTTTATTGCTATTTTGTACTCCTGACTTATGTTTCTTCTCTCAGTTCTTGCTTT
>VZRN01006213.1:1568426-1667463 GCA_013397935.1 Dasyornis broadbenti
AGATGGTCTGTATACTTTCAAAGCAGATGCTGCTTGTGCAGAGTATTTCACACTGGGGGTTTTGATACTTTTTTGAGCCTCAAGGAATTTTTTCAATATTCATAAAACCAGCAAAATTAGTACTTCCTAATAATTACTGCTTTCTGTAATTTCTCAAGAAAAAAGGAAATTAGTAAATTTTAAATAATTGATACATGACAAAAAAGGGACCTTCTAAGCCAGGAAGATCAGATCTTGGTCTTGGATAATAAGCTTGCTTGAAAATGATTTTTGTATTTGTATCAAATAAAAAGATGAGGCATCAGTCTTCTTGTTGAAAGTCTGTTCTAGAATATAATTTCTCTCAAGATTAAACGCCCTTTATAAAATCCCCTTCTCTTTGGATTTTATAGAATTTCTTCATTTTTGTATCTTGTATGCCTAACATTGTAGCAACTTATTTAGGAAGACAGCCAATCTTACCTTAAAGACACATTGGGATGATTTGTTATGTCCCCAGTAAACCATCTCAGTGTAGTTTCACTTGCTTCTGCCACCAATTTGTGTTGCTGCTTTTTTTAAGTTTAGACTTCTGCTGACTACTACTTCCAGCTGTTGGGTTTATTGTGCCTTTCTTCGTTAGACTGAAAAGTCTGTATAATATCATGTTTTCTGGTTTTGTGCATCACAAGAGCATTAGCAAAATGACTATGCTCCTGCTCTCCTTAACCTTTCCTGAAAGACTTTAGAAAGATTTGTATCCTTGGATGAGATGCCCTGGAAGGCAACACTCTCCTTCACTACCTAGACATTAAAGCCACATTAACTCCAGAATCCAACCAGTCTGATGAGGCGCAGGGTTGCTCTGAACCTGTTTACTTCTACATGTCACAAATTAGGATAAATAAGGCTGTTACACACAATTGTGTGAAGATATTTTTGAGAGATTTGTAATTCTAGTGTTCTAAGAAAAAAATGCCACCACCTCCACATGCATACATTCTACCCCCCTTTTCCCCCAACAAAATCAAAACAAACAAACAAACCTAAAAACAAAATCCAAAAAATAATTAAAAAAAAAAAAGCACCAAAACAAAACTAAACCAAACAAACAACAAAACCCCAAAACCCCACTTGGTTTATTTTATGGATTTAGTGGTTTAGTGTTTGGGGGGTTGATAAAGAATAATAAAGAAAATACCAAAGTGCTGTTTTTTTAAGAAATATTCTTGGTTTATTTTTTTCTTTCTACTTGGTAAGCATATTTGCATATATTAATAAGGAACACTGAGCCTCAAGGACAAAACTGCAATCTAAAAATGCATTTCCCCAAATTTGAAAATGTGTTGTTTGAAATTGTTTTCCTATATTAAGTCCTAGCCTGCTGTAGAGAGAGTGATATTATGAGATCCTCTTCTCACCTGGAAATTTAATGAAATTAATGAGTCTTGCTTTAGTGCTGCTGTGGCTTGTTTTTTGTTTGTTTGTTTTTTTGTTGTTGTTGCTGTTATTGTTGCCTTTTTTTTTTCTTTTAAGTTTTATTTGAAGGACAAGGAAATTATCTCTGCAACAGCCTTTTGCTTGTCCATATAGCTGAGGGTAGCAACGCTGCTCCGATCATAGGTGTGGGGCATTAATTCTGACTGGACACTGGGTGCTCTCAAAGCCACTTTGTCATTCCACTCTTCAGCTGCACAGGGGAGAGAAAATATAATGAAAGCTCATGAGTTGAGTTAAGGACAAGGAGAGATCACTCACAAATTACTGTCATGAGCCAAACAGACTTGACTTGGGGAATTTAATTGAATTTATTTTCAATCAAATTCAGAATGGGGTAACAAGAAATAAAATAAAATCTTTCCCCCACCTGTCCCTTGCTCCTGGGCTTAATTCTCAAATGCTCTGTCTCCTCCCCTCTGGCAGTGCAGAGAGACAAGGAATGGGAGCTGCACTCAGTTCATCACATGTTTTCCCTGCTTCTCCTTCCTCCTCAAAGGGAGGACACCTCACACTTCCCCTTCTCCAGCCTGGGTTCCCTCCCACAGGAGGCAGTCCTCCATGAACTTCTCCAAGATGAGGAGGCTGCAGTTCTTCATGAACTGTTCCATTATGGATCCCTTCCAAGGGGTGCTGTCCTCCTGTTCCAGCATGGGTTCCCAGCAGGTCGCAAGTCCTGCCAGGAGCCTGCTTGAGCATGGCCTTTCCTTGGGGTCTCAACCTCCTTTGGCCATCCATGGGCTCCACCTTGGACCGCCATGGGCTGCAGGGGAGTTTCTGCTTTAGTGCCTGGAGCACCACCTGCCCCTCCTTGATCACTGTCCTGGGTGACTGCAGAGCTCTTTGCCTCACATGTGTTTGCTTCTCTCTCTGCCCTGTTTTTTTTCTCCTCCTTCTTTAAATGTTTTATCACAATGCTGCCACTACTGTTGCTGGTGGGCCCGGCCTTGGCCAGCAGTGGGTCCATCTTGGATCTGGCTGGAGTCAGCTCTGTCAGGCATGGAGAAAGCTGCTGGCAGCTTCCCACAGGAGTCATCTGGTAGTCCCCTCACTACCAAAACCTTGCCATGTAAATCCAGTACAATAGGCAACACTATTTGACCTGAAGTAATAATAATAGTGGCCTGCCATTTTGGGGTAAAAACTTTCTTCTCCTTCGTATCATTTGTGGTCATTCTGAATTTATACTGATCTTGGAGATGAGCACAGTCATATTGTTCTATAAATTAGTTTTCAATGAGAGGATAAAAAGTTAAAATACCATTTGGGGAACAGAGTAAATATTGGACGATATGAGACAATGCTTTTATTGTTGTTTAAAAGGTTACAACCTGGTGAGTGTGTGTATAATCTGGCCATTATCATTAATCTCTCTAACACATATTAGGCTAGACATAACACCTATAACACTCATCTATATGAATTCTAGTTTATATGCATACAACAGTGTGATCTATTTCAGGCTGCATGTCAGAATCTCCTGACTTAGCGAGACAGGGGGAATTAGTTGCTTAAATATTTTCACAGATCTCATGTTTAGTTATGGAAGCAAAGCAGTATTTAGAAAATTGGTGTGTACTATTAAACCTCATCATGAAAAGAGTATTACAGCATCATTAAGACCATTTAGTTGAGCAATACCTGTTCCTGAGAGTGTTATCAGAAGCAGAATTAAAAAAAAAAAGTTATGAGGAAATAAATAGTAACTGGATATTCAGTTGTCTGCAGTTATGAGTAGTTTACAAAGGGTCTTGATATGTCTCCGTAAACTCTGGCTTAGAGGGAAGAAAACAAAGCAGTTTCATGGTTTGGAAAATACTCTGGCTTTTACTTTTTATGAATTCACGATGTTGCAGGTAAGTGAGAACAAATGTAAAAATAGGTGTGAATGTCTTGGAAGCAGTAAGGGACCTTCTGAAAAGGCACTGACGGGGTTAAAAATACTGCTGCCACTAGGTGTCATGCTGGGATCATCTCTTGGAGCATGAGAGATTATCAGAGGTGCTGGATTAAGGAACGGGATCTCCTTTACGTATTTTATTATCTAAAATGGATAATTTTGCAGTCTGTAATAGCCCTGTGCCTACCCCGTGTATCTGGACTCCTCACACATCTCATTGTGTGAGAAGGGTCGGGGCTAAACAACCTAAAGTCGACAGAGGTGCAAGATGTTTCCTCTTTCATCTGATCAGATCTCTGAGATCCTCAAGTTGCTCAGACCTGCTTAGAAAAACGTGTTAAAATTGCTTCACGTAGGTGTACTTGGTAATATGGGGGAAAAACCATATGATTTTTTTTTTTTAATCCTCCTCAGTGTTTCTATCATATAAAGCTCAAATAAGCAAAAAAAAAAAAAAAAAGTAAAAAAAGAAACCCACCCAAACAACCAGCAACCTGAACATAATGAAGCTTTGTATAAAGAAGGACCCTTGCAAAAAGAGTTTGGTTTCATAAGTACCGAACACAATGTCAAGTACTGAACTTTCTATTTATTGAAATTAGTTTTATAATATGTAATTCAGAATACAAAATCATAATGGGGGCAATGTTTGTTGTTTGTTTGTTTTTAAATGAGCCTGCCATGCTGTGTTTTTTTCTGTACTTCACTCCTGCACTCAGTAAAAATTGTCACATTTCTTAACAGTTCCTTAACAGCGGCATCTTACCAATATGTGTAAATACTTGATAGGAGGGAAAAAAGATGAATCAGACTCTTGCAGGTGGTGTCCAGTGAAAAGACAAGAGGAAATGGGCACAAATTTGAAAAAAACTGGAATATCAAGTTTTGCAAAAGGAAAAACTTCTAGCTGCACGTTGATTGATTTCCCAACATGTTGCCATGAGAGGCTGTACAATATCCTTGATACTGGAAAACCACCTAGACGTGGTCCTGGACAACCTTCTCCAGGCCATCCCCCTTGAGCAGGGCAGTTGAATTTAGATAATTTCCAGAGGTGACTTCTCCAGCCTCAACCATTCTGTGCTTTTGGGTGTTTTCATTCTCCCCTTTAAGCCATTCCTGGGAATAATAAAAATGCAAGCAAAAAACCCAAAATCACAAACCAACAGAAAAAACCCCACCAAACAAACAATGCTAACACACAAAAAAAATCCTCACCAAACAAAATCATAAGGAAATATACCCTAATATGTTATGTTAAGCATTGTGATCATAGGCTTTAATTGTCAGATAGCAATGAACTTCAAATAGGGTTTTTTGGTTTGTGGTTTTTTCTCCCACAAAGGGAAAAAAAAAACACCCTTTTCTTTGCACCATTTGCTATGTCTAACAGTTGATATGGATTCTGTCCTTTGAATCTGTCAAACCTACTGTTTCGTTCCAAGCTTGTACATGGCTGAAATATGTACACTCAGGTACTGGGAATAATTTCTCACTGTTCTGAAGCTGATTTATGGTACTTGTCCCTGCAGCAGCACTTTTTGTGCTGGAAATTGAAGTATTACTTTGGTGTATATATAAACATCATCATCATCACCATGTGCGCAAACTTTTCTCTGACATTTCAGGTGTCATGAACAACAGCCTTACTATGGCAAGTTTGAACTGACCAGAGGTGAAAGGGTGTGTAGTCACAGGATAATGTATTATGCAATATCTGTCCATCAGTGTGATGTTTGTTCCTCACAGACTCAGGTGTATCTATGTCATAAGAGTTATGAACTCAGTCATGCAAAATATGTTTTTATTTCTGTTACAGAACTGCTGGGTCTCAGTCTCCCGCCTGAACTCTCCATTAATGAATATAAAGCAGATTTCCTTAGAAGTTTTTCCACAAAAAATGGAGAGTATATATAGGCCAATGCAGTGTGGCAACACATATACTGCAAGTTCACACAATGGGTTCTCCTGGGCTTCTGTTCTGTACGTGTGAATTCTGTGATCTCAGATATGCTGAGATACAAAAAAGTTTAAATATACTTTTAAATATTTTTTTTGTCTGTTGATCTATATCCATTTATTGTCTCGGTATGTATCTATTACCAAGTACCTTTTTCCGAGGGTTACTGGTTTATTGCATAGTGGTTAGCACAGTGAGACACTAATTTGTGTTCTTTGTGCCTAGTCAACATGGTGGTGAAAAGTTTATTACCGCTAATTAAAGAAGCAGAAGGATTTCTTACTCCTTTGATTTGGTATTTTCATTAAGAATGTGTGTGAAGTAATAATGGACATATTTGTACATGACAACATCTTGGGAGGACTGTTGGATGCTTGGGAAGACAGTATTGGAATGTAACATTTGCATGTTTCTTATGGGGGAGAAATGACCTAAAAAGCAAGCATACAGGACTGTTTGTTGTGCAAATAAATCAAAAGTGCTACAAGTTAAGGAAAACACACGCACAGGTAAAAAAATATATGTGATTAGGCAGCATTTAACAGCATATAGGGGAGTTGCGGTAGACAAAATTCTATAGAAAAACAAGACATATTTTGCTGTTGCAGGACAGTCAAATCTATTGGTGTTCATGGAAAAATTATGAGGTAGTTGGGCTTCATCTGGTGGTGATGACAATGGAGATTCATAAAATCCCCTTGCTGGCAGTGCAGTGGAGAGATGCAGACAACTTGGAGAGGACTGTGTTTGGCATATGAAGAACTCATAGCAAAGCACATTGATGATATCTTGGAGATAAGGAAGGAAGGGTTAGACCTGGATGGAAACGAAAGTAGGGGAGAGGTTAAGGATTTAAAATATTTTCATTCCAATAAAGTTAATGACTTGAAACCGAGATCTGCACATTACTCTTGATATAGGACAAGAATGTAGCTGCAGAAACAGTGTCATATAGTACATTTTAATTCTGGTTATAGGAAGATACTGACATATAATAATGAAAAAAAAATCATTAAAAGTTTGCCATTACCACCGCTTAAGACTATTTTTAGTTCCAATAATATCTCAAAATACTGAGATAAAAGAACAGCCCCTTGCAGTTTGGTGACTGGACACTTTTCTGGATCACCAGGTGTCTGCCAGCCTGGGCTTCAGTTTCTGTCAATCTTGCCTGTTGTAAAAAGTTCTCATTAATAAAAATAAATACCTTTTAGATATTACTATTCTTAAATTAGAAATTTAACATGGTAATGTGAATAATGTTTGCTTCACCTAGACTATTTTTACACCAGCTGATCAATAGTTGGAAGGACTGTTCCATCCTTAAAATTTCACCTTAGAGAAAAAATTTATTTTCCCTATCCCCAAGAGTGCATAAATGGGATTGTATGATTGACAACAATCTAAACTTATTTGTTTGTTTCTTCTCATGTCTTTAGTGATGATGGGTGTTGACCATATACTTATATAGTTTGTGTTCTTTAGTAAGATGCTAACATGGGATTTCCTTCAGACACATGACTAATTTTGGGAAATACAGTTAATCTGTTTTCTAGTTTAATGAAGACTATCTGCACAAGTGGGTTGTAATTATTGGTATTGCAGTGTGACAAAGATTTTAAAAATAGTTGCTGGACATCCCTTTTTGGGCAGATGAGTATTTGGCCTAGCATTTGAAACTTAGTAGCTGCTACTATAGTAGACAATACTCATTATTATGAAACTCAAGTGTTTTTTAGGTACCATAATTGTAGATTTCAGAACTCAATTTAAGTTTGTTTTTTGTTTTTTTTTCCTGCTTTATAAGCTGCTATGTAGATTTTTTTCACCATGGAATTGAACTTGCTCAAGGAAAAAACCCTGAAACCAAACCATAAACCACAGCATGGAAAATCTGATTTATGTCATAGATCTTATTACACAAATACTGTATTGGGCTAATGAAAAGTTAGCTATTGTACCACTATCCATATTAATAGGAGAGAAGAAATGCTGCTCATCAGCATGTTCTGTCTTAGCTTAAAGAATGAAGAGACAGTCTGAATAATGATTCACTTAACTAATTTTCTATTAACTAATTTTTTAGCTGTCGGTCATTGGAAAGGTCTTATTATCTGATATTTTGTGACTGTTTGTGGTTTATCCTAACAAACTGGAAGTTAGTTTTTTAGGAGGTAAAGCATGTATATAAATCCAACTTCAGCCTTTTGAAAGACAGACAAACAACTCAGGAAATGGAAAAACATAATAAATAATTTATATTCTCGTGGATTTGTTTTCCGTAGTACTGATTAGTCCAGGAGAATGGACTGTGATCACTGAAGTTTCTTTCCAACCCAAACCTTTCTATGATTCTATCACAATATTTCTAAAACATACAAAAAACAAGCATTGCCTTTCTAGTAAAGAAATTCTAGTATATTCATTTGAGTCCCAGTGTGTGTGAGTATCTTGTAATCTTTTATTCAGGCACAGTGGATGATGTTCACGTGGACCTTCATCATTTACTGTTGTTTTCTCATTCATTTACTGTTGTTTCCTTTCATTTACTGTTGTTTTCTCTAGCACCTTGTTCCTAGCTACTCCCCTGTGCCAATAATTTACCCTTCACTAGCCGTCCTGGTTGAACACCAGCTGGTAACTACACACACCACACAGCTGCTTGCTCACACCCTGGCCCCCCAGTAGGATGGGTAGAAGAACTGGATAATGGTAAAATCCTGTGGGATAAGAAGCATTTTAATAATCAAAATATAATAAAATACAATTATATTAATACTAGTAATGAAAAGAGAAATAATGAAAAGAAGCAGAGAGAATAGTAAAAGCCAAGAAAGACAAGTGATGCACAAGTCAGTTGCTCACCACCCACTGACCAATGCTCAACTTGTCCCCAAGCAACAATCAACACCTCCCAGCCAACTCCCCCACGATGATACACTGAGCATGACATTCTATGTTATAGATTATCCCTTTGGATAGTTTCAGTCAGCTGCCCCACTATTCTCCCTCCCAGTTTTTCACACACCTTCCTCACTGGGAGACTGAAAAGTCCTTGACTTAAGGTGAGCACTCTTTAGCAACATCTAAAACATCAGTGTGTTTTCAGCATTATTTTCATATTAAATGCAAAAAACCCCAGCACTCTACCAGCCACTAGGAAGAAAATTGACACTAGCCCAGCTGCAACCGGGACAGGTATGATCCTTTATTTAAAAATAGATTAAAAAAAAAAATTAGCTATCACTAAATGCTGATACAAATGTATAATCCTGACATGCCGCAAGGTTTTAGTTCTCTTTACCAACCACTACAGGTTGCTTTACTCAACTGAGCAATGCAACTGCTTTTAGACCTGCACCCTAAACTAGAATTCCAGTTGGAAAAAAAAAAACAAAAACCTGCCCATAAATCTTTTGAAAGAGAAGTTTTCCTTTTTCTTTCATATCTTTTATTTAGGACTTCATGATTAGTGCAAGTCCTCTGAGTTTTGAAAGCTCTCACTGTAAGTTATTTGCTACTAAAATCTAATTAATTGTAGGCAAAGAAAATGGAAGGTCTTGTTTGCTAGACACCTTGTCTGTGGTGAGGTTCGCTTTGAAACAAACTGTTTAAATAGAAGGGGTTTGCACAGTCTGAATGAACTTTGAGAAGACATTCAAATGTCACATTTCTCTGAGTCTTGTCACAGTGCTCATCTCTTCAGAGGCTTATCTTCTGCTAGCTGTTTACTCAGAAAAGAGTGTTAGAACCTGTATTTTATTTTAACAGTCTTTTTCTTGGGGATTTTCTGACATTGGTGTGTCCTTGTTTCACAGAGCATGTCTTCACTGAATGGAATTAATGAGTTTTATCACAGGCTATGCACTGCAAACACCTAAGGACGATTACCTGTAAAGCCAATTATTAGGAGTTTGCTCCTCTGTCTGCATTAGGTTGATCTGGAATAGGTTGAATGGTCATAATATTGTTTGTACTATAAGGTACAAAACACAGCTGGTGTCACATATATGTCACACTGCATGTGTGAGATTCATTTGTGTATCATATAGCGTGTTTAGAACCAGGGATTTTGTGTTTTCCTTGCTAAACCCTTTGTGCTTTGTGTGGCCAAGGGACTTGCCCGGAATTACGTGGTCGTCACTGAGACCATCGGTTATGGTCTGAATTGTTTCACCAAGTCTGGAGGAATAGCAATAACATGTTCCTTCTTAAGGTGTTAGTACCTACCAGGAAATTTGCTGTCTTTTCTCAGTTTCGGTTTAGAAGTCAACCTTTAGAACAGAGTTAGTATATTTGTGATTTTCTAATGGATTTTAGGAAGGAAAATAGTAGGAGTACAATCTCAACCTGGAAAGCTATAGTTGCATTTACTTTTACTAAAATGCGAGCTGCTGGACTAGGTCAAGAATAACAGAGTAGTAGTAGGAAAAGAGGGCAAATAGTGATTTCTGTAACTTAAAATTTAGTACACCTGGGATTGATAAGGCATGAAACCCGAATACCCGAAGTAAAGAAAATGTACATCAGTTTTTGATTCTGGCATGTAGGTATGGCTTAATTATGTTCCTCTGTCTCAAAGAGGCAAACTTATTTTAAAGATTTTCATACAGTACTTATTTTTTTGCTGGAAGTGTACCATAGGAGACATTAGACTATTTTGAAGAATTTTAATGACAGATGGATTTTGAGAGTGATTTTACATGAACTGTATTTATATGAACTTACTATATGCTGTGTGTATTTGGAGTTCTATTTTTTAACATGCCTAGACTGATTGATATAAAATTATGTCTATCATTGCAATTTTCCCTAGTGTATACATACAGGAGCTAAAATGACACAGGATATGATACTTTTGCCAGGATATTGCAGTAAAAGTTGCAGTGGAGAATGAGGGGAGGGATTTTTATCTGTAATCTTACCCCTCTTCCACTCATGACCTTACAACGCTTTTGGAGGATACTGATTGCATTAATACTTTGACTGTGGCATAAAAAGCTGAATGTATTCCTGATGGAAAAAGAAGTAAATTAGTTAAAAAATCTTTTCTTTTTCCTCTTTTTAAGTAAAGAAATTTAAATAAAGGAAAAAAGGAGTGCTTCATATTATCTTAAGTATCCTTAAGAATTAAAGGTGTTTTGGGGTTGGGGTTGCTGTTATGATCCAGTGCTTAAGAGGAGCTCACAAACATCACAAAAATGTATGCCCTGTTCAGTAGATTGCTGTGTAGAAGAATATTGTGGATTCTAGGACATTTTGCTTTATCTCCTGAGACTGCAAGGTTGTTTTATCGTGGAAAGTAAACACCATGAAAACCGCAGACTGGTAGAATTTTTTCAAACAATGTGTTTATATAAAGAATTATTATGTAAAAATATTTCATTTTAAGACTTTAATCTCTTGTGGGGCCAAGTGGATAAGGTGTTCGTGGAGGGCTCCAGGAAAGGATTTTTCTCCACGTCCAGAAAGCATTCAGTGATGTGTTGTACCCTTGGAGCAAGAGCTCATTCCATATTTATTCCACCCTCCAAGTTTTATGTCACCTATATGTCAGATATCTGTACAACATGGTTAGGGGTTTTTTTCCTTAAAAATGTGGTCAGTTATTGAAGTGGAAGTTTCCATGTTTCCAAGCTGGAGCACAGTGTTTTTCAAATTGTGAATTTCTTCCTGCTTTGCCAAGCTGATTGGATTCCATGACTTGACTCAAGGTTTTTGAGCATACATTGGAGCTGAGGTCTCACTTTAGTTATAAAAGTGATAGGCATGATAATGAACTATTACAAAATAGATCTTGATTTCATAGCTTTAACCATAAACACAATAAACAGTAAAGTTTTCACTTGTGTATTTGGCTGACAGGCTATTGGTCCTTGTGCAGTTACAATTACTAAGATAAACATGATACAAAAGATGTTCATTTGTGGGGAATTGTGAGAGTTGAAATTACTGAAAAGATGTAATTTAAGAGAAAATTAAACCAGTATATTTACCATAAAATGATTGAGATTCATGAAGTAGATAAGAAATATTTTTTGTGTGACTGTTGGCAGGATTGAGAGATGAGAAAACAGATTTAGAGGAGGAGGTAGATATTCCTTAGAAGATCAATGAAAAGAAGTTTGATGACACATGCTGGTTTAGGGCTCTTATGTCTAAGTGATGGGGGTGGGAATAATGTTTATCAAGCACAAGGTGAGTGGGTTGTCTGCTTTAGCACAGAAAAGCATTGGTTTTGTTGGCATTGTCATAGCATGTGTAGTTCCATGTGCTGTTTGTATGGACTTTGACTTCTGGGCCTCACAAATTTTCTGTCTAGGTGTATTTCTAGCATAATTTTAAATTCTCTGTCATGACAGATTGCAATCTATCTTGTGTCAGTTACAGTTGGAACTGGGTGACTTCCTCTACTTAGCAGATTCCTATTAGTTTGTTGATGGCTTAGTCTGTATTTTCTCAACAGTTTCTTCCCAGATTTTTATTCTCAGATTGCAGTTACAACCTAGTATGTTATGCTAATCTCAGCTTTTGAAAATAGTAAGATTCATCCTTACCCTTATATATTTTACAAACTGCTCTCTTTTTTGTTGTCTCATATAAACCTCACATTCCCTTTCCTGCTTTTTACATGAAGTGCCCAACTCCCAATTTGGTTTCACAGTACCTCTTGCCTGGCTTTAACACTGTTTAATGTTCTTCAGTTGCCCTGGCCATATAGAAGCTTGATTGTCTGTCAGGACTACAAACCCCTCCAGCTCTTCTTTCAGGCAGCCCTTTGCTCTTGGTGTTCTGGTTCAGTAATGAGAACAACCAAAGGGTATGACTTTGGTTCTAATTAACTGTGCTGTAGAACATGTGTACCACAATCATTCTGGACGACTCTCAGCAAATCCTGCCAAAGGTGTGTGATTCCTCATAAGCAACAATATCAGGTTCCCAGGTTTCATATATAACAGTCTGATAGTTTTTCTGAAAATAATTTCTGATTGTGTATGTATGCAAATGAAGTCTACCATGTGTGCACAATGATTTCAGTGCGCTGAAGACATGTCAAGCCTGTTAAAACTCTTCTGTACAGGAAAGGTACATGAGAAATGTGGTGGAACCACTCACTTTCTGACCAGGAAGTCTGATAATTTCAATAACGGGCATCTGCTACCATGCTGAGATATAACAGAAGCAGATTTTAAAATTTATTTAGGTGTAGTATTTCCATCGTCATCTGAGTGAGATAATTACTACATTTTAAAAAGTATTGGTATGAAATTTAAAAATCCCTGGGCAGGAATAACAGCATAATTTTGTTGTCTCTGGTGTTATTTCAGCTTTTTACCATTTTCTTCTCTTTGCCTAATAGCTTGTTCAAATAAATGTTCTCTGGGTAGCTCCTCTGCTGCAGTTTGGAAAATCAGATAAGCACAATATAGTGGAAGAGGAAGGAAAAAATACATTCAGTTTGAAGGCAGAACTGAAAAATAATGGAAAGGAAAATATCATTTCAGGATCAGCCAAAACAGTTCTTCCCTCACACCTGAATTGAGACATACTGTGTCAATTCATTCTTAAAAATATTTTTAACTACTCAATTTAACTATTTTTCCTTTTAAATTGGGTAATTTCAAAAAAGTTATGTTTTGAATGACATACATTATTTAAAAACTCCAAGAACTTAATGCAAAATATTATGGTGTCTGAAAGTCTCCTTTGTAAAGAAGACATTAATCAGTATATGAAATATTCCTTTTTTAACTCAAAATATAGAGTTTTGAATTGAATACTTATAAATTGAATTCAGATTAACTTTTTTTTTCCCCAAGACTTTTTTAATAGATGTGCTGCTTATCAGCAAATCTCCAGCTTACAAGGCGATAATGAGAACCTAAAAAGCAGGGTAGGAAGGGAATCTGTTTCTGCTGTGGAGAGTATTAAAAAAAATTCAGTTATTCGAGTCATAATTTCTTTACCAATCAAAGTGGAAGACAGAGGAATTGCATGTATGAAAACTACTTTTAGCAGCAATGAACATGATAGTTCACAATGGTTTAAATTGCTGGAATATGTAGCACATTGTTTTGGGACATTTCAGATTTTTCTCCCGTAAGCCAGGCTGTGCCTATAATAGGTTTCCAATTTCTTGATGTTGCCAACCTAGTACCTGAAATTGTCATTAAATGACTAAGAGAACTCTTAGTTATTTACAGTTGGTGTTTAAAATTGCAGCTTGTGCTGTATGGGCTTACGTGAAATGAATGATTTTATTTACACACTAACACCCCCCCACCACCACCCCAATAGAAGCGATTCACTTTTCTGCATGCACCATTTGTATATTTATGACAGAAGTTAATCTATTCATCTTCTGCAATTAGCTTACTTCCAGAAGTCATCCTCTTTATCCCATCCTTATCCATCCGTCCTTATTTTCTTCTCACTGTTTCTCTTTTTTGCTTCATCTTTGCTCAAGAGTCATTTTGGTCCTATAGGCTGAATTTATACCTCAAGAGAATTGTCTCCTAAAGGTATGAGACTTTTGTCTTTCCTTTTCCCCTCTTCTAGATACAGGCTTTGCTATGGCATTTCTCACTTGACTAAGTCAGATCTTATTAAGAACAGGAAGGAGTCAGGAATTCAGAATTCTTGAACATCATAACTTTTTTTTTTTTTTGCATACCACTGGATCTGCTGTGTACCCTCATGCCAAAGCTTTAAAAATTTATGTTTATGCACATTACAAAGGGTCATGCACTCAATCCACAGAACAGACAGAAGTATAATCAAAATTATTTGATGTGTCCTTACATTTCTTTCTACAAAGCTTCCTTTCCTTACATAAATTTAAAAAAAGTGTAAAAAGGTTGTGCACTTTACCTTAAAAAAGATTGAGTTCACTAAACTGATTAGGAATCCATCTATGCTGGCCACACAGAGGTAGACAAGTTTTCAATTACCATAAAATGTTTTATTGCCTTTTTAAAGTGCTGAATTTTCAAAAGTTCCGCTGAAATTAATTGAGCCATGAAATGCTTGGCACCTGGAAGAAAGCTATTAATAATTTTCTAGTTTCTTTTTCCTTTGTTTCCCCTTCTCTGTTTTCTGAGGTTTGCATGACTCCAAAATTTGAATGCATGTATGACAAACAAGACAATACCACTTTACTGGCTGGAAGGATATTAAGCTACAAAAGCATCTCACTTGGCTCTGGGGAGTCTGAAATGAGTTTGCTTTCTCTGGGGCTGAAACTAGAAGCAAAAGAATACGAAATGCATAAAACAGAAAACAGATATGGAAATGATGGTGCTGAGCCAGAGTGCTTAAGTACTTCCCAACAACTCCACAAAACTATAATTTCTGTGCACTTAAGAAATCATTACTTACTTTATCATATTAATGATGAAGTAACACATGGGTTTGACAATTATATTCTTCATTCTTTCACCATTGTTGTAGTCACAGGATGGACTTTCACAGGACAGTTTTAGGATCTGTCTTGAGAGCTGGGAAAATGTAAAACAGTCAATGGAGGCTGCAGTCAAGCAAACTGGTCTTATTGCCTGAATGGCAGCTTTTGCTCAGGGAAAGGTGGGGTGTCACAAGACCTGGGTAGGATTATAATGGGTCTAAGCCATCTTGTAAACACAGTGACTTATTTGAGTGTCTTTCCTGAGTCTTTGTCCATGTTGTGCTATTTACCTTTACCTACAGTCTTGTGATTTTTGCATTGCGCTTGACTTTTCCATCAAGAATTTCACCCAAAAATTGAAAATAAGGTAGTGTTACAGATAATAATGCTGTTCTAGTTTAATGAAAGAAACTACATGAGGAAAAAAGTACTGCTTAACACAAGTAACAGTATAGATGTGACTCTTGAATTTTTGGCAAGAAGGCAGAGGCTGTTTAATATTTTGAGTTAGGAAGGACAGTAAACCACCACAGAGTGCATCCACTTCCCGGGAAGCAGGGCTTCACCACACGTAGTGGTTACTCTGTAAGGCAAATATAACTAAAGAATGCCTCCTCTTCTTCTTTCTTTTTTAAACTTTTGTATTTGAGCTGATACCATATGGTATGGAATCTCCCTCTCGTCAGTTTGGCTCAGCTGTCCTGGTTGTGTCCTCACCCAGGATCTTCCCAGCCCTAGCCTCCTGATGGAGGGCAGAATGTTGGAGAAAACAGCGCTGATGCTGAGCCAGCGCTGCCCAGAAGTAGCCAAAACACAGGGGTGTTACTGACACCTTTCCAGCTACCAACACACAGCACAGCACTATGGGGGCTGCGTGGGGAAAATCATCTCAGCTGGACCCAGTGTATCCAGGAACTGCTTTAATGGAAGGTGGTCAGTCTGATTTGCTTTCTAGCTTGATTGTGTAACACTGGAGTGTTTAAAAGATGAATAACTGAAAGCCATAATTTATGTTAAGTTACATATTTTTTCTACCTATAAGAGTAGCTTGGCAAAAAAGTTCTTTGGAGCTGGATCAGAGTTTCAGTTCCTACACTCGTTATAGATACGCTGCTTATCAGCAAATCTCTAGCTCATAGCATAATTAAAATTAAAGGAAATGCCATAATGGAAATACTTTAGCAGAGTTTAAGCCACTTGACCATTGGGGTCAAAAGCTGAAGTTGCATTTGATGTGCAAGTTATATGGCTATGTATTTAGGAAGGCCAGCAAGGAGGCAGAAAGAAATAATTTAACAGTGCCACTTCTTACAGCTCAGTGCTTACTTGAGTAAATTGAGGGGCGATGTAACCTGAAAAAATTTAAAAAGCAAATGGAAACTCAACATTTTGATTATGTAGAGCCCAGCCTCTTGTATTAGAGACAAAATAATGTCATACAATTATTTTTATCAGGTACAGGAAATCTTTTAATAATAATAATGATAATATCTTTAAAATGTAAATCTTAAATATGTTCTTTTATGAAACACCTAATCTGTCTTCTATATATGTCTAAAGGGTGAATTTCACAACCCCTTTACAAAAAAACCCATAAAAATTGGTTTGTGCTTAGCATGAAGATTTTATACTACAAACGTAATTGCTTGTGATGAAAACCAGAGAAAGTACCAATTGCTGTTGGTCTGTCCATAATATATAAGCACTCTGTGGCCTGCTACACAGAATCATTGAATGGCCTGGATTGAAAGTGACCTTAAAGATCACTCAGTTCCCACCCACCCGCCACGGGCACTAGAACAGGTTGCTCAGAGCTACATCCAGCTTGGCCTTGAACACCCACAGGGATGGGGCATCTGCACTAACAATGCTTTTTTTTTTNNNTTTTTTTAGGCAAAAGAAATTGGTAGATGTCAGAATTGATTATTTTTAAAGAGGAATGTTAATTTTGCTACTGAAATTATGTAGGGCATATTTCTGATGAATATTCTTAAAAAGGGAGAAAGACTACATGGGAAAAATGATCAACAGGCACAGCTGGAAAGGTAATAAATTTGGTCGACTCTAGTAGGGAGACAGCCTCTTCATAGTATGTGAAACTAGAGGCTGTAAGAGGAGAGATGACGAACATTAGGCATGTGGCACTGTGTGCTGCTGGTAACATGACAAATCACTGGCCTCATGTCTACATAAGAACTGTGTCCTCATAATGTCTGCTTCTAGCTTTGGAGAGAGGTCTGGTAATCTGAAAGGCTGGGAGGAGAGACTTCAGTTAATGGGGGGAAAAGAAAATTAACTAGAAATACTGCTTTAGTTGCGTTGAGCTTCATTTGTTGGTCATACTTTCACGCATTGGACAGACTAGCCAAAATGTCATCTTGGAGAGAAGTCAAACTGGAAATACAGGTAGATAATGGTTTTTACTTATGGATAAAGTGTCTACAAAAATCCTAGTGAACACTTTGTAGGTGAATGACAACTTGCTGAAGAAATGAATAGAAGACTATAAAAGGAGAATAGAAATTCTGAATCCATAGGGCTAAAAGAGAGAAGGATGCAAAAGTTTGGACAAAAAAGCTTTAAGAAGCTGTCAGACTAAGCAGGATGAGGGTGGAAACCTCATTGTAAGTTTTGAGCTGAAAAAGATTGTCCAAAAACATGGCTGGAAAATTTCCTTTATCTATGCCACACTGAGGTATTTTGTGCTGACCTGGAAAAGAGCTGGTACCCAGGTTGGTGATAAATAGAGTCCTTGGGCTCACTGCTGAAATCACAAGAGGAAAGAATTTGCATGTTATGAAATGGTCTAAAGCCCATCATTCATCTCTCAGAAGTCATCAGACAGTCTTTAGTAATTGCAATGTCTTTAATAAGTAATATAATTCTTGAATAGTTCCTGCTAGAAGGCAGGCTTGACTTCAAATCTATTTAAATATATATATATATATATATTTGAAGGGGCAAAATTGTAAGCTGTTCAAAAGCCTTAAGCAAGATATGTTTATCTCTTTGTTTCTGACATATCTAAATATCTCCTCTGGATCTTTGGCACTGAAAAAACCTTTCTAATTTAGATAAAAGGTTTGCGATTTTTTTCCTTTGGGTGCTTTTAAGAAAATTAAGTACTTGTTGGGATAGTGGAACTTTTTTTGAGGCTTTCAGAACATATCGGTAAAAAAAATAATGACAAGAAAAAGAGATTGTTTGATAGCTATTGTAGAGCATTTAAAGATGATCCTGCACATATTACTAAATATTTCTCAACATTCATCAGGGAAGAACATTTGAGGAACAGTTTGAATATTTCTGCACGATTTGACTCCACGGGATAGAGCTTTGAGGAAAATTTTAAGGTACATTGGCAGAGCTCAAGGGGAAGAGTTTGACCCTGTCATAGCCTCAGCAGTGTTTTCTCATGAAAAATTCATTCTCCATTACTAGCACTTTGTCACTGAGAGAGAATGTATTTAATGAAAAAAGTATAAACTTTTCTACACATCTAGAAAGTAGAATAAATATAGTATACAGTGCAGAAAAATATATTATCCTATAAAAACTTCGCACTTGAAATAGCTTTGTTTTCTGATGCTACCAGTCCTTTAAAATTACTTTTTTTCTTATATATGAAACTAATGCAAAACCATCTCCAAGAATAATTGCACTTTTTGGCCTGAAATATTCCTAGCAAAGTTTTTTTCTACTGAAATATGGGAGATTTATCAACCCTACCTACTAGTCTGGCTTTTGCAGAATTTCTTTTGATTGAAGCACTCTCTGGTCATTTTCAAAACTATTATGTTCTTCACACAGTAAAGCCTCAAGCTGATTTTTCAACCTGATGGGAAATTCCTACTGTGTTTTTGGATGGAGGGGATAATACATTATTTAAACAATTATATTAGACCTGCAGAAAGCTTACAGACATCAATGTACTCATAAGCAAGACCATCTAAACTCAGTCTGGCAACTTCGTTCCTGTTAATTTTTTTCTGGTTTTAATCCAGCAAGGTCAGTATTTTAGTTTGCCAAGTATTTTAGTCTTTTGCTAAAATTATCACCAGTACTCGTTGAGAAGAATTTGCTTTCTGTTTGCGAGTATTGCCATAGAGATGTGTGGCTACATAAGACCTCAGTATACAACAACTCTATACAGACTTCAGTGCAAAATTGGATGAAACTTACCCATGGGAATAAGGAGGCTTAGAAATTCTAGAAGAAATCCCTGGAGACCGTTTCCAAAATTAGGTGTAAATAGGATGAGGGAACCTACAGCAGTGAAAAAGAAGAGAAAGGGGGAAAGCACTATTTTTCAACCTGTTGAAAAAAAAGTAAAATATTTCTTATGCCAAGTGTGCTGTTAGTACTGATTCGTGTTGACAGCCATTGATAGATCAGAATTTGTAGATGCCTACAGGGTCAATTGTTGTTATATTAACATTTGTATGTCAGACAATAATTCTGTGTGACATTTGGTATTAAAGCTACAAATCCTGATCTAAGGAGCTTATAAACTAGCTTAAATCATTGAGAAGAAATAACATAAAGTGACAACAGTCCAGTATTTTGTGTCTGCCATGAAAGTTGAAAGACTTTCCTTGGCAGCAAGTGGCTGCTCTAATTCTAATGAGTGACAAAACGTGAGTATCTGGATACTAGTTTTGGGTGAGTTCTTTCCCCCTGAAGTGAGGAAGACAAATATCACATATAGAAGGTTAAATTAAAAAGTGGACCTTTTTATTTTCAAGTTGCCTCAACAACTGGAGTTTTAATATTATTTTGAAATTCTTTAAGTGAATTATATTCCCATTGTATGTTCATTAGTATATTATCACAACATCTTACATTAAAAACCCCATTGAACTGCTCCAGTGCCAGCCTGTCCTGGAACAGAGCGGGGAATCACAGCCTATGGGGAGGTTTGCTGATCTAGGAAACCCTCAGGGAGGGCTGAGCCTGGCTGGGAGCTGCAGCTTCCAGGGAACAGGCTGCCCAGGGAAGTAATTGAGTTACCATCTCCAGAAGTACTTATCAACCTCAGTGTTTCAGTGATCGTATGATAATCTGTCCTGAAGAGCGCCCATGTCTTGAAAAAAAAAAATCATATTGGGTGAAATATTCTGGAAGCTACTTGGCTATGAGCATAGTTATTAAAATGTGGGGTATTTTTTTGAGGAGGTTGAAGCTGACATGTGAAAACCATTGCTAATTTAGAAGAAAGTTAATCAAGTAAGCAAATACTGCATCCACATCTCGATACTTGAATAGGTGGAATAAGCGTTTTCTCAGGTAAATTTTGTGAATCTTGCAGTTTGATATCTTGTACATTTTCTTCCCAAGTTAGACTAGTCTAAACTTACTATATGACGTCCTTGACATCAGAAGAGGGTACTGTATCCAAAGGAAAAAAAATGTTTTCATCAGATCCTTCAATCTGTTTTATTTCACAAAGGTTCCTTTAGAGTATCCAAGGTGTGGTCTCCTGTCAGAGATCAATGAACCGTATCATGATTTCTTTTACCAAGACTACTGTCTGTGCTGACCAACTGGTAGTCTCTGGTCAAGATAGGCAATCCTGTTTGAATTGCTTGGTAGTTCTAGAAGTCTCATTCTGGGAAGGATTTCCTTCCTTAGCCTGAATGCGCTATCAACTGGTATGGAACATAATGTAAGCGTTTTGTGAAGAGAAAGGATGAGTTGTGGTGTGTCCTTGGCAAAAAAATTTCATCCTTCCCTGGCGTATTGTATAATTCTAAAAAGAATCACTAAAGTGTGTACGTACCTCTCCCTCTGTGAACTACAGACACTGCATTTCTCATTTAACTAGCAAAATTGCCAATGGCTGCCTTCCTGCAGATTGACACCCTGTGAAAGTTGTGTTGGATAGATGCTAGTGTAAGGAATATGCTTTGGAAGTTTCTTTGTTCACTCTTTACAATGTTACTTGGATTTTAGTAGAGATTCTTGCTCTAAGGAAATATGTCACAGGTGTTAATGGATGCAGTGTGATCTTATAAGAAAAACATAGAGAAAAATCTTCTAGTATACTGATAAAAGCTAGAAGATAGAAAAGTAGAAACTGTTTGGATATTGAGAAAATCATGTCCTGTTGAATGCCAGGAATCCTGCTTTTATTCTTGGCAATAATTTTCAATTAATTGAAAATTAATGTAGATGCTAATGCTCCATAGCTTTAAATGAAATGCAGTAAAAATATGCAAACAACAGAAATATGATGTTCTATGCCTTCATGTAGCTTTATACATTTAGAATCCGGTACTGCTTGTGTCAAAAACCAATAAAAATTAAAAGAACTGAGACACATGGGTGTCACTTGAATTAAATGTTCTGCTTAGAAAGCCTGGAAAGGAAATGAATGATTAGGAAACAGGGATTTTGAGAGGATTTAATTAGACTTAGAATAAGTGTGAGGAAAATAACCTACACTTGTACATTCATAAGAAGTATGAAAAGTGAATGCTTATTTCAGTTTGTTCTCATTGTCCATTACAATATATCCAGGGTGTTTCATTTAAAAAAAAAAAAAGAAATTAAAATAGTTACATAACAGTTTTTTTTTTTTTTTTTTTAATATGTATCTGGTTACTGATTTGGGAGGGTGAAAGAAGAAAACTGAGATAGGTGAGGATGAGGGAAAACTCACATTAAAAAGCAATATAGTATATGAGGGAATAAACAGTTTCTCCACAGTACTTTCAATTCAGAGAGGTGTGTCAGAATCTGAATTTGTGTTTGAATGTTTCTTTCTCTGAAGAAGTGAAATTCCTCGCTTTTCTCTGTTTGGATGTATGAACTCTGACACACACATTTCAATTTTATAAATAAATTTAAGTATCAAAGCACTGAAAAAAGTACTTTTGCTTTTGTCCCATTTCTCAAAGAAAAGCAGGGCAGTAACAGAGTGTTATGAACAGTGGGGTTAAGTAGCAGCTTCATGTTTTGGCTGCTTTACATTTTATAAGTGAATCCAATGCACTCTTGCATTGGCTTGCTCATCCCTAACTACTCAAAGAGCAGAATAAAAAGCCCAGATAAAGGGAATGATATTCTCCTTTGATCATTAAAACTTAGGTGTTTGAACATCAGTCTGACCATCATTATTTCTTCCAGCTGTTCTGGTTATCAAGTTGGAAATGCATCATTGCTCCATTTTGCATCACTTCTCAATTCATAATGATAAATGTTTTGTAATGGTCAAAGATGTCAGGCTATAATAATAAAGTGAAAGTATAATGAATTGTTCAGTGAGCTTCTATGTTAGGGCTCCTAAGGTAAAGGGAAAACACAAACACTATTAAACAAGGTGTCATTTCATTCTCTCCATTAAATGAAACTGTCTGCATGCCCTTTCCATTTTACCTTGATTGCCAGTTGATTTCCAGAACTTATTTCTGTGTGATTTCTGATTTCGTGAGCAGGGTTAGTTCTGAATTAAACCCCCAAATCTAGGCATGTCTAAATTTCAGCTTCTGGGCAACACGATTGAACTTTGAATAGCCTAGGCTATTTCCAAAAGCAGGTTGTTTGCTCTGTGGCATGCTTCAGCCTTAGCATATTAATATGACAACTAAGGAAAGAATTTCCATTGTGTTTTTTGGGTGGCTATCTTCTTCAGAATAGCAAGCTTAGCTCAGTATCCAGAGTCACTAAGCAAGGTCCTGACATTCAGATACAAAAGCACAGTTTCACGGAGGTGAGCTAATTGTCAAACTTGTTAGAAGTACAAATTCCCACAATTTTGCACCAGTCTTGGAAATCACACTGAATTCCTTGATCAATTGGAATTCCAAATACTTTTACTTAATGTCTTCCTCTTTTCCCAACACAGTAATTAGATTTCTTGGGCTCTACTAAATTCAATCTCTGGAACCAAATTTTGAAACAGAACAAAGGAAGCATCCTAACAGCTGCTATGCTGGTCAGTTCAAGATTGAATCTTTGCTTTATGACTTCTGTATTATAATTTTCTATAGGTAGATCAAAATATTGGTGCTAGAATTAATCTTCCAGTGTTACTATCTTTCTTCGGGCCTTTTAATCTAAAGAATATTTCGTTGTAGAGAACTGGAACTGAAAGCTACAGGATTTTTTCTCCCAAGACTATAAATTTCCCTTTGGTCAGTAACTTTGTTTCAGGTTGTAGTGGTTACTGAATAAGTGCCACTTCTACATCTCTTATTCAAAGTGGATTGATAAACCAAAAGGTAGCAATAAATGTCTAATACTTTATTCTGCCCTAGCCTTTTCCTATTAGAAACATGGCCTACTAATGGTGGCAGATTCCAGCAGAATAAATACCATCCTACCGTTCTCTAACTATTGCAGGTGTGTTTCAGAGCTCCCATTAATCAGAAAGTTAGAATCAATATGTTGGACTGTCTGTACTATTTGAATACTCATAAGCAGTGTCCTTTTTCAGGAAACTTGTTCAAATAATAGCTGTGTTATTTCTTGCCTTCAAAAGAGTTACTTGTATAACTCATGAAGCAAGAGTGAAAGGACAGAATATCAGAGTAGAGCAAATAAAATATGTTTATGACTTCTTTTCTTGTTTTTAAATCTCTCTGAATAGTGACTATAGCAAAAATACAATGTCCTAGAATCAGAAAATAAATGGAATAAACAAATGGGCAGGTAAAATTCTGAAAAATACGTAGTAGTGACCTTGCAAATTCCTGAGCAGATCATTGGTTTATCAGACTGTTACTTGATTTGTTGCTGTTACTTTTATCTTTCTAAGTCAAAAGATTTTCGACTGCTCCCTGCTCCTGGGAATCTTTGGAAGCTGCAGACATTTAGTATCTAGAAAAGTGTCTGTAATTCTTAGTATTTGAAACTTTGTATTGAAAATGAAATTTCTTTATATTGTGCCTTTGATAATTAAGATGTGGTAGTTACTATAGCCTAAATATCTTAAATCTTCAGAGGTAAATGACCTACAGAGCTCAAATCACAAAATTGTTCATTTAGATTAGTTTTTGATTTTCCCTTTGAAATAATGCATAAATGAACAGATGGCAAACAATCCAAACTCTAACTGTTCACGAAGTACTTATTTTTCAGATCAAGATTGCAGTTCATTAGCACAGAAGAAATAATCTGTTCTTTCTGTAGTAGGACAACTTAGTATCAGGCTTGATCACAAACCTTCATTAAACAGGAAAAGTAACAAAATGAGTTTCTGTTGATATTGACTGTTGATATGAAGCCTATGGCCTAATGGATGTAGTAAAGAATTTGCATTCTGTTCTTGACATTGCCACTGAGTTACACTGGACAAATGACTCGATCACTCAATCTTGATTTCTCCATCTGTGAAATGTGAAATTCTTCTCCAGGATAGGCATAAAATCTGATGAATACTTATAAAATTCGTCATTTCTTAGGCACAAACCCCTTGCCCACTGATATGTGCTATGTACATCTACCAATCTGGGACAGAGAAAGAGCCTGGTAGCCAAAATTCAACAGTGAAGAAAGATTGACAAGGATATCTGACAACAGTAACTCTTTCAAAACACATTTTCCTTTATGTGTATGGGGGAGCGGCCTAAAAAGAGCAATGGCTCTGCATGGATATATGCAAGATATTAACTACTTTTTTCAAACCTACTTATAGGTTCAGATTCTGCTCGTGCAGTCCTAATTCTGTGAAAGACAAAATGACACAGGAAATAGTAGACAGCAAAAACCAGATCTCTAGGTGGACTGCTTCTCAGTGCAACTCAGTTCTCATAGATGTTAAAATAATCACAGAATAGCTATGAATCATGTAGAATAATTGCATTATGAGATGGAGAAAATCACAGAGGCAGGATAGGAGAGGAGGAGGGATATTTTTCAGCTGATATTTAGAAAAGATTTTGTATAGAAGAAGTTACTGTTATTGGAAGTTGAATTTGGAAGGAAAGTAAAGATTTTTACTACTTCCTTTGCAATTACTTTTTTTTTCCTTTAGTGTGATGGGTAGAGGCTTTATGAAAACTCTAGTAGTTGGGAGGATGGTATTTTTTTTTTTAAGAAAACTTATTTCTATTACGAATTTGAACAGAGATTAAATTGAGGGGATGCTTTGGCAAAGATTTTCCATCCTTTAACTTTGATTATTCATATTCCCAGGAAGAGAACTATAAATTAATTTTTCATTGGTGCCAAGAAGCACAAGAAAAAGATCTTCAGTCTTTTATATGTTTCAGCTGAACTTATTTGCAAACCACTGCAGTATTCAGTTTCAAAGCTGCTGTCCTTTAGCAAGTTAAGTATTACTTCAGAGATGAAGTTTAGAGTTATTAGAAGTAGGAGTTTTTTGGTGAAACACAGGACAAAGTGAAAGGTGAATGTTGTGTAGGACACAACATTGGTGGATATAACTGGATCCAGAGTGCAGAAATATAATGGATTTACAAACTGAATTTTAAGAGCCTCCTTGGCTAACAAGCGTAAATTGAGAGGAATTCTTAATCCTTGTGCTCAGAGGAACCAGAAAAAAAAATAAACAATATTTTGTGGCATGCTATTTACTGATTTGGTGTGCCTTTGGGGTGGCTACAACTTCCTCTCAGCACCTGTTGCAAGGCTCATTGTTATCAAGGAACATTTTCAGTGGGTTACTGATAGCTTTTGAAATAGATGCTACCTTGTATCTTAGTTGTCCTGTTGGAGTTACACTATTAAGGTCTGCTTCTGCAAAGCTTTCCAACTGAGCCCTTTTAGTGGCAGGTATGAAATTTGAAAACTTATGCTTGATCCTGGACTTGACAATGTATTTGTTTCTATTAATGATACTTTGTGTTTGTTGATGCTTGTGTAATTCTCTCACATATCCCAGTGTCTCACACAGAAATTACTTGGAGACTTCTAAAAGTACATATTTTTTTTTAATCTCTCTGTATATTTGTGATTGGAGAGTTAGTAGGCCTAGCAGCAGTATAGAGATTTTCACTTTTTTCTCACTGTCATACTGGAAAGCTGTTAGAATCAGCTTTGAAGTTGCATTGATTTTACACAAATAATTAAAGTTCATTTCCTAACAAATTGATTTGGGCTGAACAGCCCCTGAACTGCCACAAATTCACTGAACAAAGTGAAGAGACAATGAGTTTAGTTATCAAGCTTTTGTCATTCATCAACAGGCTAATCTGAGTCATCTTTTTTTTTTTTTTTTCAGTAATAATTGCTCTCATTCATCCTTTGTTCTGCCTTTATTGTTTTTCTATTTCACTTCTTGTAAACCAGTCTCACGAAGAGAAATAGTTGGGATTTGGAATGTTGAAAATGTGCCTTGGAGCAACCCATGAGCAATGCTTTATCACAGCTTATAGTGCTGTCCTTGCTTGGGAGTGTGCTCTCCAGAGACATTGATGAGAGCTGCTCAGCCTGTGCTTGCAGCAGGTGATTAACATGCTTCCTGTGGAGCACGAAGATTGGTTTGTTCATTCTGCAGATGTGCTTCAGTGAAGCTTTCCTTACAATGTCTTTCTCTTTCTTTGAGAGAGACAAAGGAAGAAGAACCGTAAGACTGCTATATTTCTCCCACACAAATAGTAACTTTTTCCCTAAAGAAAGGTGGGTGTGTACTCGCATTACATTATTTTACCCTGATAAGAAAAATGCTTTCACTATCACTTGTTCCATGCACCTAATTTTAAAAAAACCTACCACAACAAAATGTTAATGAGTGCTATGGTTTTGTGTGGCTTGGATGAACCATCTGCACTAAGAAAGAAAATTATACCATCAGATAAATCCATAGTGTGTGCCTGTTTGTATGCTTTTTGCTATTGCCATACAGTAAGTAGAAGTAGTAGCCATTTACATATTTTCTGGCACATTTCCCCTCCTGATTTATTTACCAAAATTGCCAGTATTGACACAACTCCAGTCAGAGTGGCAGGACTGTTCAGGTTAGTATCTACCTCGTTTAAATGATCTCCTCATCAGCTTGGGCTAGGTCTACTGCCAGTGAAAGACCAATTTGGAGAGAGGAAAGAAGGAGGAAGGCTACTAATGTAACTGCTCTTTATTAATCTTCTACCTTGAAGTAGAAGATTAGTAATCTCTTTCATCCATAATTTCAAATTATATTTTCTTATAAGAGTTTTGCCGTATCTTGAATAATATTTTGTATCTTGCCTTCTATTGATTTTGTATTAATTTTCTGTGTTAGGTTACTGAACATTATGATAATGTAAGTAATCTTTGGTAATGTATTTTAACATAACCATCATTTTTTTAGCTGTTTATTCTTGCCTCCTTTGTTGTACATAGGTGGAGCAAGGGTGTTTACTTCACCATAGGTCTCTCAGAAAGGACAGAAGTTTTATGTCAAAAGCTGTTGACATTTTAGGCAAAAGTCAAGTAATAACAAAATCTGAGTGGCTGTAATATGGTTGAAGTCAACAGAGTCAAAATAAGCCTGTTAGGGAATCTGGAGAGATGTATGTAGACTTGCATGTCCCAGCTGATGTAGGCTTTATTATGGTTGTTCACTGTCCCTCATTGCAGGAACTGCTGTGCAATTAAATGTGAAATATTGGTAGCTTTTAAACTTATATTTCCTTTTCTTCCTTGTGAAAAGAACTGAGGGAAGGTTTTGTATGGTACTAGGCTACACTATGTTAAAAGAAGTAGCATTTCTCCGATGCATTGAGCCACTAGAGAAGGCTATGACTGTGCTGAAGAATTCCATTCCATTTGTGATCACTCTTTTTAAGAAGGTCGTGTGAGCTGGAGACAACTGAGAGAAGTATCAGTCTTTCTCCTTGGTTAGGAACAAACACAGAGCAACTGCTGAGAACAGAGGGTTGGGGGTGTGGGGCATAAATCCTGTTACATATGTGTGAAGTAAGTTTTTTGAGACTCAGTCCAGCATCATAACTGGAAGGCTTTCTTTTTCGTGGCAGTGGGGTTTTTTGCTCTGCTCCTCCAACTTTCTGTGTCAACTCATAGTATCCTCACTGTGTTTGCATTATGAGTAACTGCTATACTGGAAATGTAGTTTTGGGCAAGAGGTGCCCGAGATTTGATGAGAAAGCTGTATCAGTCCTCTATACTTTCATCAATAAGTCATGAATTTAACATCAGCTTCTGGTTTAGAACTGTAATTTTTAAGTGATTGTTGTAATCGATTAAAATCATCAAATTATTTTTATTATTGCTTTATCTGAAAGAAAGAGCCCTTTTTGTGGGAGTGGGGAAGACCCAGCATGTAGCTGTGTGGACTTTGTCCAGTTTAGAATTAAGCAGACTTGTTTTTAACATCTCAATTAACACACAAAAATAATTCTGGCACTTAGCCTTATGATTTCCCAAACTCTCAAGGTCATTGAAATTCTATCCATGAAGAAGACTGTTTTTAAAATGTCTTGAATTCTTCAGTGAAATGGAACATCTTTATTCCTCTCTACCTGCTTCTATCTAGTGATGACAAATTGATAGCAAGCACCTTGTTGTGGACATCCCCTCTAACCTAATTTTTTTACACTCTCTTTATGCTATTCCTTCTGGTTTGATGTATCTGAAGCAGGGATGAGTACATAACTGGGTCCTCCCCATAAATCTATGTTTATGGCTTTTGGATTTTTTTTGTTACTTGTCTGAATACAGGCACCTTATGCATATGTGCATTTATGCAGTACATGTACTCATTACCTTTTGACAGATGTGTGTATGTTCCCTCTTTAGGAAGATTTTTGAGTTCATTTCATAAAGAGAGGGTTCATTCAGTTCATTAAATCCTACACAGTTCTAGTTAATAAAACAAAATCTGCCTGCACAGTGTTGAATCTTTTCTGTGACTCAGACAACTTCACCTTCCCCCAGCTTGTTGAGTCACTAAACAGATTGCTTTTTAATACCAAATTTATTTGGATAGCCTCGATTGTAGACAGCGCAGTTTGGATATAGGGTATAGATGGTGCATTCCTGTAGAATGTTTTGCTTCAGAGGTCATATCAAAATAGTATATTTCTAAAATGTAGGTGAAGCTATTTAATACTCAGTTAATTATTTGTGCAAATAATAAAGAAAAAACTTACCAGTTCTCAGTTTTGGGAACTTTAGAGTATCTGGTTATGTGAGGAAATACTGTTAATAGGAGAAAGACACTATTTTTTCTGTACTCATTTTTGCACTATGCCATTTTTTTCTGCCTCTGTCTAATGTCTGTTATAAAAAAAAAACTTTTTTTGTATGCATTCTTTCAGCTTTTCTTCCTCCTTGCCAGAGTGCTATCGTGTTGTTATGCAAAGTCATGAATCTTGAGACATTCTAAAAAATGATTTAACATACTGATCAATTAATTTGAGGTTTCTTTTTTATAGACCTTTTTGGAGGTCTGTGTCACTGATTTCATAAGTTGCCCTTTCAGCTATTTAGTCATTAATAGTGTTACAAGCATTGTCTGGTGTTCTGTCTCTAACTGTAAGCAACACTGAGGAAAAAGGTCGGTCTTCTTTTGAGTATTAAATCTTAAAATAATGATAATAATTGTGCAGTTTTTCTGACCCTTGCTTAATTCTCTATTGGTGCTTCAGCACCGTTTGAACTGATTTGTTACTATGGCCCACAGTAATGCTTAAAGAAATAGTATCTTAAGATACAAAAAATGAACTGATTTTTGTTTTGCTCCAATTTTCCATGAATTTTCTCTTAATGAGAACGAAATTTTAAAAATAGAGAGCTTTTCTGTTGTTTGCTCCTTTTTCTCCTGCTGCAGTTTCTTTTCATCTGGCCTCTCTTTTCCTATTTTTTGTGTGATATATAGCAGTAAAGGAAAGCAGAAACATCTGAAGGAAAAGTAAAATAGGCAAAAATGTAATGTTTTTCCCATGAGAAACTGTCAATGGAGTTTTGGGATAAATGTTTATTTTTTAATGCTACAAAACATTGATTTAAAATGCCCAGTATCATGGCTTTCTAATAGCACTACTATATTCTTTTCAGAACAGTTCTGAGTTTGCAGAAACACTGATCCTTTTGAAAAAGTATTAGAGGAGGTAATGGAGTAAGCAGTCTTTTAACCTCACAAGTTGTAGAAAGAAAAATGGACATGTTGGGTTTATTACATTTTACTGAGCAATCTCCTGATAAATACCATATGCAAGCAAATCCCTATGCATGTTGCTCTTTGAGCAGCTTTTTATTTCTCTGCCTTTTCACCTGTTATAAGAATAGGAGCACAAAGTTGTCAACCTGTAAGCATTTTTTGACTTTGAGACAAAATGTGCTGCAGAATCACTAGCTGGCATCATTAGCAGGCTTGGATTGAGCTGTTGCTGAAATATGGTTACTTTGCCAAGTGAGACCCAATAGAGTAGGTCTATTCTGTGGATAACATTATAAAAATAGAAGATGATATATAAATTTCTGGTTTCTTTTCTAAGTGAATCAGAATAATTAGAAAATTCTTGAATTCTAGAAAATTCAAATAAATAGAGATGTATTAAAAAGTGACGAGACCTGTATACGTTTTACAGTTTTCCTTTTCTTATCCCTTGAGCGATCTGGACCTGCCTGTGTTCATCTTGTGTCACTTGCTTCTGTTTGTTTTCCCTTGTGAAGTTATTCCTGCCAAAGTAGCCACAGAAAATGCATCACTGTTAAAGTACCCCATATTTTTTTCTGCGATGATCAGTGAATTTACAATTTTTCCTTTATCTTCCACTGAAAACATACTGAAAACATGCTTCTTTTTAGACAATGAGACAATCAGTTCCTAGGTTTTAGGTGGAAATTCCCTTGCTAATTATACAGATGTCTAGAGATGGCTGTAGGTCCCTGTGCTGGGTCTTTAAGGCAGTGGCCCACGGCTTTACCATCTGTTGTAAAGGTGCATGATATAACCTAAGGCTATAGGGAGAACAAAAAAACCTCAGAAGTCAGAGCAGCAGTGGTAAATTAACATATTGGACTGTTGTGAGATTGTAGATATCTACATTTTAATCCTGGCTTTTGTTTTGATGCTTACTGAGTGAGCTTAATTCTTATTTTTGCATTTCTTCCCACATATATGGAAAAGATGCTTTGTGTTTGTTTTTTTTTCCCCTTCATTTGCAAGAAATGCTGTTCTGAACAACAGAAGGATTCTCAGTATGTGTTTGAATGCATACATGTGTGCATTTCTGCATCTGCACGTTTGGGTAGATGTAAGCTGGTATATGATTTTAGAAAAAAAATTCACTGAGCTGTTCATGCATTCTGAATAACAGACTTTGTATATCTCTGAAAGAAAATGCTGCTGTAAATAGAGTCATATCTTGATAAGAAAAGTGGTATATGCATCTGTGTTCCATTGCTCATGTCTATGACTAGTGCAAGGTTAGCTTTCCTCTTATTTTTCTGTAATTAATAGTAGTTCAATCAGTATTGAATGGCATTAACAAAAATGAAGATAAATACTGAAATTGAAATTAAAATTGGAAACATCAAAACCAATTCAGATTTTTTTTTTTTTTTTTTGAGTTGCTGAGAAGAACAAATCCTGATGTCTGACGTTTACTTCAAGTTTTTATCATATACTTCTGTGTCAATCAGACTGGTTTGAAACGTAAATCCCCATTTGGTGTGCATGAGGCTTAGTATTGTGTTAACAAAAACCGGATGAACTCAAAATGGGTGTGTGTAAATGGGCACTAATTAAGCCAAAGGTCTAACTGCTTTGCCATAAATCAAAGTGACCAATTTAAAATGCTAATTCTGGACCTTTTTTTGTTGGGGGTAAAAGGTGCAAATTTTAGATGAAATGTTTATAACTGTAAATAGGTTCTGAGGTTTGAGGGGTTGTATTTTTGTCTATATTCCTCCACTAAAATAAAAGTTTGCTGTTGTTTTCAGAGCTGTTTATTCCTTTTTGCCTCTCCCTTTTGCAGCTAGAGAAGCACTGAAACTGCCAATTTTTGAGTGTTTCTGCAATCTATGAGAGAAAATTTTGTTTTGCTTTAGTTTCTTCTGCTGAAATGGTTAGTTCTTTTTGTGTGTGGCTGGAAGGAGAGAGTAGAATAAGAAAAGAAAGGTTCCAGTATATCTTTTAAATCCTTATTCTTCCTTTCTTCATTTTCTATTCTCTATTGTTTCTTCAGATTCAGAAAAAAATTGTCTCCTAACAGGCTTGTTCATTTATTTCAGCTGCAAGCAATTTCAAGTCAAATCCCAAAGTCCTCAGTAGTTTCTCTTTCATTTGCATGCTGTCCCTTTTTGCAATGCAGTTCATTTCCCCAAATATTTTTCCTTTGTGACACAATTTTTCATCTTAAAAAATTGTTACACTTACTTTAAATTGCACTGGAAACTGAAAATATAATGTTCTTGCTTACAGTAATCATGTTTCCCATGTGGCAGTAGATGGTGATGTATAGGTAAAGTTTTGCTTTTTAAATTCAGTAAATTGCAGTTTTTTAAAGGATGAAAATTAGGTCTTGGCTCCTGTAGGAAGTCTTCTAGATTCTGTATGGTCAGTATTTGCCACATGAAAGAAAATTCTAAGTATTTGAATTTTATATATAAATTTAGATTTCAGTAAATATTTTTTTCTAATTTTTGATTTGAAAAGTTTTCCTTTCACTTGTTGTTAGGGTAGTGGAGTAGAAATTACCTTTCTTTTATTACTCTTTGCCTGCCTGCCGTATTTGACTTGAGCTGCTAAATTTCACATTTCCAGTTGAGTATATAAAGTAGATATTTGGATATTTGTCTGGTTCTTGGAGAGCATTGTTTGGGATGGCAGCTGGACATACCTAGCCTCTGATTTCTGTCGTGTGTACTTGTGGGATACTTCTGCGCGTGTACGTACTGCTCAGATCAAATTAATGGATTCTCACTTATGGGAGAATGGGAGATTTAGGGTGAAATTTTCAAAGGTGACAGATGAATCCAAAAAGGACTTTTAGTATTGCACTATATGTCAGATGATGGTTATTTGTGTTTTTCCCCCTCCTTTTCATATCATGACCAAACTGAATCTAATACTTACAAACCTATCCAGTGGATCTCCAGACCTCTATTCATAAGCCATCTTGAAATATAATTTCACAATTGACATTTTTGTTCCAAGTTTTTTGCTGATGTTGGGTCTGTTTGAAAGCAAAATATTTGGGTTTAAGCATGTTCTCTTTTCTCCTTGAGAATTTTAATATATGAATAGTTGTCTTGCTTTGTAGTGTTAATTTTGTTTAATTGAGTTTTCATTTGCTAATGAAAAATTATTTTGTCTCTCACTGCTTTTCCTTGGTTTCTTAGATAACTTTTTTCCTGCTGACTTTATAGCATGAACATAAAAAAAATTCTTTCACTTTGGCCAGACTTTAACAGGAGATTAGAACAGAAGTCCTTGGTATCACATTTTTCATATTTCTTCTTAACTAGGTCATGATATTGCAACAGGCAGAGGGATCCACAAATCTTTCTCCCTCCAATCATTTCTCATTTAAAGCACTTCTGATTCCCTGATGAGGTTTTCAGAAGTGAAATGGTTACTCTAGGAAGTGCTTTCTTTTTTCTGTCTTTTGGCATTTTACTGTCTCTGACATCTGGCTCAAGTTCAAGTGCTGAGACTTAAATCATGTTTGCTTCCTCTCCTTTAGATTAATCTTTTTACTTTTTCACACTTTCTCCATAAGTTACCAAAAAATCTCCTCTACCTTTTTTTCCCACTGGATCAGAGCTTTCTTTTCATCTGTTTCTTCTGTTTGGTCCTCCTCTGTCAGTTTTCCCTTGTGCAGCAAGTTACTCCGTTCAAGAAAAGAATTCTTAAGTCTTTCTTTGGAAAAAAAATTTTAACAATTTCTGAATTGAAAATAGTATGGAAAAAAATCAGAAATTCTAGAAATACTTTTCACCCATCCAAAACAAGCTTAGAGGGAGTTGTGATAAATTTTGGAAAAAGAATTAGGAATGTTAGAACTGTCTGAGAATTTTCTGAATCTGCATGTTGCACACAAACAATTACAAGTTTATAGAAACAGTATTCTTAGAAATAATATCTTTTGAGAAAAGGTTTGTGAAAATGGGTGTGTAGAACAAAGAGAAATGCGTATTGTATCACTGGTTTTTGCTATCAATCTCACTAACAATACAGAAAGAAGACTTTTTACCTACTCTATAAGAACTTCTTTGTGGACAGCTGAGTGGAGCAAAGATGGTAGTATCAGCTCATATGAATATGAGCAAAGGGCTGCACTATTTCTAATGTGGAGAGTGTTTTTGGTTTTGTTTATCTTATTACACTGATCTAATTTGGTTTTTTTTTTATGGAAAGGTAGAACCAAGATAGTTCTCTGCTTTTGCACAAACTCAAACGTTATAAATGTTTGCTAAATGTTGCGTGACTGTTAGGAGCAAAGACTGTTCCGAAAATTTTAGCCTCTTTTAGGAAGTCTTTTGTTTCAGTTTCAAATAAAGTTTAATTACAAAAGAAAGCTTGACTTCTCCCATGAGAATTTTCTTGTAATAATCTTTCTAATGTAGTGGTCTTCTTACAAATAAGAAATGTTCTTAGTTTTGGGACATGTGGATATTAATTGAAATATGCGCACTCCCGCTGGGCTGTTAAAAATATCTGTTCAGGGATGAAAATTGATATATTCATGAGGTCTGGCATCTGCTACAATGGGATATTTACATTTTGTGTTCCCTTGATAGCCCTCAAGAGATAAGAGAGGACTGCTTTTCCCTTTCTGTGTACATCTGTAGTTGATTAGCATGTTACAAATTTGTTGTTGTTAGTAGTTATTGTTTTGCTGTCTTCAAAATTCTTGCATCCATTAAAAATGTAATGAATGGGGAGTTTAGTAGTTACCCTTCATATTTTTGACTCCATGTTTCCTGCACTTGGTAGCACATACAGTAACTGTTATCTACTCCACACTCAGTAGTATCGGTATTCCTCTGGAAAGGCAGAGCATCTGTGTGTGTGCTGTGAACTGTATGAAACTGGAAATAGTACTATTTTCAGAACAACTTGGAGACATCAGTTATCCTCATGGTGAAATCTTGTATCAATTCACTGCTAGAAGCAGTCCAGGCACTAGCTGTTCACCTTGTGCTCCGTAGCCTTTGGTCCCTGTTTTTGGCCGTGTTGCCAAGCTCTACATATCCTCAGACTTGGATCGATAATGCTAAAAAAGACTGAATCTGAAAGATTTCACAAAGCAGTCAATACTTTAGTGCATCCCTAATCACCTGCACTCTGGAAAACAGCACACAGATCAAAAAATTGAATGGTAAATGTGTCGATCATCGCTTGATACTTAGCCTCAGCCTTCAGATGAATCTGATCTCTGAAGACCAGGTAAATGTTAAGTAGTTCAGAGTGAATACCATGACACTTCCTCATTGAATTAAAGTGGTAACGACAACTCTTGTCAGAATGTGGACAAGATCTTTGAAGAATGTGACACACTTCTGTGATATTATTGTGTATTTTGCTTTTCTTGTTTGACCTGGAAGATAAATAAGAAGCTAATCACAACAAACATTCATGTTTTTAGGACAAACTTGTTATGATTTTGAGAAGGTCCTTCCTTTTTTTTCTTTTAAATAGAAACTAACTTTCCTTTTCTCAATTTTCCTGGTCTTATTCTCTAAGGTAAGGTCATACTATTCCCCTGAAAAGATAAATTGTTGTAATTATGAAAAAATGAAAGTATATTTTTTTTGTTGGATCTGAGACAAATTAATATTTTCAATAATTATTCTGTAGTTATATCTTTATTAAAGATTGTGAATGGAATCCATATTTTAATGCCAGTTGCCAACTGTACCTCAAAAGTGTATAACACATCAGTTTCTTGACAATGATGTGTTTGTTCAAAGGAGTCTACTGAGCTATGTTCTCAATGTAATTTACCTATTAAAAAGAATGTGTTAAATCTCACATTAGTGTGTACAAATGGCTGCTTAAGGGCACACAGATGACCTCCTGCATCCCAATTTAGCACTGTCTGAAGAACTGTGTATCTCTCAGTCAGCCTACTAGGTTATACTTTTAACTTGAGGATTTTCTGTGGACATTTATTTTATGGGTACTACACATAACAAGTGAAAAATCATTGTGGATCATTAATTGGATAAGTGAATATATAATTACAGTTTTCTTCAGAAAATACTATGGAAAAATACTTTGAAAGATACTAAAAATAAAAAACCTTGAATTTTTCTGTATTTTTCTTTTCATTTAGGTAGTTGAGATGAATGGTCTTTGACATTTATAATAAATCATGGAATTGCTGAAGGTTGTACAAAAGGGTTTTAAATCTTGGTTGGAATTTCAGTGGAAGATTAGAAATTGTGTGTACACAGGTGGAGGAATGAAACTTCGTTATAATTCCCTGTTTCTGAAATGTACTGAGTTTGCCTTGCTTTTCTGGAACAAAGTCTCCTCACTTTACTAACTTGGTCCTCACAAAAAAGAAATATACCAATCTAGTAATGCTGGTGAAATAATTTTGTCAGTTTAGTGCCATGATCTACATAGTAATGGTGTTATCTAGGTAAAGATAGAATATGAACATGTCTCTGAAGCCCAGGAAACAAAAAAAATTGCCATCGCCCTGCAATTTTCTCTTTGTGCACTTTCCAATTAAAAAAGTAATTTACTCTGTTTAATTTTCAGTGAAGAATTACCTTGTATTTTTAAAAAATTCCAACATCTCCCACACATATAGTACCATTAGTCTCTGAGCCAGGTGTATGAACATGATCTCAGTTCCCAGAGAGCAGGATTTGCATTTTGAGGTAATGTTCTGTATTGAGTCTTACAATAAAATGTCTGATTATAAGAAGTTAAACCCTTTTGAAAAAGGACCTTGCCTACTGAGAACCAAACCTCAGACATTTTCAAATCTCCCTAGTGGCTGCTTAAGAGCATAAAACAAATGAACAAATTGATTTAAGTTTAGATGTGGTTGTGTGTTTAGACTAGGGAATGAGATGCTGGAGAGCAGTGCCGTGGAAAGGGATCTGGGGCTCCTGGTTGATGGCAAGTTGAATACGAGCCAGCAGGGCCCTGGCAGCCTGGAGGGTCCCCGTGTCCTGGAGGCATCAGGCCCAGCATCACCAGCCGGCCAAGGGAGGGATTGTCCCGCTCTGCTCTGCACTGGGGCAGCCTCACCTCGAGTGCTGGGGTCAGTTTTGGGTGCCACAATATAAGAGAGACATTGAGGTATTAGAGAGTGTCCAAAGGAGGGCCATAAGGAAGGTGAAAGGTCTAGAGGGAAGCCTTGTGAGGAGCAGCTGAGGTCCCTTGGTCTGTTCAGCCTGGAGAAAAGGAGATTGAGGGGAGACCTCACTGCAGTCACAACTTCTTTGCCAGCGGAAGCAGAGAAGCAGGCACTGATCTCTTCTCTGTGGTGACCAGTGACAGGACATGAGGGAATGGCCTGAAGCTGTGTCAGGGGAGTTTTAGGCTGGGTATCAGGAAAAGTCTCTTCACCCAGAGGGTGTTTGGGCACGGGCAACAGGCTCCCTAGGGAAGTGATCACAGCACCAGCCTGACAGACTTCAAAAACCATTTGGACAATGCTCTCAGGCATATGGAATGACTCTTGGGGTTGTCCTGTGAAGAGCCAGGAATTGGACTCAGTGATCCTGATAGGTCCATTGCAACTCAGGATATTCTATGATTCCATGAAATATTGTGTATATGATGGGGGTTTAAATCTTTGGTATAAAGATAAATAGCATCTATTTTTAATATTGCTTACTGTGCAAAATATGGCTTTTAAAGGAATTTTAAATAACAACGTTTCACAGAATCACAGAATAGTTGAAGTTGGAAGCAGGAAATTCTGTAGCTGAGTGTATATTCTACATTTATTCAAGCCTGGAAGAGAGAAGACAATTTTAGTGTACATGGGGGAGAGGTTGTAATGTGTTTATAAAACATTGTGTGCCTTGCACTTTTGTCAAAATTTCCTGTTGAATTAGTGCAAGTGGCTTAAAAATATTTGAACATTCTTAGACTTTTAAAGCTAGCTGTACTGTAGCTCTGCTTTGTAGTCAGTCCCTCTCTTTCTTTTGTAAAGTATTTGCCAATTTTTTATTTTTGCCTCATTGTTGAGAAACTATTTCAAAGAATGTTTTTGATAGCAATGAAGATGGTTTATTATATATTTAGTCATATATTAAATATGAAAGTAAGCAAATGAAGTGCAGAAATGAGGTTGTATTAAATATAGTACAGAGGTAGAGTTTGTAAAATGTTAAATTGGAAGAGAAATTACTAGGAAGAATATGAGAAGAAAATGAAAATTTTATGTGCAGACACAGAGAGATTGGCAGAAGGGACTGGGAACAATGATAATGAGGGTTGAGAAACAAAGGCATTAGGTTTGAAATAGGAGGTTAGGGGAAATACCAATTGAGGCAGAAATTCAGGGTAAAAGGACAGATTTATTTTTGAAGGTTCTATCCAGAATGTATAAACACAGCTATTTGAAAGGCTCTTTGCCTCCTAAGAAGCAAGGAGAGAAAAAAACCAAACAACCCTCCTTATTCCATAAGCAGGCTGTGCACTTCAAATACCATGAGGTTCAAACACAAATGGGCAGTTGGAGGATCAGTCCCAGCACGTGGCTTCTTTAGTACTTAACAATCCAGTAGCAGTTGAGATCTGTAATTCCAGAGAATTTGAGTCCACCTATCTTCAGAGTGTAAATTGCATGTTCTTTTTTCAAACTAGTAGCTCTTTTTATTAGCCCTTGATGCTGTCAATTTAGGCCATGTCACATTTTCTCTATGCATTTAGAAAGGCCCACTGAACTCTAAGTTACAACATTGTGTTTCAGAAAAATAAGCCATCTCTCCAATTATTTTTCAATAATTCTAACTTTGGCAGGGGCATTCCTTGGGAATTCATTATCATACTGAATTCTTTCTGTAAAAGGAAGTAAGAAAATCAATTATCTCTGCTAAGATAACAGAAAGAGTCTTAAGCTTGGATGAAGCCTTAATACTTTGAAGACGAACTTTGCCTTTCATATGAAAACAACAAAGATCTTTAAATCCACGTACAAAAGGAGAGATTCCTCAGCTGGCATTGTAATTAAGTTAGTGGTAGATATAGCGTGGAGTAATGTTTACTTACATGGTTTCTAAGCAAAATATAATACTTGTGAGAAATTAGATCTTATTCAAAGCCTATTGAAATCAGTGAGAGAACTCTCATTCAGTTGATGAATGGGTAAGTTCATATTTTTGCAGATCTGACATAGTACTTTACCGCTGTAGCATGACTCTGCTTATAGATCACAGAACACTTTACAAACTTTAATTAAAAGAATTCAAACATAATCTTGGCAAATGTTTTCAGGAATAAACCCATTCAGCAGAATAACTAGCTGGAAAGCAATATACTGAATATGAACCTTGGGTTTGATGTTTTTGAATTCAAGTGAGGCCTTTTTTGTAATTAACATAACTTGCTCATGTCTGCTGGCAGAGTTCTACTGCACTTGGAATTTTCCTAGTTTATTTTTATTAGAATATTAGTAATACACTGGAATTTGTTTCCCTGTTGGAAAATTCAGTTGAATTCAACTCTCATGCAGCCTCTCACTCCCATTCCCCTAAAATTTTGCACATTTTTACTTTCAAATAATTTCAGAAATGAATATTTGTTTAAGAGTTTATGCTGCAGTTGAGTTGAAATCTCTTAAAACTGCGTTTGTCAACTGTGAGATTGAAAAAGTCTTGAACCAACTCTACTACGTGCTACTTGGAATAGGGTAGAACTGTTTTCTGCCGTGGGTTGTGTCTAATCTAAAGAGCAGATCAATAGCACTGAGGGTGAGAACACGAATTACGCTGAAGTAATACTGGTTGATTTGATGGCAGCACCAGTTTCAGTACAGTGACAGCAGACTGACTATTAACAGGAATTAGTGAGTCAGGAAGCCCTGAAGCGAACAGGATCTAGGGAAAGGGAGATGGTAGCATAACATGCTTTATCTCTTCCCAGAAGCCTGTGCTATGCTGTCCCCGCAACACCCACCCCTTTTCTTAGACCCACTCCCTTTCCTTAGTGGCTTGTGTGTGTTACTTTGATAAACTATGGGAAACTGTTCAGTTGTTTAATGTTAAATCCAAAAGCCTTGAACCACACGGACCAAGTTCTCAGTGATAAGTAACTCACTGGCATGCATCAATGTATCCATATTGTCTTTTATCAGATGCTTGGCTGAAGTTGTAGGGTTTTCTTGTATTAGGTAAGTTTGAACTCCTTGTAAGCTTAACCCTTCATTCTTACAAGACAAATAAACTGAGCCCCATATAGCTATTTTTTAATATACTTTTTCTAATGAAAATTTGAAAACTTCCTTTTTCCTTTGCTACTTATGTAAAGGGAAAAGGCAGATACCACAGACAAGCAGGCAAAACATTAATTAGGGAGGATTACAGCAGTGTTGCATTTTGCATTCTGTGATACATTCCTGATATAGTTAGCTCTTACCGTGAAAATTGCAGATTTAATTCACAGTTATTCATCACACCTTGCACACATCATTTTTATGTTGTATTAAATGCATTACACTTTTCAACATGCTTGCTTGTTTTGAAGGGATCTAAATCCCAGAGCCAACAGACCCTAAATATTTCCGTCTTCAAAACAACTTTTATAACTGTTGCTTCCTTTTCAGAAGTTTTGGGCATGTTTTCTCCTGAATGATTAGTTCTTTTTATTACTGTGATATGAGAGGAAGGAAAATGCAATGCCAGGTCTGGTGCAGAACAATGATGACATCTTTGGTTTTATCAAAACATTTAACTTGATTACAGCCAGTCATAATCAATTACATGTAATTTCCAGTATGTGCCCTTTAAACAATATAATGTCTAGGATCAAGCCGGATATTATAAATTAAATGAGAGCTGCTGTCTGAGGTTTTCTAATAGTGATTATTTTGGAAAAGGGAATAGCAAAGAATATTCTTACTGGCAGAGGCCAGCATAAAACCAAATAGTGTAAATTTACTAGTCACCTTTATTTTATGTTTTCCTGAGAATTATCTATTCAAATGAAGTGGATTTTTTTAATGACATCAAGCTAAGAAATTTATGAAAGGTATGATAAAATATAGTCTTGAAAACTCACACTGTGGTTGAATGCTCGGAAGACATGTAACCTTATTTTTGAAGACTTGACTGGAATCTGATATGAATCTTACACCAGACTTTATGATGATGCTCTGTAGAGAGATCGATGTCATCATCTTCCTCAGTGACTGAGTAGTTTCCAGCTGCATTATGTTTTCAAGCAGATTGAGTGGGTAGGCAGTTGAAATTAAATTTACAGCACACCTGAGGAAGGCTAGAGGAATTATTGCTGCCTTCCCTCTTCTGTAAGCACCAGTGTTTTTGATGTGGAAGCACACAAGGGAAATACAAAACCCACAGAAGGCACCTTGTTAGCTCAAAGCCAACAGTCAGACAAGACAGGCTGCGTTGCATCACAGAAACCAGCCAAGTTTTTCTCAAGTTACATATTCTCTCCATCCTGTGGGTGGGAGACTTTTCTGCAATTGCCTAAAAAGAAAGTAAAAGCTGGCTATGGGAGAATCATAGCAAATGCAGTCTGGGCCAGAAGAGCAATGGTCAGACTGGCCTAATCTCTGTCTGTGAAATGATTCATGAGGACTCTGAGGATGGGGAGAGCTGCAGGAAGAGCACCCCAAACCCGGATGTTTACAGTGGCCCCTTCGCCTGTATTTGCCCCCTCATTTAGAATTTGGGTTGCTAGAGTGTAGAGAGCTAGACTTTTCCTGTTCCTAGGCATATCAGTGCCTAATAATTGTTGGTCTTCCCTAAATCTAGAATCATGTCACAAACTATGGCATCAATGTAGTTTCTGAACGGAAAATAGATTCTTTTCTTTTAGGTGACAAGTACTTAAAATGGGTGTGGTACGTTTAATCATTTGGTTCTGTGGTGCTGAGTATGACTTTTGGTTAAAGCATTAAAGATAAATAATGATTTTGTAGAAATACTTTCCACATTCCCTGCCTTTTCAGTGCTATTTTTCATTAGCAGAAATCAGATATTTAATATAATAAGAATTTTTATTAGTGTCTCATGTATTCTAAAAGTTTGGCACCGTAAGAGCAAATTCTCTTCCTAAAAACAAGTGAGTCTTTTGTTTTTTCCTCCTAATTTCAAGTACTTTTTCTTTCATCCTTTATGTGTCCTGGTTTCATTCATCTTGTTCTAGTCTTTGTGTTGGTATTTATTTTACACAGTTTTCTCATCATAAATGAAAATGGCTTCACTTTGAGACCTGAGGAATAATATGTCACCACCTCTAGATAATAGATATGAGCTTTGACTCATATTTTTATTTCCCTTAAATTCAATGCCTTCTTAAGGAACTGATTTTGCTATATTTTTAAAGCAACAGCTTGTTGCACTGACACATTTCTAGATGTTTCTGAATCAGGATGTTGCTGGTTGTAGCTTCTCTCAATTATTATTGAATAATAATAATTTTGAATTTGTATTTTGGTAGTAATAGTAAAAAGAAATCAGATTATTTTCTGCAGTGTTGATTCCTAAGTGATTTTCAGAAGCCTCTTCTGCCTCTGGCACTGTGTATTAAAACCATTATCTTACCATACAGTGTAATAATGACAGAACACATGCTGTGTAATGTAAACTTACAATCCAGTTCTAGGCAGATCTTATTAGGCTGCCAATCTCTTCGAGTAGCAGTAGTTGAATTAAAAAAAAAAGACCAACCACATAAATCTCTCTCCCCCTCCCCCCTAAAATCCAACAAAACTCACAAAAAAAAACCCCAAAAGCACTTCTCTCCCTCCCACCATCCTGATGGCAGTAAGGACTGTATTCATATCAGCCAAATGATTTTGCATGGATCAAAGATTTTCTTCCTTTAACAGATTCTTTTTTATTTAGTCTTGTTTCCCTTGCCTCACCAAGGAAGGCCAATTCAATCTAAACCACATCTAATCTAGTGAATAATGTTGACATAATTTTATTCTTCCTTTGGGGGGGGAATTTGTTTTCTTTTAAAACAGGCCATTTTAAGGAGCGTAGGAACATCTTTGGATTACAGATGTTAGGAATGAAACATATGCCATAATCATTCTGTGCATCTGTATCTGATTTTATAAAAAGAAGTGAACCTGCCTTTCATTTGGCCTGTTTTATTTATAAACTAGGAGCATATTCAAAGACTCATGGGCTAAATTTTTCTCAGCATCTAATAATTTTTCTGTGGATGTTTGTGTGTTAGGAAAGCATTCCCATAGCAGCCATGCAGATAATTAAGTTCCCTGTAGAACTGGCTGTGGGGAAGTACAGACAGCATTTTTGAGCCCTAACTTGAGACTCATCTGTAGTTTCAGTTTCCACAGCTTTCACTGACACAACCTTGTGGTAGGATAGGAGGGCACCCTAAGTGTGGAGCAGAAGGCTCCACAAGCCGTCAACATTACAATGAATTTCTCTTTCCTTTGAGGTTCAGATTCCCTTTACTCTAAAACTCAATTATATAGCCATGTTGACAGGAAATTTTCTAATTCTTGGTGATTCTGTGTAATATCGTGCTTCAAGTTAAGCAAACAGTTATAGAAACGGAAGGTCTATTTCTGAGCTCATCTCTATTCTGAGAATATCACAACACTGAGATTTCTCGGTTTTCTCTCAGCTTTGCCCTGCAGGCAAACGAAATCTGGGGCATCAGAAAGGGACATTCTGCCTGCTTTCATGCCTGTTCAGGTGACAGACAGGCTCTACCTAGGGTGCTGCTTGTTATGACTGCCCCTTGAGATTCTTATTAGCCGTCTCTATGACGAAGCAGTAGATGGAGACAAGTATTTCAGTCTCTTCTTGCTCCAAGACAGTGATGTGACCCTCTGGTTACAGCAGCAACATGCTTTATTCCTTTATTTCACACACAACCTTACGGACACTTTTTTTTTCCCCTTTTTTAAAATCTTGCCTAAAATATCACCCAGTTCATGAAGAAAGGGGGAAAAAACTTCTCTCTTCAAATTTCTTTTTATGCAGCTTGTTTGTGATCATAATTTGCTACATCATTTGCATCTGTTACTTCCTTTGGACATGAAGAGATTAAGAAAAGAAAAAAATAAACAAGAAATGAGGAATAAAACATCACTTCTAATGATGAGTTTTTTCCTATACTCCAGTTTGCTTCCCCCCACCCCGAGGGAATGACTTGTGGATCTTGTCATCTTAAATGTTTGATAGGTACCTTTCACAGAAATAAATAAATCCATCATCTTGGTTTAATGTGTACCCATCAGCTGATGTGTATGAGGGGGACACAATGGAATGTGTTGGATATGTAAATAGTTGCATAGGAATTTTTTACTGTTCCTTAAATAGCCATTATGTGTACACCAACGTCTTAGAAGAAAATTTTCTGCTGCAATTTATATATGAATAATAATATGAATAATCTGAAGGTCACTTCATCATTCATAGGAAATCCTCCATCTGCTGTGTGAATAGTGTGTATCTTAAATGTTTCCATTGAGTTCTCCGAGCTGAGTGCTTTTCCTACTCTCAGAAAGGCGAATTCTCACACCCACAGGGATCACTGGCTAAAAATCATATTCCAAATATCTTGAGAGTACATACCCCTAAAGTGTTTGATTTGCTCTTTCTGTGACTAATTGCTAGAGGAGAAAGCTCGGATTTGCACCCTTGGATTTGCACCTTTGCACTCTAGTTTGTAGTATCTTTTCCCCATGTGTTTCTGCCATGGCAGGGTTACCTGTAGCTTCCCTGACTGGCACATAAAAGGGAATGTTGTGCTGCAAGTGCACTGCTCTGGGCTGAGCTCTCTAGAGGGGCACACGGCCAGCTGAGCGACCTGATGGGCCAGCAGTGGGTGTAGGTACTTTACATTGAATGCTTTGTCAGGAATCGAGTCTTTGAAAACAAAGATAAATATACTGGGAATGAAACAAGCAAATGAATGTTGCTAAGAGAATGTTTGGTTGCCTGTGGGATTTGTCAATAACTTTTCATAGCTTAGTAGCAGGGAGGAAAGAGACTTTTTAAAATTAGGAAATCTCTGTTTGGCACGGAGACACGAAGAAGATCCAATATTGTGCCCTGAACCAGCCAACAGTGCTAGAATAAGGGGAAAAATGTTTATTATAAGTTGTTTACTGCCAAATGATTATTTAATGTTCCAAATACCCTGAAGAAGTAGGCCAGGATTTAAAGCTCTGTGATAAAATATTTACAGTTGTCGGGCCTGCCAAGGTGTATGGGGGGTGGGTGGAGTGTTGTATGTAGCTAGATATATCTGAAGTCTTGCTAGATGGCAGAATATGATCTGAGAGGGGTGATCCCTGAAGATTTCTATCGCATGTCAAAACCAAGGTAGTTGTGAAATGTTTCTCTCGCTGAGATCCTCACACCTGAAATACCTCTTCTCAAATCCTTCCAAAATTATTTCCTACATCTAAATTACTTTGAACGCTCTTATGCTTCTGTTGCATCTTACCTAATATTCTATAAACTGCAAACGTTTGTCTCTTAGAGAATTGAGTTTTCTGTGTGTTGTGCAATGGAAGAGAGCACAAGGAAGTGGAGAGCCTACGAGACAACTGAGGCTTTAAAAAAATTACTGATTTTTCTCTCTTTTTGGAAGATGTAACTCTGGATTTTCTAAATCTGAAAAGAGTTCTCTTTGAGCAAGATGATTGCCCAGTAGCTAATTTTGAATGGGATGTTAAATGGTAGAAAGCTTGTGATCTACCATTTTTACCAAATGTAACTGGTTTGTAATTTAAAATAGCCCTACAGCTCCCTTGCTCCTTTTCAGCAATGCACTCATATCCTGCTGCAGGTGAGGTCTCCACCACATGGTTTTCTATGTTCTGATAGGTTGCAATCTTGTAAACTGATCGCTTTGCACACCTGAAGAAATTGAAAGTTTTGCGGGGTCATAAAAGGGATATCCAGCTGGATGGTGGGAAAAGGAGGAGCTTGCCACAGAGACCACTTTGTTGATGGACTAGAAAGCTGTGGTTAAGAAAACTGAATTAATATTTTGGTTTGTTTTTTTCTGCTTCCTGTCTTACCCTTCAGTGATGCTGAGAAGGGTATAACTCCACTGGGACCCTTCATTGCTCTGAAACGAACTGCTAACTGTGTGTTATAGCAGTAAATGAACATTTTCTAGTATTGCAAACAATATTTTCAGAAGACATAGGACTATAATCAGCTCTTATGAGTTTTTCAATCAATATTTATTTTACTGGAAAATTAATAAAGAAATGCTTTGTTATGCATGTATCCTATTCTCATTATTTCATACTTTTAAAAAGTCATAATCTTATATTCTGTAGCTTAAATAAATTTCCACTAAGAAAAATCCTGAAAAATGAGGGAAAGGAAATAAGAATATAATGTTGAAATTATGCCAGCTTGCTTCCATTTTCCAACCGACTTTTTGGTTCATTATTAATAGCTAGGCTTTTGTCTGTAGGGTTGTTTTTGCCACAAAATAAGGTGGATTTCTTTTGTCCTTAAGAAATTCAGTATGTAGGAAAACTTTATCTTATCCTTTCCTGACGGATGGAAATGACATAGCTCATCTCATAGTGGTACCTACATGATCAGAATATGGTTCCTAAGGAGAAAAAAGTACCAATTTATTTTCTTCAATTATTTTGGGGGGAAATGGAAGACACAATAATAGATTCCACATTTTTCCAAGAGAGAACTGGGTTGTTTTGGTGAAGCTGATAGACAGTAGGACAGTAGTTTCTACAACGATTTCAGTTTCTTAAAGATTGAATACCAACTCCATTTGTGTCCTGACTCACAGAAGTGTGGAAAATTAACTTAACCTGGAATCTGATGTAAGTGTGCACTTTCCAAAAACTTCACAAAGCAGTAGTACAGCAAAATGATTGAAAAATTATAGCTATTCCTAGACAATTTTACATTAACCAGCGGTGCTTAATTAGGTATCTATTTTAATCTTAACTCTTCAGGAATGTTTTTTCTTTATTAATGTTTCAGTCACTTGTTGTGTTTGAGTTGTTCTGTCAGAAGAGTAGTTTAACTTACACTAGCCTTTGGCTTTACAATTTACTTAAAACACAAAAAGAAGTTTTATCTTCATCCGGAAAGAGTTTATAATTTTTTTTTTTAGTAAGAATATCAGACAGATATATAATTTTTGTTTCATATTTTGCATTTCTTTATCTTTCAGATAAGTAAATGGGATTAAAAAACATCCCAGAAATGCAGCTACAGTGTAACCATAGACTGCATGTTGTAGACTGATCTCTTCAGCTGCTAATAAACTGTAACACACTAAATGATCCTTGTGGGTCCCCTCCAACTCTGAATATTCTGAGATTCCGTGAAATGTTGGTAATATATACTTCTGGATTGCTGATCAGTTGTGGTCTTTTATGTTTGTAATCAATAAATGGACAGAGTTTAAAAGAATTGAATTGTGTTGAATTGGTCTTCTAGACATTAATTCAACTTTCAAATGCAAACTAATAGTCAAGAAAGTTAAGTGAAAATTTTAATCTACTGATTTGTAAAACTCTGCTTGTATTTGTGGTTCTGATCATTTTGTTAAAGATATAGATATTAGAGTGCCAGCTGTTTGACTTTTGCATAACCTAGAGAAGAAATTAAAGGATATTTAATATGCAAAAACTGTCAGGAAAAAGAATGAAGAAAATAAATGATGCTCAGTTGTTTCAAATAAAATTTCAGGCTCCAGTGAAAAATAAATCTCCAGATTATCTTTTTAAACTTTACCTCTACCTAGTACTAAGTAAATAAGTGAAAGATTTTCAAAACTGGGGCAAAATATCCTTATTACAGAACTTTACATGTCTGTCACATCTCCCAGGTCTTTTGGGACAGGGTGCTTTTAAACCAGAAGACTGCGTGAAGGATCACATGAAGGCTCAGGAGACAGTAGGATTGTTGGGGATAACGTGAATAATGGGATTATGTGTCTCAGTACTCAGAAATTCATGCTAGGCTACCCAAAATATGCTATGGATCCTGGGCCAAGAACAGAGTCTGGATTTCAGCCATATGCTGGATGTTCAAGGGACCAGAGGTTGGAACTCAGCCTGAAAGCCTGCCCCCCAAAAGGGCACATAACCAGATCTGTGAAAGTAGTGTAGTTTGTCTTAAAGCTTTTCTGGCATTTTTCTTTCTTCTTCACTGGAAGAAGCTGGGTATAATATCCCTTACTCTCCCTCTGGTCTAACTGGAAAAGCTAAAGATAAACAAGGTTGAGAAATGGCTCAATTGTCTGTAATGAAAAAAATACGCTCAGTGGACACTTTCATTTTACAGCTATTACCCTTAGGGCCCTCCTTATTCTCTCAACTGCCTTTTGCCAATGATTAAAGTCTTGACTGATCATTATTCTCTGAGGTACTTTCGTAGGATTTATGGCTTTGAAGTGGTTGTCACATATGCCACTGAAGTACTTCACTCCTTTTTTTTTTTATCCCATCCTGACACCTCCTACAACCATATAGGGTTTGGCTTTAATGAAATTGAAATCATAGCAGCTTTGCCAGAGAGAAAGGGTTTGAGAGCAATTTAGTACAAAGACAAATTTTAAAAAACAGAACCACAGTGTTTCCGATGAGTATTTGTGGGTAAATTTTAATATTGTGAAAGTATTTTCTGTTTTTTTCCATTACTGTTCAAGTGACTAAATCTTGATTAAATATGTAATGGAAGCTATGTTTGTGTTTTCTGTAAACAGCGTAAGGTAAAGATTTTTTGATAGGTTTTCTTTAAGGAAAAAACCAAAAACCTGAGTATTAAACTGTACACTTTTAGAATTGTTATAGGTACAAAAAGGAACGGTAGTGGAAGATACTTCATTTGGGAACCTGAGCAGTATGGTTAAACCAGAACAACTCAGATGTGAAGCCAATAAACTGAGTCACCGACTACGTAGTGCTGAGGTAAATCCTGAGTGGGAAAACTTTGCGGGTCCTCATCAGCTGTGATCAAAATCTTTACTTCAGAAACTTAGAACAATGAAGTATAGGACCACCCTTGAGTCAATATTCACTGCATAAATTGAGATGGGTAAAATGCTAAAAGTATTGTGAAACTCCTGGTCTCTTCAACTGAGTGAGAAGAACTCTGGCAGTATGAAATAATTGATTTGGGAAAGGAGCTATAGTGAAGAAGAGAAATTTTTAATGTACTCTAGGTTCAAGTTTTTCACATGAAAAACAGTTGAAGCTGAAGAGGCTGTGTCTCTTCAGCAAGTGGAAAAGAAAAGATATCCAGGCTGCAGGACAAATACAGGTCTGCTGAGGTCAGGGCAGGAAGTGGCATTTTCAAACTCGCTATTGTCAGGGTACTGTGTACATATCTGTGTGATAGTTTGGCTAGATCTGAACTCCAAAACTGCCTGACATTACCATTTGAGGGAAGAAAGGAAGAACTATGTTCTTGGTCTTACTTTGCTCTTTACTCTTGTGATACTCCCTCAAGCAAGCAAATGCCAATTTTGCTTCTCAGTGTAGTTGTGTTTTCTCTGGCAGTTGCTCAGTAGTTTCTCAGCTGAGTTGACAGAACAGGTTTTTTGATGGGCTCTGGTGTATGGTATTGAATGATCTAAGTTAAATCAGAAAACTTGTTTCAGTGGCAGTAGGGCTGATGGTTCTTACTAACACAGTCTACCATGGGTGTGTATTGTTAGCTCAGGTGGTGGTGGTGAGGCGATCTCTGTTGGCTTACCCTCATGGGAGACCAGCAAGCAGTGCTACCAGTTTGCTTTTACCATGTGCTTGGGAAATGGGGTAGCTTTTTAAAAGTAAGAAGTAGTACTTAATATCACTAATCCTGAAAATGAGAGCAAAGAATATTTTAAGGATTTAATCATCATCATCATGTTCCAGACAAGAATGCCATGGCTACAGTTGCTTGTGATGTTAGAGAGGTGAAGCATTAGACAGGATAAGATTTTCCTACCCAGTATCTATTTATCACACTTCTTTTGCAAGGCATCAGAGTACATTTTGTACCAATCACAGGTCCTTAAGTTAATGTCCAAGCTTATCTAGTTGTTTGATTCCCCACTGAGATGATAACTCTGAACTGAAAAAAAAAAAGGGTTTGTGTCCTGATCTGATACTAGAAAACCTTTTAAAAAGGTCTTGTTTTTCTGACTGCTTAGGAATGACAGCTCTAGTTCTGGCAGTTTCAGGGAAAGGACAGGAGAGAGAATTACCTGTTTCCTTGTCAAGTGTCATACTCTAAATGTACTTGGTAGAGTCATTAAGAGCTGTAATGTCAATAAAGCTTCTGTTGTCAAAGTTTCCAACTCAAAGAGGTGAGTTGCTAAATACTCCAGCTGATCTAGGTGACAGGCTTTACCTTTCTCCTCTAGCACATCCCCTTCTCCATTCTTCTTACCTTGTTCCCTTGTATGAAATTATGTGTCCCCAGACTTCAGGTTTTTTTCCTTTACCCTCAACATGCTGTCTGCCATTGACTGCCCACTAAATGAAGCAAGGCTCCAAGACAGAATCTTGCAACTAACCTGCAGGCCAGCATATCTGCTGTAGGGATAGGAGCACTGTGGGGTGGCCAGCCAAGAGGCAGCCAGCCACTTGGACAAGGTGGATGCCATCTGGCTTCTCTGTCAGCCCCTGCTGGCCAAAACACATGAGCTCTCTGAGTGCTTAGCTGTGCTCCCAGAACGGATGTACTGTGCTTTTAACTCTCGTGGAAAGCTCAGTGTCTTGCACAGCCTATCTGGTTTGGATTGTATTTTGTCTGTAGTATGTGGCCTGTTGTTTTCATTTTGTTTATTTGGGTTACATTTAGGGATTGCTCTTCAGAATAAACTCTGTTTTGTCATATTCTGAAGAATTTTCAGCACTTCAGTTTCTTTGTCTTTGCAAAGATTGTCTCTGACTTGCAAGATTGTCTCTGTCTTTTTTCCCCTCCCTTTCTCAGTAACTTTTTTATAAAACCACAAACCACGAAACATTCATTAGTTCTTTTGAGGGTGTGGGAAGAGACAGCATAGAAAATTCCACATTACAGCTTCTCGTGACCATCCAAAACTATTGGATTCTTTGACCCAGGCAGTTTGATGAAAGCTGTGGCTCAGTATCCTGTCCTGTCACAAAGGACCTGTAAGTACTTTTGATTGCTCTTGTAATGTGTCTATCTCTAGAATCAGTGCTTGTACTTAACATTTTTAATGTTAAATAGTAAAGGTCAAGGACAGAAAAACTGCAGTGAAGGTGGAGTGTGAATTTCAATCTCTATGACTTATTTGGGGCCCTTGGAAAATTTTTTTTTCTTTTATTTGACTCACATTGAGCCCTGAAACATTTTTAGGCATTTTTGTTCTTCTCTGTAAGCGACCTAACTTTGCTTATTTTAATTTATTATTTTAATAATAATAATAAATCATTGATTTCCACTTGTTTTTTCAGATACCTAAGCATTAACACTTATATGTGTTGGCAGATGTTTGTTGTTGTCCTGAGGTGATGAACATATGTGCATGAATGTAATGAAAAAGTTAGCATGGGTGTGAGGAGATGTGACTTTCCCTGTGCAAGGATTGGTAAAAGCAAGGTGGTATTGGTGTCGTGATACAGACATCTCAACATAGCAAAAGTGTAGTGCTCTGTCTAACTGCTGTATGCTTTATGACTAAAGCTTCGTGCAGCAGTAATCCTCAATAACATGGTAGTCACCAGGAATTAATGACTGGATTGTTAGTTAACTCCCTAGGTAGGACAAAGCACAACCATTTGTGTCCTACCTAGCTTGTCATTAGTATGGTAATGACTGTGCTTAGGAAAAAGGCTGTTCCTGTTAGAATCATAACCACCATTGTTATGATAAAAATTCAGTCTGTTCTTGCTTTTTATGTTTCTGAAGTCCATTAAATCTGTGCATTAGTTTTGGAAAACTGATCAAGAGATAATGGCCAACTTCATGCTTAAAAAAAAAAAAAAAACCAAACCAACCAAAACTACTCAGTAGAAAGACCTTCAGGAGGACTTTGGAGAATACAAAATATCCTGTTGTACAGAAATACCATTGTTTAGATCAGTACTGAAATTCTGAAGGATAAAAAAAATAAGGATGGGCCTGGCTGAGTGTCCCAATACACTCTTCTCTCACCGTCCATGTAGAAATATAATTCAGAGTTGGGGTTTTTTGACACTGCCTTCCTAAGTTCATCAGTTTGCCTGAATTTAAAGGATGTAATTAAGGAAAACAAACCCTCCTACATATAACCGCTTTGTCATAATTCACAAATTTTAAGGCCAGTACTAGAATCTAGGAGTTTTTTAGGACAGATTCAGTGGAAATGGTGTCTGTAAGTACCACGTTCTAGGGCTTAAGAGGTCTGGGAGAGGGCCTGGAGAGCTTCTGCACATTGAAGTTAGCATTTTGCAAATTAGAGTTTGAGTTTTATAGAGAAGCAATATGTTGTGATGAGAAACAGAATCCCCATATGAATGCGAGGGCTACTTTGTTGAACTGGATTTGAAAAGAGTCATGCATTAGATGAAAAAAATTATATTTCTGTATTGCTGTTAATTTAATAATTTTGAAAAAGTTTAATATGATAACAAGTGAAGACAGCCGATGGTGAGACATTAGGAGAGAACATTTAACAAGCCAGCTCTATAAAGCTTGTCTACTTAACATTAAAATACAGTTGCTTAATATGTTTTTGAATTACAACAGGAAACACAGTTGGTGTTAAGCCTTGTGCTATAAACTGTGCTGTTCTGCTGTTAAGATACCCCCTAGTCCGTTGTTGCTTCTCGCTTGACTAACTTTCATTTAGAAGAGAATGTGCTTAGTAACAATTGGTTTCCCATAGATCAAAATAGAGTTCTTGAGTATTTATATCTAGATTGATTTTTAGAGCATCACAAATTTTCATATTCTTTTAATTGTGGAATATATTTCCTCATGACAGAAAACTAAAAATTTCATGTTTCCTCATATCCAAAACTTAAAATAACTACAAACCTAGAAAATTAAGTCAGAGAAAACAGGAGAGAAATTATTATCATCATAGCAGTTATCTGCTAAATCACCTTAGCGTTTGCTTGCAGTTGAAATTATTCAGTTCTCAGTGACCATTACAACATTCCCATTAATTGTTGCTGCTTATTCTCTAAAACTTTTGTGTGACAGCTGGATGTTTTAGTTTCCTGACAGCTAATAATAAGAATTAGGAAAGAGATGACTGGCGTTGTGCTCAGAACGCCTTGCAGAACAGTGATGAATCTGCCACGGGGAATACAGACAATACCTAAGAGACCATAACAACAGTGAAGGGAAAAGAAAACCACAGGGACCCCTATTAGGGACTGGGAGTCAGTTAATGGAAAAACAAAGCTGAAGATTGTGATGATTCAGAAATGAACAGTGTGCAAATTGTGTGGTGGGGAATGAAAAAGGGAAGTGGGAAGTGCAGCAGAGGACCAACTGAGAAACTGATGCATCTGCTTGCATTTTAGGGATAAAGGTTATTCCTGTTTTGGGAAAATGGGACTTTAATGGGATAAGCAGTACTGTGGTGGCTAAGTGTAAAAGCATATAGGCTCTGGAGAGAGTGGAGAACAGGGTATCTGCAGAGAAATACAGAGGGCTTCCAGAAGCTGGGGTCTTCCTCAGTCATGAACAAAAGGCCAGAAAGTTATGATAGCTATTAGTTATACAGGGAGTATAAGCACACACATAGAACACAGGAAAAGGAAACCAATGATTCTATGGACAGAGTTAGAGCCCTTTCATTTTTTCTTATGGGCCCATATTGCTTATCCTGTATTACTCAAGAAGGGAGGTTCTGTGGCCTTTGACATGGAAAAGACCAGAACAGAGAGCTGAAGTGCTGGGATAGCAGGGAGCATGTCAAGGGAACACTGTGTGTTAAATTCGGAATGTTTAATTTCTCTGAAAATGTTTGTCAAGTATATAATTTTTGAGCATCTCTCAACAATAATGGGTTTATTCTAAGTGATGGGCAATTGATATGTTTCACCAGTGCTTTGATACAAAGAAGTAATTTGTCCTACCCTTGTGTATGTTTACTGTCCTATTTGTTGGACTTAAAGATTTTTAGTGATGTCCAGCCTTGGAACAGTTAAAGGAGACCTCTGGACATATGGGTCGGAGCAGGTATTTCCACTTTGAATGTCTGAGCAGGAGGATTAGCCAAGGGGTGAATTAGAATTTGAATGTCTGGTGAAGCACAGTTGTAAATTGTATAAATCTGTGGTCATATTAATGTAGGGATTTATGTATTATTGCTACCATAAAAGTTTTATAGGGCTAGTGGTAGAGTCATGTTTTCTGCCTTTTGACAACACTGGCAATCCGAAAGAGTGGGGAGACACAATCCAAGTGCACTTGTATTTTAATCTTAATGCTTTGCATGTCTTACATCTTGCAAAGCAGAGAAATAATTCAGTTCCCTGCTGTAGATGCTTTGGGTTTGGAAGCCTACTTTTAAAGAGTACATTTAGAAGGCTTTTTGAATCATACATTACCTGATGTCAGTGATGTTTGTGGTACTGACAGTTACCCATCTCTGCTAGGATCAGGAACTTGGATAGCACCTTTCTATTGACATTTTAGTGACCTTTCTTTTAAACATCCTTGAGTTTGGCTTATGAGGCTGACCAATGAGTGGCTGACCAAAGCTCCAGCCATACCTAATGAGTATTGCATTTGCAGCCGCTTTTCAAAGCTGAGTTCTTAACTGGATACGCAGGTTGCATTTATTATACCTTCTCATATTCAGGCTCAAATGTTTTGCATCCTTATTTTTTGTAAGTTCACAATATCTCATTTGGAGATGGTATCACTCCCTTTTTGCAGTATGGAAATGATACTGGAATCTTTCCTGTGAATTTGTGCATGGAGTAAAGGAGTATTTAATGCAAACATGAGAAAGAGGACATACATGCAATAAATGCAGGCTGGAGCGTGATAGAGGCTGTGATTCTGCAGGGCGGTTTAAAATTATTATTAGTAAAAACCTGCTAATCTTCCTGAGAAGAAAATTATTAAAGGAGAGGTTTTGGAGACCGCAAGGATGGCAGCTTCATCTGAACCGCATCTAAAATCCTGTGGGAAATGAAGTAGCCAGCAAGGATTTCAAGTTGGCTTATTTTCCAGCATTCCTAATCTGCTTACTTTGTGATAGGGTTTGATGCAATAATATACTTTCCTTCTGTATTGCAAGCTGCTCAGTTTGAGTCTTTACAATTTATATTTTGGCATGAGAAAATAGAATACTGCTGTCTCAGCTGTCCCATCACAGTCACTTTCCTTGTCCATGAAAAAAAAAATAGAGGTTAGAGAGGTTTGCTGAGAAGGTTTAACAAGAAGATAGAGGCAAGGGCTATATTAATCATGAAAACAACAACATGAGGAAAGAAAAAAAGGATAGAGTATAAACTTTGCCTTATTCTTGCAGAATAACCTTAGCAAACCCAAATCTGGGTATCCTTTCTGTAAAGTCTGGAGCACTAGAACAGTGGAGTTCATTGCCCTTTAACAGGTCACTAACCCATCCTGACAGTGAAAGGCAACCAGAGGTAGAGGCATTAAAATGAGAATGGATTTTAAGAATATTAAAGTGCAGAGTTTTGTGTTGAAGAAAAGGGAGGGAGGGGTGTGCTGTCCTTTTCTCTACTGATTCTGTATCAGGAACTTCACAAATAGCAGTAGTTATTCCTTCAAGTGTATGCGTAGACAAAAATAAGCATGGTTGAATAATAGAGAAATGACCAGGAACATTTGTAACTGAGAACTTGTTGAAAATCAGGAGTCTTTCTCTCAATTCCACACTGGGTGGGTTTATGGCAAAACAAAAGAAGCAGGGGTTTGTTGCTATCTTTTGAAAATCTAGTTATTGGTTTTGCTAAGCTCAAAAGTAGTGGCCTGCATAATTCTGAAACCATTTGAATTCTGATTTAAATCTATTCCTTTCCTGTGCAGAACAAATCTAAAGGTCTATTTTTAGTTAATTTGCATTTATTCTAAATTACTTATGAGCTATCTGGTCTGGAAAGGACGTATAGAAATTTAGTAGAGAGTACAATTTGGCCAATTTACAATTGTATTTTATATAATTCCAGCCTTCATACTTCCTGCCCAAACTTTTTACTTCTGGATTACTACGCATTAATAATTTTGATGCAGTGCCCTTGAATAGGTCCTTGAAAGTATTTCTCTTAAATCTTCATGTCTGTTAGTCTTTGCCATCTTTACGTTCTCCCCTCCTCCACTGTCTCTCCAAAGAGCCTCTGGAAAGCCATTGTATTAAATCTAATTTCAAAAGTAGCCAATAGATTTCATCACATGTTAAGCCATTATGTTTTTTTCTGACCTTAGCTCACAAGAGCGAGTATCATACAGAATTTGTGCTACCTAATTGTTATTGCTGTCTGTTAGTGTGGGCTGGAAAGCAGGTCTTAGCAGGTTGTCATTGTAGCAAAACTTACATGGTTGGTATTCAAGGGAGTTCCCTAAATCCAGGAAAAAGAAATTTACCTGTTTTGGTTAGCTATGGCTCATGGCAGTCTGGAGTAAATTCTTGGTAGAAGAAAACCAACAAACTCATCTGTTTTGGTTTGTTAAAGCCCTGTCTTTTGTGAAATCACCTTGTGAGAAGATGTGTTGACTGATTGCTGCATTGAATTAATTGTGGAGCATCATGTAACTTTCTGTGAAACTCAGTGAGGGGGAAGGTGTTGGAGATATTTCATATATACTCTTTACTTAGGAGTGTTTAAAGTTGGTGTCAGTTGCATAGCAGATCTACATGTCATCTTGCTCTTTTAATTGGTTGTTGATTATATTTTAAATCAAAAAATAAGTTTGGATGGCTGCTTACATTTACCATACAGAAGAGATGAGCGCCATATATATAAAATTAAATCTGGTAACCTCTTTCCTGCTCCTGAATCATGGAGCACTTATAAGACAGCCTTCTGTCAAAAAGCCTGAATACATATTATAAATAAATATTACCCTGGACAGTCATAAATAACATTCTTAGCTTTTAATGCATAATTAACATTGACTACTAGCTAGTAACATAGCTGAATAATTATGCCACACTTTAAGACTATTTCTGTCTGCTTCAGCCACAGTCAAGCAGTTAAAATATGGCCAGTTATTTGGGGTTTGGCACAGTAATTTTTAGCTACAAATTCCCAGTGAGCTCTTTAAAAGTCTAATTAGTAACAACCATTAGTGTTGGCTTATTACTCTGATTTAGACACTAAATAAGCAGCCTGTTTTTGTAGGGTAAAGTCCTACAATGTACTCAGAGTACTAGCTACAAGGATTCATTTTGCTCTTCCTCCTAAATCAGAGCCCCTTCAGTTACCCAGTGGCCTAAGTGGCTGAACCTAGTAATGCATAACCGCCCTGATTCATCCTTAATGCATCCATGTCCTGATTCCCTGTGGCCAGGACTCCCCACCATGCAGGCGGAACTGAAAGCCCTCCCTAGGTTACACATTCAGTGGGGGCCTGTGCAAAGTTGTCTGTTTAGAACAGATATACAGAAGAGAATGATTAGCTGAGCCTGCCCTTATGAAATCTGGCTGAGGATTGGTGAGAAGGCTGAGCTGGGAGACAACAGTCCAGTTACTTTCCTGAGTTTCACCTAAGACCTGTCCTTGAGCAGTTCACTGGGCCACAGCCTGCAACCTGGCCAGGTTCAAAGGAGCAGACTACTGGCTGCAGTGTGATGTAAGATGTGCAAATATGCAGTGGTAAAGCTGATTTTTAAATAATAAAACCATACAGATGCATTCTTACAGGCTAAACTGTGGTTTCGCCCGTAAGATGCCTAAAGGGCACTAAAGTGTTTAAATTTAAAAGCCATTGTGTGCCTTTGTTTTCTCATTTACAAGTGTTACCTTGTGTGAATGTAGTGGGGCTGACTCAATTTAACTTTAGAAAGTTCTTAGAGATACTTTCCAGAGGTTTCTGTAGAAGCAGAACAGAGAGTTGTAGCAAGATGCATGGATTTACAAGTATTTATTACAAGAATTATGGGACAAGAAAAAGTGCCATGCACTGGAGAATGACAGTTGTGTACTGAATTGTATATAAAGCCATTTTTATACACAATACCTGCACTTTGTCAATACAGTGAGTAGCTGTTATGATTTATACTGTATATATGTATATTGATAATATAGTTCACACTGGGTTTACAAATTCTGCACGAATTAGGCCGCATAAGGCCATGGATATCAGTGCAGGTGTAGGAAACAGTAAATATTTCAAATGCTAATTGTCTTGTTTTTAACATGTATTTCTATGTGGTGCAGTCAAAAAGGACATATGACTTTCAATACTAAGTAAAATATAATTTCAATTTGACTTAGGACTACTTCCTGCCTGCTGCTTTTAGCTAACAGTACTGTTACTAGAAGCAGTTACCTTCTGTCTTTTAGGGGTTTATTTTTGAGTGACAAAAAGTCTCTTTAATTTGTGAGGTTTTACATTTGTATCAAATAGTACCTATCTATTTTGATCTCTGGTTCTTAATTGAAGAGCTGATTTCCAAAATAATTAGATCTTATTCTAATTTGACTCTATGTAGGATTTGGCGGCTATTGAGTTACCCGTCCTGTATGTAAATACTTCTTTGAGATTTTATTCCTCTCTAATCACAGTTTAATGTCTATATGCTTTCAAGGTTGTCAGTTTAGAGCATGTATTCATCTTTGTTCTGTGTAACAAGTGTTTTTAGATCCTTAAAAGTGGTAATGATAAATCATACTTTTCAATGTAGTTTTACCAGGGAATTTGGCTGAGATATATTGCTACTATGTAGTTGAACTTCATGTTTTCATAGAGGTGATACAAGTACTGCTGGACTTACTGGGACATCGCAATGAAGAGTTACATAACACATACTGAGTTTTTGCCATTTTTTTGAACCTTTTCTTTATTATTCCTTGAATATGGCAACTCGTCTGTTTCTCACCACATCCTGGTGTAACTGGGGAGAAGGGCAATGTGTTTTCCTAAGTTTTTAACTGTTCTGCTGGATCTCAGATTGTCTAGCTAGGAGTTCTCAGATTGTTTTCCTGCATCTCTCTTAATTCTAACACTTAATTTCTGTATCGTACACTTTGTCCTTTCCCTTGCTTTGTTTACTCAGACAGGTGATGGGAGTGACTCCAGCAGGAACACTGTAGGTATAATACATCCCAAGTTCATCACAGAACACTGAGGCAGTGGCCTTGAAAGACACGTACTTAATTTCTGTTCACTGCTATGGATCCAAGAAATTTTCGCTGCTGTAAAACTCTGTTTGCTAATGCAATCCAATAACTGATATTTCTGGCATGAATTCGTCCTTGCTGGAAATAGCCCCTTTGCTTTCAGTAGAGCTATTTTAGGGATGGATTTAGTCATCCAGCTTGTTAAATTATGTTCCTTTCTTTTCCTTGATTTCCTCCTTTCCCACAATGTGAAATCTGTAGTCTTCTCTCTTGGATCAGCATTTTATTTTCAATGTGAAATATATGTCCTGGCTCCAAGGCCATAAACCATTCAAACAGCTTCTATTATATTAAGGATTAATGTGAAGTATTTATTCTATCAGTGAGTAGGAGGAGCTGAATACTGGAAGGTCTACTATTATTTGCCAAAATGTGTTCTTTTACATGAAAGGGACAGGGTAATAATGTGTAGGATTACATTTATTCTTTGCTGTACTTTGAATTTCAAGACACAACAGAAAATCAAGAGGGGAAAGATTTGAGAAGACACATGTGGATTAAGCAGCTGACATCCAACAGACCTGAGAGCATCAGAGCAGTAACAGGGAAGTGCCTTACTGTGAGTGATTTTGTCCATGTAAATTCTTGGCTTTTCATATCTGCAAAGCTGTTTTGCTAGTTCTGCTAATGATTCAGCTTAGCTTTTTTTTTAGTAAGGTCTATTTCAGCTCTGGAAATGTGCTCTATAATGGAATGGGTATAATTATGAATCTGAACTTTTATCAATCCTTCGAAGCAGGCTATTCAGTGCATGGTAAAACTTTTGCAGCCACCTAAAGGGAATTTAAATTCCAGAAGATCAGTTTTATATTTTGTGCCTAAATTTCCCATAGATCAAAATGGAGTTACAACAGCTCTCAAGAAAACTAACCAGACCAATGAAATATTATCTTGGGTGTCTGAGGCCTCTCTTTTATTAGGCTGGAGTTTTTTCTAGTTCTGAACAATGCATATCTAAGACTGAGTCACACATTTGCAAATATATTAGATGTTAAAACTAAAGTACATGAAAACTAATTATTATACTGAATATTAAAATAAGTAGTTGAAAGTATTATGAAAGAAGTACAGATCAATAAGATTGGGTTTTTTAGTGGTGTTTTTTTGGTTTTCTTTTTTTGTCCTGTCCATAAAAAATTTGCTGAGAATGAGGGTCCTTCTGGATCTTTCTGGCCTCATTAGCAACTGTATAGTCTGTACAAAACATAATTGAAGAACCTTGGCGTGTGAATCTGAACAGAGAAACACCAATTACTGATACTCTGTCCCTGTGGAGAAGCTTTTGTTCATGTTTCAGGGCATGATGTGATCAGTTTAAAACGCTTACAACAAAGCAATCTAAAAATGGGGTTACAGAGGACAGACAGTGTTTCCTTGCTTGGTTTGGCCACACTAATGACAGCTTTTCAAGTCTTAAACTGGATCAATGTCATTTCAGAGACTAAACATTGTCAGCAGTAGAGGCTGTGCAACCAAGAGATGAGATGAATAGGCCAGGACCAGAAAAGAATTCAGAAGGAAAGAGAGGATGAATTAGTCAAACTACACTACACATAACCAGTAAATGTAGTTTGTGTCCTCTTGCTCCCTGCTGCCCAAGTACTTCAGGGATGCAAGGTCCAAAATGTAAGTTCTAAAGAGGGCTTCAGGAAGATGTGGAGAACTGTACATAGCAAATTGCTAAAGTCTGTACAAAAAGCAAAAGGTCTTCTGGATAAATACATGGAGAAAAGGTCAGCATAACTTCTGTAAATCGAATCACTGTACAAAGCAATGAGCAGGGGAATAAGAAGGGAAGTCCTTGCAGAGGTGTATCAGTGATTTGAGTGTGGGAAACACAGGGAAGGAACAAATGATCAGCTCCCTAAGTCATCAGTGAAGCTGAAAGTTATTAGTGCTGGGACAAGGGCTATTTAGCATACGGAACAATGTGCAGCTGGTAGAGTAAGAAAGCTTATTGGTGGCTGCAAATGGAAATACTAAAGTTAAATGGAAGAATTGAAGGAGGATCTTGCACATCTCAGTAGCTGCATAATAAAATGGCAAATGAAATTTGGTGTAGGTAAAGGCTAAATTTTCCACATGAAAAATGTAAATTTTGATCTTATATATGAAATTATGAAAGCTGAGATGACTTTGAGCAGTCCGAAGATAAGATTCGTGAGGTTATACAGCAAAAAGTCCATAAAGGTATCAATTTAGTATCTGGTAGCAAATCAAAAGAAACAGAAAAAAAAACGAAATGAAAGAAATTATTAGAAAACAGACAACTTGTGTCACTGTGTAAATCCAAGGTTTACCCATAGCTTAGATATTTTATCCCCTAATCAAACAAATCTTTAATATCTTCACATGTAGATAAGAATCCCTAAAGGCTGGGAGATATGACATATGCTTGCTCGTGACTTGCATTCTGATAAGGCCAACTTTTGGCCTGAACTTAGATGGAGCATTGGGGATGAAACAATGTGACAAATCTTACAGTTTTCTCTTAGGGTACAATAGAACAAATAAAACATCATCTGACTTCTATTTCTACATTCCGTGAGAGAATTAGTTTCTCATTATCATATGTGCTTTGTCCATTCATTAGCACTTCACATTCACACACAATAACATGTAGTATCTTGAATTTGGGAACTTTTCTAACAAATTGCCGTGTCTAAAAAATCACTACATTTTAGTCATTAAATTTTGCCTCAGATCTAGAAGTACTTTTTTCTAGTTTGTGGGAATAACTACATCATGCCGTGCAGATTGGTTAAAAAGCTATTTTTATTCCCTATTTTCTTGTTTTTTTCATTGTTTTCATTATTATGCTTTCGGTATCTCCATCACACTAAGAGAAAATGTCCTTTTGAAGAGCTCAGCACTTTGAAAGCAGGACAAGCGGGAAGGTCAGGAGTTTCATCTGCTGAGATCTGCCTGTTTAGAAACTGAAGAGTACTGACCAAAACAACTCATGCTTTCCCAGAAGAAGGTTTTTGATCTGGTGTGCAACTGGTTTGCTAATAGGCATCATGAAAACAACATGTAGCAATAACATCAGATTTAGAGCAACAACACTTTTCTTTAGCTGTACTTCATGTGTGAACAAAGAAATGGAGTCAAGCGTAACATGGACAACAACAGGACTGAGGCCCATCTGTCACATCTGCACACCTTTCTTATTAGATGGTTGGAAGCACTAGAACCTTCTGCATGCCCTGTAAAAGCTGCTGTTTCCTGATCCGTTTTCATTTTGTACTATAAGGCATGAAATCATAATTTCAGATAATTTCAGACTGAGCAAGTCTGGTCACTTGGAATAAAATGCATGACATATGAGACTAGTTAAAGTATTAATTATCTCTGCTATTAATTACAAATGCAGTCGCTTCTTCTCCTTACCTTTTAATACATTCCTATTTCTGTGATTGTCACAGCCATTCATAAATATCTGCTATTTTTAGCAAATGATTTTCAACAACTAATGGCATGAAATGAACCATTGAAAATGAGCAATTTATTTGCTTCAGCTATTTGTTATTCGCTGCTTGGGGTATAGCTGGTCTGTACATAATTTGTTATTATTTTGTAATAGATGACTGAAAATTTTTAATTTTGAGAATGATGAATATGGTGATATAGAGTTAACCCTTATTCTTATTTCTAACATTCTTCACTTATTTTTATTAACATAAAATTCTTTAAGTAATCCTGTTTAAATGCAAATGTAAAAAACCTGGAGGTGCGCAGTTCTACTGTGGCAGATAAGTAGCAGGGAAGGTCCGTTCTACAGGGGGCAAGGAGTTATGACTGGGAGAAGGGTGTGCAGGGCAGCCCTTCCACCAAGGGAGTTCTACACAGTGATAAGAACTCGTGTTTTTGACTATGGAGATTTACTTTACCATCTGAGTTGGTATTTTATGTCCAGTGGATTTTCACTAGTCCCTGCAGTGCTGCTAAATCATACCAAGAATATCTATATAAAATGCTGTGTTTGCTCTTCCACCTTCCCTGTCTTACATTTTCTTTTTTCTGATGCTATCATTTATTATATATTTGTTGAGAAAATGAGAGTTAGACTTACCAGTTCCTTGTTTACAAAGCTGTTAATTTACCTTATCTAGAATATGATAAATGCAAGATTTGGTAGAATATCTATTGGATTTAGAAATTGGAAGAAGTTTTTTTTTTTTCTTCTGCTGGCACTAAGGTGTCTAAATTTTTATAGGCCTGCTGGAAAACTAACTTAAAGCATAAGAGCTTTTTAGTGATTTGAGAGACATTATGTTAGAGGCAAAATGATAAATTATTCCTTCTCTGCTATGGAGGAAAGACAGGAAATAGAGATCAATATTACATCATCAGATGCCTTTTGAGAAAAAAAAATCAGTAATTGAACAAAAAATCAAAGGAACAAAAGCCCATGATATTCAGAGGCAAACTAGGGAAATGAGTTCTAAATAAAATTACCACTATGTAACTAGTAACTATACATAATTTACAGACAACCCAAAGAAGCATAAAAAATTATGTCCTGCAGTAGCCATGTTAATTGACAATTTTGGATGGGTGTTTTGATTTGCATCTTTCATCCATATTCCTCTTATTTTGATAGATAGTAATGTTAAAGGTGAATATCTTAGTGAGATTTCATTTGCATTTGAAGTAGTCTTGTACTTTTGTCTCCTGACTTTCCAGCATCCCATCAATCTCTTTTTTAATTTTAATGTTAAATTTATGTGTGTGAAAGCTAATGAGATATTAAGCCATTTTAAAGCTCTGGAATGTGAATAGAGAAGACTTTCAGATGCTTATTGAAACTGGCAAATGTGATTGAATAGCAGAAGGCTATTGTTAAAGTGAAAATAAGTCTAATTCAGAGAGAATATTTCTGATAACAAGATGAGTTTGTGTGTAGTGACGTTGTCTGGAGAGTTGTACAGACCACAGGCTTGTGTAGAGGAAACCATTTGCAGAGATGTAACAGGATCTTCTGTTACTGCCCTTGAGATGTTCCACGTTGTAACTGTGAATCTGGGATTAGTTGAGAAGTGAACTTTCATTTTTCTACCAGAATGCAGAGTGAGGGGGTTCCTTCGCCCCGTGAGACCTGGAGCCATGTGCAAACTCTCAAAAGTGACTCTGAACCCTGACGCATCTTTAGCTGGATGTTTGCATGCTGCTCGGTCCTGGGAGGTAGGAGGGAAGAACACTACTGGATCAAACAGAAAACTCAGTGGTAATCCTTTCCTTTATCCTTTCAGTATGGTTTTTTCCTCTTTTTTCTGTTTTCATTGGAACTGCTGTGCTGTGACTTCCTATGTCTCTGCAGCGAAGAGTCTGAGACAGGTGGCACACGCTCATTGCAATGCAAAAGGTTCAAACCCCACTGCGTGCATCTTATAAGTAATTGTGTCAAGCTTACTGAAAATTACCAATCCATGCCAAATTAGTACAAGACTGATTTTTTATTTTTTTTAAATATTTCATTTCTTTTCTTTTTAAAGCTTGAGAAGCTCCAAAAGTAGCAGCAGCAAACTTTACTATTTGTTATGTGCAGATTCACATTAAATTATGGGTCAGCATGCAATTTCTGGTACAATTGTGCTCTCCATTTGCAAACTGGAGGCTTCATTTATGCACTGAAAAACACAACGATAAATTAGGTGGGTGACTGCACAGAAATATTAGAATGAAAAGACGGGTGAATCTGGGAGGTGCAATGGGGAAATACACATTATAGAATAAATGTCTCAATTTTAATATTTCCACCTACTCTCCTTATGGTGATACCATGTTGTTCTTATCCTCATTTTTTTCTCCCTTCATACTTTCAAATTCTCGAGAGAAGGAGTATTTGGGAGGATGAAAATGTAAGAAAAACAATTTGTCAGGCTGTTGTCTGCAAGCTGTAGTTCCTGCAAACACTTTGGATAGAAGGTTAACTTTCAAATCTTTCTGCCCTTGAGCATTGCATCTTTTCATTTATGTCCTTGCAAACACAGCTAAATTTTATATCCCTTCCTTGTCCACTTGATCAGAAATGAGAGTAAAGTAGTAAAAACTTGTGGGAAAGGCCTACAAGTTGTAAAGAGCAGCTTTTTACCATGACATTCTCTTGTGGAAAAGAAATAGTGTGTTCTGGAGTTACTGCCAATGACTGTAATGTAATGAATATGCTAATAATAGAATATTTTATATTTGATTCTCTCTTGCCTAAAGGAGACCTATTGCCTTCCTTTCATGAATGTGCAACTCTGAGAACTCTATCTGCATCTTTGAATTTTTCAACAAGGAAGTTTCCAAACACTTTCCAGGATTTCCAGCTGTTTCTACATACTTCCAAAAGTTTGTGGGAAAATAGTTTCAGCAACCTTTTGTTTTCTCCTTGTACTGACTGTTAGTAAAAGACCATCACTACTAGAACACTGCAAATTCTGCCATCTTTCTTTTATACTGTTAACTGAAATATTTTGGCTGTAAAGCTACAGTCTTCCTCACAGAATCCAATATAAAAATATCAGGACATGAAACAGAACGATATTGAGGAGAATGTTCGGAGGGAAAGAAAAAAAATTTCTTAGGGAGGGGGAAAAGGAACCAAAGGAACACAAATTAAAACAGCACATGAAGGAAAGGAATCACAAGTTATGCATTCCTGGAACGTAGCAATTCTGAATGAGAACAGCAATCAGCTGAAGTAAATAGAGCAGGAAAGTAAATCTACCCCAGCAGATAAAAATGCCTATTTTTTATTTGCCAGAGTTATTTTTCCATAGTAAAAAGGAAGCAGGAAAAGTGAATTACAGAAGCCACACTGTCATGCTTCCTTTTTTTTTTTTTTACAACTCCAAATAGTTTTTCCTGTTCTCACCTCTTCTCTGGGGGTAAATGGGTCATGACTTCTCTGCTGCCTTTTTAATCAAAGAACCCCAATCAAACTTTCATTTTGTGTTCATGCTATCTCTGCAGAATCTTTAGGCTATTGATTGTAGGGGGAAAAAAAGGAAAAAAGGAACATTATGTAACATTAATGTACATGTATACATAGTGTAACATTAATCCAAATGATGACAACGGTAGACTTCAAACCTGAGCATCAGACCCCAGGATTTCCACCATATAGACCATAGAGGTATGGTTTGCATTATGAATTGTGGTCTATATCTAAACTCAAGATGTAATAGCAACTATATCAGAAATGTTTTCTTTACTGTAACACAAAGCAAGTAAAAAAAAAATTAGTCGCAACCTGTAGAAAAGACCATTTGAGCCCATCTCTAAGAGTAAACACTTTAAAATTTTGAAAGGGGAAGAAACCCCTGTATGCTCCTCTTCTCTGATATCCGTGTTTTATAGTTTGTTTTGAAAGGTTTTTAGTTCTGTCAGATTTATAGGTTCCATAACTACTCTTTCTATTTGTGTTGTGGTTGTTCCTCTCCCCTTCCACAAATTATTCTTGTCCTGTTTCAGATGAAGTGCCTTTAAACTGTGGGCCTAGGTTGAGAGATGCTCCTCATAAGAACCTACATATTAACTGTTTTATGTGGTACTGTGATGATAATTGAAAGGGATGACTAATTCCATGTTAGCACAAAGAAAAGGTGGAGAAAACTAGAGAAAAGGTTAACGCGTTTTCAATACCTTTAAACCAACTGTGGATCTTAAAAGAAATAGCTAAATATTTTTATATTTAATGTGAATCTATATAAACAGTAGTTAACAAAATAGCTGTAATTAGGCAGAAATTGCTCTTAACTCTGTAGAAATACAAACTGTTCATTGCTGGTTTTAGGTATTAAACTAGTGAAAGCTATTGGTACCGTTCCATGTTTAGCGTAAGTTATATGGTGCAATGGAACACTTCCATTCTTAGTACCGTTGAGCAGTTTATAATCAGTGCTCTTCCCCAGGGCCACAAATGATTGCTGTCTTGAATAATGTGATAGAAAAAGAATGGTTTGGGTTGGACGGGCGCTTAAACAGTGTCAAGTTCTAGCTCCCTGCCATGGGCAGGGAGCTTTCCACTAGAGCAGGTTGCTCAGAGCTCCATTCAGCCTGGTCTTGAACACTCCCAGGGATGGGGCACCCACAGCTTCTCTGGACAACCTGTTGCCGTGCCTCACCACTGTGACAGTAAAGAATTTCTTCCTAATGTCTAAACTAAACCTCTTTCAGTTTAAAGCCATTCCTTCTTGTCCTCTCACTAAATGCACTTTTAAAAAGACCCTCTCCAGCCTTCTTGTGGGCCCCCTTTAAGTACCGGAAGGTGTTCTAAGTTCTCCTCTGAGTCTTCTCCAGGCCAAAAAACCCCATTTCTCCCAGACTTCCCTCATAGGAAAGGGGAGATGCTCCACTCACCTGTTCATCTTCAAGGCTCTCATTCCTTAATATGTGCAATGAAAACATAAATTAAAAATGTATTGGTCATTTCCTTCAGTGATACTCTTTTATGATCTTTTTTGCTCTAGTGTTAGGATTAGGAAGTCACACTCCATCTAAGTTGGTGAAACCACCAACTTTCTTTAAATATGCTAGTAATATAATCTTTTATATTTGATTCTCTTGCATTAGGATAAGACTACTTCCACTTTTTCAGCTAAGAAATGTGATCTTTCTAGCATATACCACAATACTATTTAGGTAGTATTACAAGGATTTTGTGGCATAGAAAAAATTTGAGAATCCTCTGACACTCTGCTAAGTAAAATACCTGGAACTGCCAGAACCTGCTGGGAAATTCATATGCAAAATGTAAATGATGCTGGAGAAATGAAGTTGGATTAGCAGACTTAAGGGGATTTATAATGAAATAAAGGAAAAGCTGATACCTTAGGGACTTTCTTTTCCCCTAAAAATCATTGCAGCCACGTTTTCTTTTTGCTGATACCGCTCATTTGAATGTTTCAGTGTTTAATAAAATATTTTTAGACTTTCTTTCAGAAGATATAGCCAAATAAAATTAATGCTAGCGTTATAGTAATGTTTCTTTGAAATTTTAATTTGACCTATATCATAATTTGAAGTGTTAATCTTCACAAGGTCTTGGCCAAAAGCCAATGATGTTAATGACAGTTAGCAGTTCAAGTTTCACTTGGCAGTTTCCGATGAAGAGAATTGTTTTATTTCTTTCCGCTTTGTAACTAGATTCTCTTAACAGCTGTCATGTAAAGCCCTGGAGATTTATTAATCAGAAAGACTTTTAGTAATATACTGAAATGGAAAGTGTAATTCAAGGATTTAAATTTTAATTTTCAGATTATTTTGTAGATTAATGTTATTAATAGGAAAAAATAAACCTTTCAGTAATAACTTATTATGGTTTTCAGTCTGTAAGGCAAAAAATTTGTTTTTTTTTTACTAACATGCTCTCAGCAGTGGGATTAGATTAGACTGGTTTTGCAAGGTAGTATATGGCTTACTTCAATGACACTACTTATGAAATTGTTTTTCTGGCCTTGTGTCTGGGTCTGTGCAACCATGCAGTCCAATGCAGTTTTAGAAGCTGTATCACTAGAACAGGAATTTAACTTCTGAGATAAGGTCTGAGTTATATTTTGTGGTATATTTTTCTTGTGCCTTTTGCTGTTTGACTCCCCAACAGTATTTTCTGTGCTATTTTATTTGTTTTTAAATACAGATGGATAAACTGATATGTAAGACATGGGCAATTTATTCTGTGTGATTCCATAAGTATGATTTTATCGGATAGAAAAGCGAATTCATACTGTTTCATAGGAGAATCCATATAGTTGTTTCTAAGAATGCCCAAGATCTCCATCTTTAACCTCAAATTTTAGAGATCAATCACATGACAGGACAGCTTTTGAATAGATGGCAAGAACTTGTTTTTTAAAAAACATTTTTGTTTGCTTTTAGTGACTCACAGTGGCTTTTTGAAAATTCAAGAAGTCTGAGGTTACCTTACTGATTTCTTTTAATTTTAATGATAATGCACTTTGTGCCATTAAGACTACTTAAGGGGAAATCACTTTGTTGCAGCATCCATGGTAGAATCAGTGCATAGTGACAAGGATGTTGGTTTCCTGCCTTGTATTAAATGCAACTTTGCAACATTAAAAATAAAAATGAAACCAACAAAACTTTGAGGTTTGTTTGTTGGTTTGGGTAATTGTTTTGTTTTGTTTTTTCTAGCAAACATTTTTAGATATGCTGAAAGACACGACTTGGTACATGCACAAGATCTCAGTTAGTAGCTTTGGAGGAACAGGTGAGCCACTTCCTCCTCCTGAACAGGTCTTAACTGCTACATAGTGAAGGAAGTGGTACTACTAGCTATCAAAACTTTTTTTTTTCTGACTCACAGTAATTAGAAGGTTTCTTCAGATGCCAAGTTCTAAATTTCTACAGTTGCATGAGAATCACAGCAGGAAGTTGAAACAGAAGCAAGTTTCTAATTCTCTTGATGGCAGATGTGAGCTTGATAGCTGAAAGGAAGTAAGCCCAAATTTTAGCCATTAAAAAACCCTCCTAATTATTTAAACAATTATTTTAAAATTTGACTGATGAACTCTGAACTTCCTGAGGTGACAACAGAGTGCAAGTGCTTCTTTTCCTGTCCTAGGTGAGTGGTGATTTCTACCTGAATCTATTATCTGCCAAGCTACTGTTTATATAAATTTTTGGTCTAACTCAGCACTAAGAAAACACATTGCCAGATGTATTTAAAGTTTCCTTTTTGCTTCAAATGAGCAATCAATCCCAAGTATAATACAGTCCCTCTCTTTTGTACCTCTCTGCTCCAGCTGCATTGTGACCTTCTTAGTGCTTCCAATGCAGCAAGTGTACAAGAGCTTATTATTTCATAACCTTCTGAGTACTGAGTTTTGGACTGTTTTTTAATTAACATTTTAATTGCTCATCAAAGTAATTGAAAACTGTGTTGGAAAAATTGTTCATTTACTAATCCCTTTGGTACTAGTTAACACTAAACTTTTCTCAAGGTCAAATGCACGTTTGTGGTGGTGGGAACTTTCTTTGCTGATGTGATGCCAAAGGCTTGGTGGGTAGAGATGTTTTTACCATGCCTTGCAATCTGTCTCTGCCCGTGGTGGGGGAACAAAGAAGTGTTATTCTGTGCATAGATGCTTAGGCAACGTTTGCTCTGAGAAGATATACTGCCTTATCGCTCCTCAAAGCCAGCCTTCACTGCTTGTAAGCCTACAAGATGAGCCTTAAGTGATTAATGCTGGTAGGGAAAGTTTCATTTATGACAGTACTCTTGGACAGTGTGTGCACTCAGGGATGCTCATCCCTTTGCTGAAATATGATCACTGGAATCTAAGCTAAGGCTCAGTTCCTGGAACTGTCTGGGGAAGACATTGAACAGGCAAGGATTCAAGTAGGCTGGGTCATATTAGGCTGGAAGCCGTACTAAAAGGCTATGAAATAATTGTTTAGATATTGTTTGAACAAGCTTTATGAGTCTTCACTAATTCTTACAGGAAGCAATGAAATGACCTCCCTAATCAGTTTGTATTTCCTTACTTTGAATGCTTTGAAAAATTCTGCTTGTTATCTTCTCGCCTCAAGTTTTATGTTTTATCCTGCGATGAACTTACCCTTCTTCAGTTATGAGATCCCTGCTGGGGGGATTCAGCAGACAGTCAGAAAGAACAGTCTGGGAGCTCAGAAAGAATACTGATATGTGAGATTTATCTATTTTCACTTTAAATCTATAGTTTCAAATAATTGATTTGATGTACTGGGAATTATTTTGCCTTCCCACTTGTGCAAAGACAACAGTGATTATTGCATGGTCTAAAATTTGGTGTGTGAAAAGTAAAAATTATGAGACTAATTTATCATCTTCTTTAAATGTCTTTTTTTTCCATAGAATTTCCTCAAACTTCCCTTTTATTCATTCTTTTTGAAGAGGATTTGGGCATCAGAGTCTTCACTAATTGTATTATATGTCCTTATGCAATACTAGACAATGCAGTTACATGATTATGTCAGAAATCACATGTGGAGAAAGTTTCAGGTGTTGACAAACTCGAGTTGCTTTTCTGCAATCCAGATCCTCTGTGTGAATTTAAGATGGGCTATTTGTTCTTTAACACGTAGAGCTTTTACTGTATGAAAAATTGCTTAGAGAAATTCTGTACCTGAAAGTATTGTCCATTCAGTGACAATTTATTCTGATTTTTCAGAGGAAGTAACTCATCTCAGTTCTTGGTAAAGTTAGTGTATGTTATTTTAAGGCCATATAAGCCCATGTTAAGAATTTATTTTTGCATCCGTGTTAACAGATAGGCCTTAACCTTTTCAATCAACCAGTATCAGAAGCAAAAGAATATTGGAAATTGAGCAAGAAGGAAAAAAATTAAATCATTGAACTAACTTTGATGAATCTTCAAAGAGCTTTTGGGTGTAATGGTCGCAGAACATCTGAAGTCTTAGAAAAAGCCCATTTGACTTTGTGCTCAATTGGCAAATTAGGATAAATTGCTAGCTGAGCTTGCAGTTGTTATGTAATTGGCTCATCATCACTAGAAAGGCTTAAGATGGGAAAGTACACTAGTTATTGCCTTGGAAATTATAAATAGGAAGTCTCCGCTATGTTTGAAATGAAAATAAAACAGCTAGAGACTGACCCATTGAAACACTTCATACTTTTCATTGCTAGCAGGAGATCCTCAGTGAGGCAGATCAAATATAATTATTGAGAGAACATAAAGAAAACATCTTTCTTTGTCCTGTTGTAATGAGGACAGCTCAGCAGGATTGGTCCTGAGTGCGCTGGCTTCTGACTGGGGTACAGGCTTGTACACTGCAGAGCTAGCAGGCGTCTTGGTTGTTTAATTACATGGAGTCATTTTTGCTTTTGCAAGCACCAGTAACTTTCTTTTGAAAAGAGTCAGGAGCTTGTAATACTTAATATGCACTTCATATCCTGAAAGTGCTTTTCCATTATTAAACAATTAGTGTGACTGCCACTTGGGTGTACTTCTATCCCTTCATATCTATGTTGTAGTGACCGATACAACCTAAACCCAAAGATGTCCATTTACAGATGGAGAAACAAACCACAATGAGTTCTCTTGGTATGTCTGAAATAATGCTCAAAGAAATTAATGGAGTTGTTTTCAATGTGATAGCTAATCAATGACCAATTTAAAAATATGATTTGGCAGTGAACTCCTGATGCTTTTGTACTTCATGAGGGCTTCTTAACTTTAATTCTGATGTTTGAGTCTTGGCTTCCAATTCTTGTACTAATCTTTTTCTTTCTGAGTATGAATTTGAACATTATTTAAACTGGGAGGAAGGATAGAATATCTATACCTCTTTGGTTTAGGTGAGAATGTTCATTTCTTAAAGGTGTGTTATTTTAATTTTTGTGAAGTCTTCTATACCTAAATACGAGAAAGAGGATCTTCTATCAGGTGACTGTGAAGAAGTCTGATGGAAGAGGTCTGCGTTGTTCTCTGAAGAATTCTCTTGCTCACTGTGGATTATGTAGGGCCCTGAGGAAGACAAGTCTCCCAACTTCATTATCTAATATTACGCGATGTTAATATGCTCTTCTGTCCTCCTGAAAGTCCAGTTATGAGTTTCTTAAAAGAAAGAGCTTTGGCAATAAACACCTATACACATAAGAGATTAGGACTTTGAAATATGAAGATAGTGAGCTATGTATGCCAAGAATATATAAATAACATATCTAATAAATAAATCATCTTGCACTACAATTTCTCAGTGATCAGATCATGATCTTAAATTCTTTCGATACTGACCACCACTGAACTACAAAGGTTTTATTAGTGACCACAAAAGTAGTGAGACACCCAAGTTTTATGCTCATATATGCTCAAAATCCTAATTTTCTTAGGTTTCTCAATGTGGAAACTATTTAGCCACAAACAACACTTTGAAGTTACAAACAATCTTGAATTATTTTTCCAATGGGAAATCCCAACAAATAGGCATTGCTTTCTTTCATTTCCAAATTGCAATGAAAAACTGAATTTCTTGTTTCTTAGAGAATTTGTTTTGATAGTTTCAAAATATGTTAGTGCATACAGTTCAAATAAAATTGATTATGTCGTAGTTCAAAACAAAGGCTATATTAGGGATTAGTATTTACTTCATCAAAGCATTATTTTAATATTATTGAAATTAAAGGGGAATGTATAGTGGTTAATTTTGACATTGCTTTCTATGAACTTCTGTCCACAATATTCCTGCAAAATGCTGCATTTTCTGATGCAAAACTGTTTCATTAGTTGTTTTCACAATTTTTTTACGTTATTCTCATACACGTCCATAATTTGGACTACATAACATTTTCCTGAACCCATGGAGCATTGCATATTAAAATGTGTAATTGGTTGCAATCTCGTTTTTTCCCCTTGCATAAAAAAGATACTTGGTCAAATGTGGCTGAGGCTAGGAAGAAAAGTAGGGAAAATTGGATGACTTCTCATTTCCTCAGATTAATCTGAAATATTAAAATAGTGCTCCACTCATTAAGTAAAATTACTTTTCGCAGTGATAAGATTGATTGCAAGTGGGTCATTCATTGAACTGCAGCACACTTTTAAGCAGTGTCTTGTGTCTGAATCTGGCCTATAGGTGCCACAGGTTCACCGTGTGCTTTTCCCAGTCCTTTTATCTTCCCTTGTATAAAAACAACAGGTGACTGTGTTCTTGTGTCCCAGACAGTCAGTATCAGTTTTACTCGACCTTCCTAATTTATTCTTCCTCTTCTAGGTCTTCTCCTTGTGACTACAAGTACCAGCCAGAATCATTAATCCCTCCAGAATGATTTTGACTGTACTTGCAGTTTTACTGAGCATGGAATCAAGTCCTTGTGACAGAGGAATATTTTTGCAGAGCTGTCTTTCTGCATGTAAATCGTGCTGTTTCTTCCTTTGGTTTACGTTCTTCAGAGATGTAGTTTTCTACTTGATTGATTCTGTGTGTGTAAAACAACCAAATATACAGAAATCTGGGGGATTTTTTTCTGGTTAAGCTACTATTGTCTTCCTCTGTCCTCTCACCTGGAAAAGGAAGGAAAATCTTATGAGAGCCTAACAGTAACAAGCATTGTATTAAGAAATGAAAATATAAATGTTAAAATACTAAAACTATTTGGTTTTCTATAAGGAAAGAATGGAGAAGATTAATAGTTCTGTGTTACAATATATGAAATGGTTGTGTGTTGATTTACCAAGGGCACAAGCTTCTGCTTGTGAGAAACAGTATGATCATGAGCTAAGAAAAAACCCTTAATGTAAAATTCCAAAGCATGCAAAAACATGGCTTTTGTTTCCTAAGGTTTTGTTTTATCCGAGTTCAGTTTGAGAGTTTGTTGACCAATCCAGAAACTTGACTTTTTCTGTCTGATAGAATTTTCTGTCTTCATTTGCATAGTCTATATACGTGTGCCTTAAGCAGTAGTGACTAACATCTGACACATGCCTGGCACACACATCTTCAGGCAGAGAAAAATGAAAAACCTTTCTTGTGGGTTGTTTCTTTGCTGTCTGGTTTTGTATATAAGCAGAATGCAGGACACACCTATGAGCTGGAATGTTTCATACCCTGTGAACTTTGGGCTAATATTTTGTGGATGTAGGGCGCTAAAGACTTATGATTTACTTTGAGGATTTTTTTATTTTTAATATATATAATGAATAATGGAGATTTCCATGGAGACGAAAGTTCAAGAGAAGCCTACCAACGTTGTACTCATATTTTTTTAGTACTCTAGTCACTGGATTATTGCCTTTATGGGTGGGAGGGATAGGGAAGGGCTGGGTGCAGGTACCCTCGTGACAGGTAGTAGAAATTAACATTTGATTCTCAGAGTAGTGGTTGCTTAACACATAGGATAAAAAAAGTTTGTATTGAGGAGATCTTCAAATTATTTGATATGCCTTAAAAGCAAGGATGACCCCTTAAAGAAAGGAAGTGGGACGCTCTGCATGGTATGTGTAAAATAAGGCAATAACAGAATTAACTAGGTTGGAAAACACCTTTGAGATCATCAAGTCCAACCTATGACCTAACATCACCTCATCAATTAAAACATGGCACAGAGTGCCACATCCAGTCTTTTCTTAAACACTTCCAGGGATGGTGACTCCACCACCTCCCTGAGCAGATGATTCCAGTGCCCAGGCACTCTTTCAGTGAAGATATTTTTCCTGATGTCTAACCTGAACTTCCACTTGGGCACACTGCTGGCTCATGTTCAGTCAGCTGTCAACTTATTATTTTTTAATGTATTACTATTGTATATAGTACTGTGTGTATTTATATATTTGTTTATATACCTTTTAATAGTGAATCAGTTTTGTGATCATTTGATCTGGTCTGTTGATACCTATAGCAGTAGGGGTATTTGTGAGTAATTAGGGCTGATGCCTGCAAGACAGGTGCCTACTGTGAGCAGCAATATTAGAGAAAGTATAAGCTGATGCAATTCATAATGTAGTTGTATTGCACAGAGAGTTTTATTTTTCAACGTTTTTACATTCCCTTATTACCCTCAAAGTGGTTAATTTCTTGATTCTGTGGTTTTTTTCTGCCTTTTGATTTATGCTATATATTAAATGCTTCATAGTTATTAACTACTGGATGCTTTGCTTTTCCCTTATAACATTGTTTGAAAGCCCTTTTATTGAAGCAGAAGATGAAGTGATAAAGTAAAGATAAAATAAATGAATCAAGAGTTCTCAGGTTCATTTTATCATCTGATGACTGCAGAACATGGTTTCAGAAATGGGGAGGTGACTGAATTTGTCTCCATCTGGATTGTGAAAGGAGACTAGTGTGTTGATTTTCAATCAGGAGGTAGTAGTGTGTAGGCAGAAAAAGAGCAGCAGGATTCTTCACTGGTGTTCAAAGCAGGGGAGCAGAATTTCAGGATATTAGAGCACATTTAGCAGGCAGTGTAGGCAAAGCCATTATGTGCCTCAGCCACTAGACATAGCAAAGGATGACTAAACCCAGTAAATGTATCAAACAGTATTTTTTAAATACTTTCTCATCCTTAATGTTTTCAGTGTAAGTAAACCATGGTAATCCTAGAAAAAATAAAGGCATGGAAGGAAAAAAGAGAGAATGTATTGTAGAAAATAGTAATTTTGTCTGTGTCTGTCCTTCTCTTAAACAACTAATAGTGAGGAATGGAAGCTAGAAAATAATTTTACTTTTCAACAATAATCAGGAAATAAGAAATTCTGTATTGTTCTTTTTTGTTGAGTTGTTTTTCTGCAAAATGAAGCAGTTTCCTTTTCCAGGGACTGGGAGAAACAAACACTTCACCAGTTTTAAACAATTTTGCATTTCCTCCTGGCTCATCTTTTATGGTTTTTCTTCTCTGACTCATGCCAAGAGCTATTTCAGCTTGACATGCTGTAAGTGCATTTTCTGTCTATAATGAAATGGAGAAATGTGAATGATGGATGTGCAGTAGGCTTGCTCACTCCTCTGTGCCTTGCTATTGATAAGTAAGCTGGGGTAGCCAGAAATGAACTTGTATTTACTTCAAAGCCATCTGGGCTCCCTTCATTCAAGTTGTCTGTAGCACTGTGGGTGTCCTCTTGTCCTTGCAGTGATTCATACCTCTTGCTACAGAAGATTTCTACTTTTCTCTTTGCCTCAGACCCTGTGAATAAGTCAAATGAAACAGGTCACTTTTTACATCTCATCTTCTAAATGGATGATCTTTCCTCTTCTGCAGACAGCTAGATGTCTCCTTGGTAGCTCTTTTAACTTTAAGAGCGTGTAAAAATTTTTCACTTGATTTTTCTAGTGCATACATACTGATATTACTGTAGCCAGATTCTAATCTGTTGTTGCTCAGTTTTTTCAAGTGTTAAGTGAGAATGGTGTTTCCTTACACCATAGACTGTTTTGTAATCTTGCTAGTTAACATAAGTAACATTTCACATAGTAAGGGTCAGTTGCTGACAGCAAGAGTTACAGCTTCTCCATGAATAATATCTTTCTGATTTTATGTCGTGCATTTCACATGTCCACACTGATTCACTGGGTTTTGCATCTGCAGTTGGGTCCTCTGCCACTGTTATATGGCATTCTAACATTGAGCTCATTATGTGGCTGCTTTTAGAGGAGGCTGATAAGAAGGTTACGAATGCTCTCATCTCCCTTCTGACTAATGTCAGTTTAGTTTGGGTGGTAGATTTGTAGTTTCCTACCAATACAGCTTTCAGTTTTTTGTGAAATTCTTATTTCACAAAATGAAGGTGAAGCTGACCAAACAGTTCCTCTGCCTTACCTCTCCCTTTGTTTCAGGAAATAAATTTCAAGTCGTTTTAAGGTCTCACTTAACTTCTAAATGCTTGAATCAGACAAATCTGTAATATTTTTTTCTTCTATTTGAGATAAATTATGCATTTGTGAAAGCAGTCAGGACAAGTAAAATTCAGTCACATCAAAGAAATAGAAATATTCTCATGGACAGAGAAAACAGGTTTAAGTTTTGACCTAGTCTTTATCAGTGTAGGAAGATAAAAGGCATGCTGGTACATCAAATGGGGCATTGGGAAATCACAAAAACAACTTGAGAAAGCCATGGATTCTGTAGCATACTATTGGAAATCCCTGCTCATGTCTCCATGCATTCACCAGAAATCTTAAAAACAAACAACCCCCACCCCCTATAGTTACTGTTTTGGCCATCTAAAGAGGTTGCTACTTGAGTTTTGGTTCATACATTAGTGTTCATTTTAGCCAACATTAGATCTGAAAAAAAAAATGCCATGGGCAAGATAACCACAAGTTCTCCATGTCTCCAGTAACACACAGTCTTCAAACTGAGAATGTTATGTGCTAGTCATTTTATATAGCTGCTGGAGTTTTAAGAGAAATTAGCAATCTCCATTTCCCAGCAGGAGTAATGAAGACTTGGTTTATAGTCTTTTCTTACATTCCTGTACTGCTTCTGCAGTATCTATCTTCCATAATTTGAGATATTTTAAAGGATCTAATTGCTTTGTGCTTTTACTTTCTATTGCAGATAATTTTTAAAAAATAATGGCTAGAAAATTGGTCCTCAGAAGCTGAATAGTGCAAGTTGAATGGGCCCATAGTTATAGGCTACCCTGTATCCAGTAAATTCTCAGTTTCTAATTTTTACTCTTGTCAGTGTTTTCATCCAGCAGCTGTAATAACATAGTAAATCTAAAGCTGTATAATCCATTCTTTTTGTTACAGTATTTATTATTTTTTAAACCTGCAAGCAGCTTGAATCTTGAACATCAAGATCGCCTTTTCTCTCTACAGTAATTGGCAGTATCTTCTCAATTCAGCTATGAGTTGCTAACTGTTTAGGATGATCTTATCACATTGAAAACATCAAATATTTAAAATTATATATGACAATGTCCATAATGGGGTTCTAGGAAGGGAAAACAATTTTGACACAAGTCCTAGTTTAAGTAGAAGATGTTTATCCATAGGTGTAAAACAGACCAAAGTTATTAATGTAAAACTCCAGGTCATTAGATGTGCATTTTCCCTCATTCTTCTCCAGTCTTTAAAGTGGATTGTTACCTTTCTTCTCTCTTGCTGAGAATCACAGAATTCAATACAAAATATTCTGTTAAGACTCTCTAAATATTAGAAATCTGACCATGTTAATGTTGGGTTTTTTTGGTGGGATTCTCTAATATAATTTACACATAATTATTACTGAGGGGACACCTCGCTGCAGTCTACAGCATCCTTATGAGGGGAAGTGGAGGGGCAAGGACTGATCTCTTCTCGTGGTAACCAGTGACAGAACCCAAGGCAATGGAACAAAGCTGAGTCAGGAAGGGTTTAGGTCGAATATTGCAGAAAAGTTTTCCCCCCAGAGGGTGGCTGGGCACTGGAACAGGCTCCCCAGGGAAGTCACAGAACCAAGCCTGACAGTGTTAAGAACCTCTTGGACAATGTTCTCAGGCACATGGTGTGATTCTCTGGGCTGTCCTGTGTAGGGCCAGGAGCTGGACTTGATCCTTGTGGGTCCCTTCCAACTCAGCATATTCTATAATTCTGTGATTACATATTAGTAGCTGATAGGGATGTCTTTATTGACATGAAGCTTAAAAAGCCTCCTTGTCCTAGTAGGTGAACTTTAAGGTTATAAAAATTCAATAGCTTGAAATGATGTGCTAGTAAACATCTGAACTTGAATATCAGGCAACCACATCTTGATGGAGAAGTGTTGAGATGAATAATTTATTTAGGATTTTCCAAAGGCCTTTAGTTCAGTGATGAAATTCTTACTTTTCAACGCTGCTGATAATTAAAAAAATACTACTCTCAGTTGAAACCACCTTATTTTTTGGTTACTGATTTGGTTTTGGATTACAGTAGAGATGGCTAGGGTGGATTTTATTGGAGATTTGTATATCTGGAACAAAGGAAGTGAATTCCAGCTCCATCCCACATTTATTTTGACATATTGTTTTCAAGTCCTAAACTGTTATTCAAAATAAGAATAGTTGTTCAAACACTTTAATGTAGACTTTACTATTATTGCGCATAGGAATGTGTAACTTAGAAAAAGTTTATGGGTTAGAATCACAAAATAAATCTCTTTTATGTTTATGAAAGCACGTATGTGTCATCTAGACTTTTCAGTGAAATCCTAATTTTGAGCTACTTCTTGTTGTATGCATTGTGTCTGCAAGCAATCATCTTCTCATCCTTTCTGTGGGAGAGCAATGAATGGCCTGCTGAATAGACACTTTGCTTGAGTCTTGCTTCCTTGTTTTTATGAATGGCTTCCTACTTGGCTGCCCCACTTGCAGAAAATGTCCAGGTTGATTTTTTTTAATTTTTTTTTTTTTTTTTTTTTTAATTTATTGAATTGTCATTTACAGCAGCTTATACAGCAGCCCAAAAAGAGGTTGTTCTTGGTGGCTGAATGTAATAACGTACCTTATAAAAGAAATGGGAACAGTTCCTTTTACTGCTTGATTAAATACGTATTATTAAATGTCTTTTAAGCTAAAATTTTCTGAAGAGCCATTAAATGGTGTAGCTGAATGATGAATTTTCAAAGCACAAACCTCTCCTCAGCTTAATCACAGGATCTCTGATATTTTAATTATGTTTTAAGGCCTCTTGAAGTGACAAGGTTGATATGAAAAAATAACATGCAATCACAAAATAACTGCATGTTATGTTTTTCAAAACACTGAGGTAGCTACATAATAATTAGTTTTGGAGCTATTAAATGAAAACGCACAGCAGTATTCAGGAATATGTGATTACTCAGAGGATTTCTTTATTAAATCTCTAACTTGTATTAAACAATAGGTGTCCCCCTTTCTCCCTTTAAGCAACACCTTGTGTTAGATGATGTTAAAGTATTTTCCAAATTTGGTTCAATTAATCCCTGGGGCAAATCTACTCAAAGCAAAGATATTATATCAGTGACTAACATGGACATTAGTTAAGACTGAGTGATGCTGTACAATGGGAGGGTGGACAAAAGAAGAATTCTTATTTTTGAGAAGGAGATTTTCAAAGCCAAGAGAGATGCACTTCAACAATGGCACGGTCAGGTCTGAATCCCATATTTGAATCTTGTGTTCTGAAATCAAGCAAGGAGTTTTTATCTCTTTTGCAAATACTAAGTAATTTTTACAGGTTATTAATGAGTTGAAAAATATTTATGTTTTCCTTAATAGGCATTGAACATTAGTTTTCTTCTAATTTATGATCTTGATTACGTTTCTTATTTACCTTTTTCTAGTACACCAGTACATTAAGAGTTACTATTCAGCTCTTCCATTCTCTACTCCCCTCCCCCCAAAGTGTATTTAGAACTCAAAACAGGACACTTTCTTTTTGAAGGACAAATACATTGGGTGAGATTTCAGCTGCCGAGCAGCAGGTCTGCAAGAAGGATGTTTGATTCCAGACAGGTTCAACATCTGTGTAGCAAATGGTTTGTAGTAATGCCTGTAATAAACCAAGGATATTTGCATCTAAAAACTCAGCTTTTACATCAATGCTTCCTTCTCTCTATTATTACTATAATAATAATAATAGCAGCAACAATAATAACAATAATAATAGTTATGATTATGTGATTCTAGCATCTGTTTTACAAAGTATTGAATCACCTGTGGGAACTGCAAGGACGATAATGGATTGACTGGATCAAGATGTGCATAATAATATGTAGTAGAGATGAAGTGCTTGCAAAATAGGCACAAAAAGACACAGAATACTAAGGAAATTGTGCTTTACTGTATGTGTAAGAGTGAGTCAGAGGAGAGGTTTAATAAAGAATAATATCAGAAAGAGGAACATTCACAACACAGTAAATTTTAAAACGGCAAACTGTGAAACAATTTTTGTGGTTAGGGCTACTGAGAAGACAATTTGTACCTGTGGTGCCCTAAGTTTAGAAAGGGAGCGAAATCAATGTACTGGCTGAACCAGGTGGGAGTAATGGTTGATGGCAAACATGGCACGGGATTGCATTTACTCTGGGTGATGCTTTGGGGACTGCAGAGTATTCTAGCAAACATAGTTAAATGGTCATGCTCAGTATTGAAAAAAAATGCACAGAAACCTGTTTTATGAGCACCTTTTGAACACAGAGCTCGGAGAAATTATTTCTGTGGCTGAATTGTCCATTGTCATTAAATCTTCCAAGTGCAGAAGATGTGTTTAGGAACAAGGATGGGATTTGAAAATGAGAACTTGTCTTCAGCAAAATACAGAGCAAGTTGTTTATCCTGAGGGAACTAAAGTGTTGGAAAATGTTTAAGAAAACAGATATCCTGGAGATCATTGCTAACAGAGAATGTATAATGCATTGCCATAGTGGCTGAAAACCTGAAAGTGAAACATAATTAAAAATGCTCCTTGAATTGCAGGTTTTGTTGTAAATAGCAAAGTTAGTGTGAAGATTAATTGCTCTTGGCAGCAGCCAAATTTTTATCCATTTTGAAGGAAGCACAAATGTATTTCCACTTTTACACATTACTGTGACTATTGAGAATGTTTTTACCATTCTGAGCCTGAGAAGATGGACACACAGTGTATACATGATGATCAAAAGCATTAGGAAGTCATACATGCAACTTTCTAAGGTATATGTTTGCTTTGAACTTTTAAAGTTTCATTCTGATTTTAGAAAAATACTCTAATTAATGATTGAAGTATTTTTAAAAAACCCGTCCTTTTCCATTAGTTCAGGAATTGAGATATATAATGCGGTTGTTTTTGTTGTTGTTGTTTGTTTTTTTTTTTTTTTTAATTTTTTATTTTAGCTTGAAATAATTACTTTCCTTGGGTTAGAGTAAGTAAAATAAGAAACGCTCTCTGTCCCCCTCCCCTGATTCACACAACCCCCAGTCACTGCTGTATATGTCAGCTCAACAGAATTGCAACAAGGTGTTTTCCTTGTATTTTTCAATGTATAGAATGATAGAGGGTGGAGTGTGGTCTCTATATTTCGATTCAGGAAAAGCTCAGTCTCTGATAAGTGATGTGTTAATGGAAGTTAATGCTTGAGATTTTGGTGATTTTGGTCCTTCCCCCTTCAATTGTCCTTTTATTGTCTTCCTTTCTCATTTCCAATATTAGATAAGACTATTTGGTAATTTCACCACCGACAAAGGACATTTTCTAAGAGCATTTATTTCTCCACTCATTGTCACAGAGAAGTAGCAATGAGACTGTTCTCACTGGAAGTACACTGATCTTTTTTTAAAAGATTTTTTAGGACCATGAGTAGGTTTTCATCACTGCTTTTGCTCTTCTGCACTGTGGTAAATTGGTGTTTTGTGGCAGTATAAGTGGACTAAAACATCCATAAAACTGAATGGCATTATCTGGTCTGACAGTATAATTAGTCTACAACAGAGAAGTGTCAGAGTATGCAATTGTTCATTCTAGATTGTCAGGATAATATCCTAACATAACTAACTTTTTAAAAAGCTCCTTAATGACCACACTTCCATTGCTACATTCTATTCTGCATACAAAATAAAACAGGTGAGTAAGATATCAATAACCTTATCCTTAGTATGCAGATGTAGATGCAATTCTTGTACTTACTGTGAGGTGACAGGTGCATGATATAGCAAACAGCACAAAGGAGCTGGAGCTGTTCCTGCATATGGAACTGTCTGCTAACTGTCCAGAATTAGAGCCCTCTGTTTATGAGACTGCCCTCCCTTGAGGCTTTTTCTAATTTTAACAGGAGCTGCTCAGTTGAGGCTGACAGAATTCAGCTATAGATACAATAGTAAGATAGATAACATGTAATCAGAGAGTAACACTTGGGGAGAACCTGTGGTGTCCTCATGCCAGCATAACGACCTTGTGTTTATTAAAATAAATATCCTCGAGCAAGACGGTGCCAAGGAGTTCAATAACAGAAACATTTTCCTGTCCTCCTGCTGCTGAGTGAACAGAGTCTGAAGGTGCTACCTCTAATTGAAAGCATTCTGCTTGCTCATAACAGTTAAGGCTAATTTATTTGTTTATGACAAATAACTGCATGCAGAGTACATGGGAAAGGGGTGGTGTAAGGGAAAATTGAGTTAAATTTTCCAGCTGTGCTGAGGAAAGATAGCAGATTCCCTGTACTATTCTTGTAAGTGATGCTGATGATGGTAAAAATAAGGCAATAAAAATGTATCAAAGCTGTTGCAAGCATTTTTCTGATTTACAGATAGGTTCATTGTTCCAGTGACATTTTTATATGGGAACTTCAAATGTCTGTGGGTCTGGTAGAAATATGTGGCATGCAAACTTGACTTACTATGTGCACCATAAACTTGCAAAACAGGAAACTAAACTCGTCACCAGCAGTCTTCTGTTCTTGGTGTTGCCTCCATCCAGATACACATGGTCCTGAATCAACTGCTCTAATTGACTGAGTTTTGAGACAAAGATTGGACTTGGGTGATCTTCAGAGGACCCTTCCAGCTTCAACTATTCTGTCATTCTGTGAAATTGTCTGCTGGTAGATTCTCTGTTGGCAGCTGACATATCCTCAAAACACCCCCAGCAAGATGGAAAATTCTAGAGTTATAGAACTGACAGAATAGCTCAAGGTGATGCGGTGACGCTTGTGACATAGGCTACAATCAAGTATGCTTATGTCATTCCTGATACTTCTTTTTCATGAGGATTTGATTTCATGGACAGTAGCTGTGGAGGTCATTAGGTGCAGCTGCTACTTAGTGTATGGCCAGATGAGATGAGGTAGTCGAGAACTTTACTCACCCAGATTTTTAGTATTTCCAAGGACGGACATTCACATCTTTCTGAGAAGCCAGCTGAATATTTGACAGCCTTCATAGTGATTTTTTTTCTTTAACTTTAAATGCAAGTTTAAGCAGATTACCCTTATTGCAGTTTGTGTTAATCTCCTTTCATGTGTCACTGGCACTGCTGAGGGTCTCGTGATCTCTCTGTTCTTCACAGCTTCCCATTGGGCATTAAGGTAAGATGGCCCATGAACTCTCTCTTCTGAAGACTAAGCAGCCTCATTTTTCAGTCCTCCTTATCTATCATGTTCACCAGGTTCTAACTCATACTGGCTGCAGTTCAGAATATCAACCTGTCTTGCAATCTGTTTTATACAAGAAGTACCCATGGACAGCAGTTGAGTCTCTCAAGTGCTGTAGATGGAAATAATCACTTTCCTCAATCTGCTGGCTGTCACTTTGCTGCTGTAGCCCTGTGTGCAGTTGGCATGGCTTACTCCATCCCAGCGGCAGGACTTTGCATTTGCCCTTGTCAGACTTCATTAGATCTCTGTCAGCCCATGTCTGTGGAAGGCCAAAGTCCTTTTGAAGGGACTGATTGCAGGGACAGAGGCATCACAATTTCCGTATTGTATTTTATTGTATTATCTTCCACATGGATAGGGTTTTTTTTTCCTTAGAACTAACTTGGTTATTCCTTTTGATGCAGTTTAAATCTGTTACTCTTGGTCATGTAATCCTTAGGCATGGAAAATGAATTCATGCTATCCTCTTTGCAGCAGCTCCTTAGGTATTTGGAAACTTACCATAACCTTCTATTACTCTTTTATAGTTTTTTCTCCTCCTCCTTTTTTACAACTCTTAATCTCTTTGTAATTTGTCTTGTTTCCTCTGGACTAGCTGCAGTTGACCCTAATCTTCATTGAAATGCCTGAAATTTGACATGATAGTCTGTGTGAGTCTTTATCCTTGATAAGTACGGTAGAGGATAATTTCCAGCCTTTTCAAGGCTATGTATTAGCAGGTACATCCCAAATACAATTTACTGCTTTTACAACAGCATAAAATTACGTTTAGCTCTTGAACCATAAAAACCTCCAAATCCTTTTCTGTGAAACCATTTTTCCACACCTCCACGCTATTTGTGTAGCAGGTTGCTGACCCTAGATTCGAAATGTTGTCCATCTTTAAGGATAATATGGCTTGGTTCAGTTTGTTTTTTTAAATCATAGTTACACATTGTCAAGATCACAACCAGTTGGAAGCCTAGAACTGAAAGCTATGTTTTATCTTTCAGTATCCTTATCATTAATGAAAACACCGAGTGGGCCTGAATCAAGAGGAAACTTCAACAGATGTATTTGTTTTATTTGATGAAATGGCATTGATAACACCTTCTAAGAATTTTCTCTGAGCAACTTTGCCTCTGTGATAATGTTTTGCTCTAGGTTGTGCTTTTCCTCCTATTTATATCAGATGGGGCAGTGTCAAAACCCTGAATTCACATGCTGGTATATGAAACCTTCATAAAACCTTTTATGTTGTAGAAAGAAATTACTAGTGGTTACTCATTTGATTATTTTGGTGACTTTTTTTTTCTGCCAGTATTTTTCTGAGAACTTAAATTTGGTTAAAAACCTGAAACTCCCCAGTTTTGTTTTGTTCCCAAGTGTAGAAACAGCTTTTGCCCTCCTGGTTCCACCACAGTGCTGTGTAGAAATATTGCTATGAAATAACATGCCAAGGGTCAGAAAATTGTCATAGGACACGGTATATGCTGCTGAGCAGTCTACTTCACACAACATTGTTTTCCTAGTAGACAGCTATTTAGTTGAATTTCTTAATTATTACGAGGCCAAATTCTTTCTGTTTACTTAATTGTCATATTTATATGATGTGACCAGGTGACTATGTCCTGCTAGAGATCTACACACCTTTATAACACTTCGATTATCACCTGATCAGTTTAGATGTTTGGTATGCATATTCAGGGGCTGTCCTTTGTTCCTTGCTGGGACTCTTCTACTTCCTAAATTTTTAGAGTTAGTCATAACTTTTCTGTCTCTCCATGGGTTTCTGTTACAGTCTCCTCTCAGTCATGAAAAGACTTGTAATTTAGTAAGCAAAATATTTTTAAATCTATCTAGGCTGTATTATGTTGCCTTGAAATACATCCTGTGATCAAAAGGTGAGCCTTTCTGGACCCTCCTCTGCACACATTATCTTTGCATCTGCTTTCTGCCTGAGCCCTGTACATTTGCCTTAAAGTACTGAAAACTCAAAATCTGATTATATCAACCCTTAAACCACTGCTTTTCTTTATAGACACCTTTTGTTTCCTTAGAGCAGTCCCTAGCAGTAGCAATATCTGCATGATTTGTTTATATTCACCATAACAAGTCAGTAGCTTAGAGGAAATTTTCAGATACAGCTTCTAAATGACAGAATATCTCCCAGAGCTTCATGTAGGTTGTATTAAGAATGCTTTAAGAATTGAAATACCCTAATTTCAAAAGGAACTGGAAAGCAAATTTCAATATGATTGCTTTTCCACTCCAGATTCTATATGGCTCCATATTGACTATGGATACCTGCCAAGATAACTTTGATTAGGTCATCTCATCAATAAGCAATGTCCTTCCAGGAAACCACTTTAATTCAATTAATGTGGCAAGTCAAGCTAGGTCAGAATTGAAATTCAGTAGGTACTTGTATTGCAGAGACATTTGTTAATTACATACAGTTTTACATAAGGGATCTCATCAGAAAAAAGCCTTAAAGGGGGAAGCAGAAACAACCAAGTGTAATCAAGGCATCAATGTACATTCTGTGAAGGTAGAGGTAATTAACACTACATGTGTCAGATACTCCATAGGAAATTAAAGAAATTTTACCAGAGGAGATGCAGGGGGAAGGTGGATGAAAGCAGTCAAGTGAATGGTATTTAAGTGGAACCTCATAGATGAATATAAACCCCAAATAGCAAAGATAATTGAAGAAAAGAAACACTCATACCTTCCAAAAATAGGGTCAAGATAAAACTCTGTCAAGATAAAACATACCCTCTGTGTGTGATGACATGCAGTAATTGCTGAGGAAATACTAGAATTTAATACAAGTCACCTAATAACAGTATTTGTGGGACTATATCTACATGTCTTCCCCTGTTCATATTTAATATATTGAAAACAAGCAGGCAACAGCATTGTACTTGATCACAATTTTACTCTAATAGCAAACTTCTGACATGACATTTTAAAGTCTGCCAAATTTAAACAAAAAGATAATAGAGAAGATGATAATGTACATCATGTACTTTTGTTAATTGACAGTTTAAGTAGTTAGATGATCCTTGGTAGAAATAGTTGCAAATTGCTGCCGCGAATAGTTAAATGAGTTTTGTGTGTTCCAGCATTAGATGAAGCGGAAAATATAAAACATGTTAATGTCTGAATTCTTGATTTTTGCTAGAAATATTTAAGTAGTTAAAAGTATTATGCCTCATGTTTTACCTCATGTGAGCTTGTGCTGGTTTCTCAATAGCATGCAAATATTCTCTATCTCAAAAATGTTGTTGAGTTAGAAGGCAACCATCAAGCAAAATTGTGAAGGGTGATACTGTTTTTCTGTACATCAGTGTAACTGCTCTATATATTAATGTCCAAATTAGCTGTGCTTTTATGCGAATGTAAATTACAGAGATGAATTCAGAGAAGAGTTTGAAGAAAGGCCTGTAATCTGGGAACCATTACCAGTGAAAGACTTCAGAAATTTAGTCTGCTAAATTTATTGAAGTGTTGATTGAGAGATGATCTCATCAAAGCTTTCAAGTATGTTCTGAAGGAAGAGATTGCACATAGATTGTTCTTTATCAAAGTTGCAAATGCGGCCTCACCATTCATATATGAAACAAAATGAGGCTAGAAATAAAAAATGAAAAAAATCATGTAATGTAACACAGCACGGTAGAGTTTCTTCCTTTACTAGTGATGTTCACTCCACAGTCTCAAGACTTTGCATGGGGAGGAAGACCCACAGATTACAGTCTCCTTGTTATGACAGCTATTAAGTTTTGAAGATAGCAGTAACCTTACTGAATGCAAAACAGGACATTCAAGATGACAACTGTCTCTAATCCTTTTCAGGGCCTGATTTGCTAGCCTTACTGTTTCCATACATCTTCAACTGAAGATGCAGCTCTTTGAAACATAGAACATTAAATCAGTAGCAGACGTTTGCTAAAATGAAATTGGAGTGGTTGGTAATACTGTGGGATTTATAGCCAATAAAAACAGGCAAGTGCTCAGACAGATTTATTGATGTGTTATAATGATGTGAAGCGAAGAAATCGCAGCAGGAGAGCAGGGACCTGCTTCTTCTGTTTACTTAATGCAGTCTTCTAAAGAAAACACCACATTTCTGAATTTGAGTGGTTTTATTGACAGTGTTGCTACCTGAATGAGGTCTGAATTGTAGCCACCAAACTGATTTGTTTTGTAAAATTTGAAGCTCCAGTCTTCTTTAACAAATAATAATTTAAAAAAAAAAAAAAAAAAAAAAAAAAGGATGGGGAGATGCTGGCAGTCTAACTGCTTGGTTCAGCCATTACTGCTGTGAGGATGCTGTGAGGAGGTGAAAAAAGCCGCTATCCAGGGAGATGACAGGTTTGGCTTAATGACATCTGGAAGTGTGGCACATACAGCCAATACAAGATATGATCATGTTGTATTTTGTGAATCCTACATGGCAGCAGTAAAATAGTTGTTTGTCATAATTACATGTCCACCCTACCAATGGCAGAGCTGTCATGCAGACTGATTACCCCAATGCAACAGAAACTGCAACAGAAGTGCCAAGGTAATTTCAGTAGCTAGAACAGAAGAGCAACTTTGTTTAGGCAGTTTAATGACTGATTTAGTCAAGGTAGCACTAAGTGCAGGGCAGTAAAGATTTTTCCTTTTAGGATTTTTTTGGAGTTGTTTCTTTCACACTAATGAAGTGTGTTAAGGCCAATTTTTATCTAAATATATATATATATATTTTCTGAGAACAGTATTTAACAAAAGCAGTTATAGTGAATTTTAAGTATATTTTTAAAAATGTATTCTTAATCTGAAAATAGGAGTTTGAATCTGATTCAAACAAGCTGTTACAGTTCTTTTGTTTGGAAAGAGAAACAGTTGAGATGTTCTGTGATATAACCAACGTGGTTTCTGAGCTTAGTCGCATGTTTCTGCATGTGAATTCTAATAGCTCCTGGATGCATAGGCCCATTTTATCACTGAAATCTTATTTAATTTGCAGTTATAAAGCACCGTGGACCCAGTTTTGAAAATGAAATGAGACTTGGGCCTTGTCATATATTGTTTTAATGTCATATAATATTTAGTAAGCCTGTGAAAGTAATGAGAATATTATTGTGGAATAAAGCTGTACTTACATCTCAGGTTCATGGATTTTATGGAAGAATAACCTCTTCGTAGATCTTGTGAGTTTTCCATACCTATGCTGCATAATTTTCAAGTAGACAGGTTCTCAGCTGCTAATTTGCAATGCAGATGAAAGAGCGCTTCAGTAGTAAGATTTCAGTCTTGCCAATAACTTAAATTTTCATTTAAGACAATGTTAAAGAAGTACTAAAGAGACAATAGCAGAACTCATTAAGAGAATACAGCAATGTAATACACAGGATAGTCTAATTATTACCCCAAACTACAAAGATACGTTAAAAAAAAAAGTGATTTCAGAAATGTCTTAAATCAACTGAAGTTGGACTACTACTAAGTGGGAAGATTCCGACTTCTCAGAAATAAGATAGGCTTGAAAGAATTGGTAGAATCCACTACAAAGGATTATTCATATTATGCTATTATGAAAGTGAAAGAGGTTTTTGTAGGAAAAAAAATCATGTTGGCTTGTAGCTGTAAATTGAAGGTTGGGTGCGTGCATTTAGAGAAGACTAACAGGTCTTTAAGTCTGAAATAGAATGTGATCTCACACATACTAAGCGTGTGTAATGCAATTGTTACTGGAGAAAGTTTTAGAGCAGAACTCACTCTTTAAGGAGATAAGAAAATAAAACCTATAAGTAATGAATCTGTCTCCAAAAACTAAAAAAATCTTTCTCCAAAAAGAATCCTTCATCCTAGCTTAAGATCAGCCTACTTCTGAGCACAAGAAAGAGGGCATTGAAAGCTCTCAGATTGTTTCAGGTAAACCATTAAGGGAATGGATTTGTGTAACTTATAACAAACATATTAATGTAATGTGTTTAATATAGAGAATTTCCATATATATAAAGCATTATAGGGTAGTTGAGGTGGGAAGGCAGCACTGGTGGTCAAGCCTTCTGCTGAAAGCCGGGACAGCTTGGGGTCAGACTAGGTTGCTCATGGCCTTACCCAGACGAGTCTTGAAAACCTCCAAGGACACCCAGACTACAGTCTTGATGTCCTTGGATGCTTGATTGTTCTCACGACAGACAAGTCAGAACCTCTCTTGTTTCAACTCATGTGTGTTCTCTCTTGGCTTCCTCCTTTACCACCACCAAACTGCCTCTGCCAGCATCCAGCCCCCAAAGTCATTTGTTCTGAACAATCCCAGCTCCTTCACTTTCTCCTCACAAGACAAGTCAATCCAACCCTGACCATCTCAGTGGCCCTTCACTGGGTTTGCTTCTGTTTATTCTTGTCTTTTTTATATTGAGAAAGAAAATAATGTGTTATTTTCAGTAATTAAAACCTAGCAAATCTGCTTTTGTGTAAAAGTTCTCTTTTAACTATATTTTGAGTTGTTTTGTCATCCAGTTTCTTGGGGACACTGCTTCTTAGTGGAGTCATAAGGCTTCCTGCCAGATTTGGCAGTTTGCCTCTTCTCAGATTTCATGGGAGATCTCAGAATGGAATATAAAAAGGGACAACACAGAATAGACCTCACCCTTCTCTCCACTGGAAATCCCAGCACGTGGTACAATTTTTTTTCCTTGGGGTAAGGAAGTTTTTCTTTACAGACTATTTGGATCACAATTTTTATTTACTCAAGACTGCAGAAACACATCCTTCTGTGAACCAATCAGCTACTGTGGTTTGCCCTGTGAAAGCTTAAAATCTGCGTAGTTTTAAGCAAATTTATTTTGATGTGATTGCAGCTCTTTTTTTCCCCACTTCTTGGCAAGTTGTTGATGCAGAGAAGAGGAAGCTTGGTTGTCCAGTCTGAATGCTTAAAGCCTGCCAATTGTATGGTATGACAAAAGAAAGTGAAAAAAAAAATATATTTATTACCATAGCAACAATAAAACTCTTCCTCCAACTGCATTGGAAAACAACATCTCTCTATCCTCTCCTCCTAAACTGTTAAGAAATTATATCTGAAGCATTATCTGGGGGATATTCTACACTGAACTGAAAAGCACATTGGTTTATTAAACTGAGACCTCCCCAAGAAATCATTGTCTTCATGCAAGGACATCACAAAACTCTGTTTTTCACTGGAACTTTATCAAAATTGAATTTAATTAACAATATTTTATACAGAAAAACATGATGAAAATCTGAATTGTGCACTGTATTCTGCTGTATTTTTGGTCCCTGTTCTGTTCCAGGAGGCATAGTATGCGGATGAAGAAGTTTTTGCAAAACTGAACTAAAGTCACCACTGGTAGAGTGTTACTTAGTTTCCCACTGAAGGATGCCAGTTGTCAAAGTGACCAACACATTATTACAGAGAGTAGTGCTTTTGAATTTGGTCTTTTATGCTTTTGTCACACTTGCTGATCTTTTTGCCGGTTTTGTACTATGTGTTTCAAGTTTGTTCCAATATATTGTGAAATACGCTGTGGTTTGGGTAATGATAAAGTGGCACATCCTTTTAGATAAAATTCTTTTAGCAGCTGTGATTTCAGGGACACAGTTTGATGGCCCGCTCCTCAAAGGTGACCACTTCCAGCTGCCTGCTTCAATACTTCCAGCACATCTGATGATTGTCTTAGAAAAAGGTATTTTGAGTTCAGCACGCTGCTGCATTGCTTTATAGAGTCTTCTGGAGAAGAATTTAATTTTATTCCTGTCTTGCACGTACTTCTTGTAATACAAAGAGCTTTATAGTCAGTCAAGCTGAGGTAATATGAATTGAACAACTTGTGAAGGAAGGTGTTTGTTTATTTTGGTTTTTGTTTTCTTCCTTCCCAAATCAAACCTATCTCTTTATTTCTACATTCCCTTGGCAGAGCAATTTTCTCTTGAAATACAGTGACATTAGAATAACATTGAGTCAATTTTGTTAAATTTTTCTGGAAAAATAGTTTTAGAAGCATCAAAATGAAGTTTCTGTTTATTATTCTTTTTCCCTGTTTTAAATTTCATAATGTGCTTATATGACTTCAGAATATTTTGCATTAAAAGTCACTGAAGTTCCTAAGTCCCTTGGGTGCTAAAAAAAAAAAAAAAAACCCCACAAAAAACCAAAAAATATCTTTCTAGTGTTCTCCTTAACTTTTGAGGACAAAGAATTACTGTGCATGACAAATACATACTAGAGCCCAGAATAAAGCATTTTGAAATGTCAGACTTGCTTTTTAATCATGATACACTGTGATGTGCCACAGTATTTCACCTATAAACATGTCTGTAGTTAAAAATCCAGTGTTTGAACAGAATTTACTCATTATTTTCCTGTATCAATATTTAATTACTAACGGTATGATTTTGAATACTGTTTGTGTTCCACCTTCAATAGGCTGACATTGTGATGTCTATCTCAAATCTACAAATTAGGTATCTACCCTCATTTAAGGAAATTGTCTGTGCTTGAGTGACAACCTCTGCTAGAGTTTATTTCCCAAGTCATACCTGTGGTATGGCTTGGGGTTATATGACCATGTTCATGTGAGTGAAAAAACTCAGCCTGTCTTAAAATTGCACAGAAAAATGGCTGATAGAGGGACTTCTTCTTTCCATACTGTTGTAATTATCTAGAAGGTAGGAAAGACGCAGAGTGGAACTGCTGAGCAGCTTATATCAAGTGAGCAAAAAAGCAGCTCCGTGCCACAACTATAATTTTTAAATAAGTAAACGTCTTTGCTGAAAAATGACGCTGTTGCTGTGTTTTACAGACACAGGATATACAGGGTGCTGTTTTCTTCCACTACTTCTTTCTGCAACCACTTTTTCTCCCCTAATCAGAAGCTGTCATACGTTTTGAATAGCTTCTGCTTTATAATTTCATGAGCAATTTTTACTCAACCTCTAAGGTTTAAAAAAAAAAAAAAAGTATGTTAATTGTAGGAAAACAAGTAGAAATTTTCCTCTGCATATTTATTGCCTTGAATTGTATAGTTTGGACCTGTGCTGTGGAATGAAAAATATGGGTTTTGACAGTAGATATTAAGTGTTTAGTGTTACAATATGGAGGTGACAAAATCACACTTCAATATTTAAGAAATAGACCAACTTTCAGCAGGTACTGCTCTCTTTCTTGGATTAAGCTTCTTTTGCATTGTCTTTGACAAACTCCACATTCCAGATTACTTAGAGTTTTTCCTCTGTTTTTGTATTAAGATTTTGTTATCAGCAGTGATTGTCTGCTCTTCTTTGCTGACCCTAGAGCAAACTGACCCTCAGCCAGATATTCACCTCTCTGGCTTTCTGTGTGCCACATACCATGTCTTTGTTGTTCAAGACACCTTCAAAGCATCAAAATTTACCAGCATCTTGGAAACATTTACTTTCCTGCTTCTCATACTGTGCTTTTTTTCCCCCTTTTTGCTTTCAGAGAAGCCCTCATCTTTCTTCCCTTCTTAAAACCCTTTTTATGGATTCCCTTAGAGATGTGGCATGTTCAGAAATGTTCTCAATAATATATACTGTTCCCATACCACTATGTTAATTCTAAATCATATGCATTCTGGGGGGGGATTCTCTGACAAAATAATTTTGACAGGAGCTAAAATGGTATAGTCAGAGCTATTTCTGCTCCAATTAATCTTTACATTAGAAGGTGTTTCACAGAGAGCTGCAGAAGTGAAAATTCATCTTTCTGAAAATTACCAATTTCCATCAGCACTGTAGCTGGCTAAGAAACTGTTTTTAGGACATATAAAATTAAAGTGAAATAATCTCTTTTCCTGACCTTCAAACAGGGTAGTGTTACTAGCTTCCAGTAAAAATGCACTTGATGTATTTTGTAAAAATAAATTAAAAAATGATGAATTTAGGCAGACTCAAGAACAATCTTAACAGTGGTGAGAGTTATTAGGTTGCAGGACATTGAAATTTCTCATACCTTTCATATTTATCCTAACACTGCACTGGTCAACAGACAAGAAAATATATTCTTAGAGACAACATTGAGCAAAATAAAATAGAAGCACAGAAGTTGAATTACTCTGTTGACCTTGTGTATCTATGTCCTAATCTTCTGTAGTGAATTACCTGTTGCTGCACTGCTCAGGCCAGCAGTCTACAGTCATCTTATTTGTGAGGTCTCTGAATACTGGAAAAGTTCAGTCAATCTGCAGGAGTAATAACCTCCCCACTGTGCCATCCAGCCCATCCATTTTTGCCCAAGTTGTACTGCAGCATGTAAATAATCCTTCTCAAAATGAAACATCTCCATTTGCTGCTTCTGTGCCCAGTTGTGTTGACTAAAGAGAATGTGGAATATTTTTCTTCTTTGGTGTTTTTGTTTTGATTCTGCTTATGGAATTTATGATGATTTAAATTGAAATCCTGGTAAATGAAATCTTCTGATATAAAGATGCAGTTATTTTTAATATTTATCTAGCAAATCACAGAAGCATTTTATTTTCACTAATGCATATTTATGATGTCCCAAATTGATTCTTCAGAATTTTGCCGGGTCATTTATTCATTACAGCATCCATCAGAGCTTTGAAAGTGGCCAGGAAAAGGTTCTTGAAAGTAACATTCAAGAAAGGCTGCTAATGATGTGCCCTTTCCCAGAGATCTTATTTGTCTCCCTCACCCTTAAAAATTAAGTGTTAGATCAGTCTTGAAACATGAAGTTTTCAGTCTTTTATTAAATTCTTTGATACTTGCCACAAGCTTCTATTATAACTTTACAAATACCTGTTTTTAGAAATTTCTGGTCTCTCTTTATATTATGATTCTTAGTGCATGAAAATAAACACATTTCTACTGAAAGTGTGGGCACATTATTTGTCCCTTATTTGCTTCCAAAGCATCTAGTGGCCATCTTCCACTGGCTGTGGTGGAGAGTGTTTTCTTGTCCGTGTTTTATGCTTTCTATTGCTAAAATAAGTAGTGTCAGGCAGGAGGAGAAAAGGGAGTTATGCTCCTCTGATCACTGCTATGTTTAAATGCCTGCTCAATGTAGTCTTTGGTAGTTCCAGTAAGCATTCATCAATTTTCTGCATGTTCGCCTGAAGCTGCAAATTCTATGTCTTTAGGAAGGAGCTTTATTCATACTTCACTGTTTTCAGGTCTGAGTATGTAGGTGTAAAAATTATGTTTTGTGTCTTTGCAGGAATAAATGAGATAATGACCTTTTGTGTTTTCCTTCAAAAGAAATGCATTCAGTTACAAAGTACTATTAGCAATAATCTGACCACCAAAGCACCCTGTGATGTACTCAGTCACATCAGATGACTCCAATATTGTCTTCAGGCCTAAAATTTAGAGTAACATGAGAATTTAGAAATTAAAAATGCTGGGAAATTGAGGTAGTTGTTGTGTAATGTATTTTCTCTGTATGAGACATATATATCCTGTCCATAATCTACAAAAATGAGGTAAATATAAATGTATAAATGTGGATATAGGAAACCAGCAGAGTGAGATAGTAGTAAAATATCAACAAGGCTGAAGTCAAAAATAACTAGGGAGAATTTAGCAAAAGTCTAGCCTTATAAACAAGAGACTCAGGAGCTGATGGTTTGGTCTTGGTTGGGTTTGCAGCTATGCCCCGCAAACTTTGTAGGAAAAGGACTGACAGCAACATCCTGATGGCGCAAGTGTGCAACCATCCTGCTTGGGACCACACAGCACTTGTCAGCTGTGCACAACTTTCTGGCTGTTCTCAGTACCTAAAACCTTCAGATTTCATAGTGGAAGAGAGAGTGCTTTTGTAGTGATCAAGAGAGAGACAAGAGCAGAGTGTTGGTCTTCTGGGTAAGCTTCCAAAAGACCAGCTCCAAGGATGAGGTAGGAAATGGAGGTGTTGGGATTGACCATGTTGTGCTTACCAACTTGTTACTGCACATTTGAAGGTCTAGTGTGCATGGCAGGTTAAATCATAAATGTGTTTAGAGCCTTTGTGCTGTGCCATGGGACCTGAACTTTGAGTTATGATGCTACTGATCAAGGTCATCTCACTGATTACTTCTACTCAAGGAGTTTGACTGAGCATGGCTTAGGAAATCAGTTTTCTTTTGTGGTTTGCTACTGTCAAGAATACAGGTTAGTCACTGTAAAAACGTTCCTAAGAAAAGGCATTTCATACCCTTGCACTGCTGGCAGTGAAAATTACCAGCATACTGTAACCTTAAAGTTGTGCAGAGTTTAGAACATTTGTCTGTCTGAGTCCTTGTGCTACAATTATTGTGTTGTAAGTAGATTCAAGGCCTGACATTTGCTGCTGTCATCATAACAACCATCGTTGTCAGAAAGCAATATTCAAACCTGAACCAGTTCAATGCCTGACTTCTGAGAAAGCACAACTGACTCTAATTTATGGTATCAAAATATACTGGAAATTCCCATTATTTTTACTTGCGTTGCTCCAGTCTGTCCCCTTGAGGCAGTAGGAAGGAAAAGAAATAGGGTAGAGAAACTGATATATGTTGAGGAGATACAATTATTTCCTGAGAGTATTCTTAAGGCGTTTCTCATCTTTCAGGAGTTCGGGATAGAATGCAGTAGGTGTGGGGAGATCGGAGCTCTGTTTCACTGATTTATTTTTCCTTTAATTTTCAGTATGTCAAACTTACTCAAATTTCAGGGTTTTCCTCTTCACCCACCACAAGAAATTGATCAACACTAATAATAATAAAAACTTCTGATTTATGTGTTTCTTTAATTTTAAGCCAATTATTAAAAAAATACCTGTTCATTTCTATTTTCCTTCTTTAAGCTATCAGCATTATTTGAGTCCTTAATTTGAGTAGTTCTTTCATTTAACCATCATCATTATAATACTGAAATCTATATCTAATTTTCCTCTTTTAAAATATGCCTGTTATAAGTATTTTAAAAGTATTTTATTTGTCTAAAAGTTTTTCTCAGCTCCTTTGAAGGGCAGAGGAAAATAGAATATAAGTGAGTCTTAGATATTGATGTGAAAGAGTTTTCTGGGTCTGTGTTTCTATCACTTCAAGGTCTCATCTTGAGATGGATGTTGCCTGGGAACTGAGAACCAGGAGGAAGATTCTCCTTGCTAATGACACAGTCTTTTTATCTCACTCTTACCTTCAGGTGTTCTCTGTGTCTGGGGAAACTGGCCTGAAAATTCATAATCCTAGTTGTGAGACCAGAGTTAACAAATATTTTCATAGGAATGTTTAAGCAGAAAAGAAAAAGGTGGCTGGGATTTGTTGATATTAGCAATGGGGAACAAATGTACCAAGTAATGCTCATTAAATTATTTTGACATGATAAGTTACTTCTTAAAAAGCATAAATGCAGAAAAGAATTGAGTATATGTGTAAGTAGATCTTGCACTAGAGGCCTACACTTCTCTGTGACAAAAGCAACTTGCTTGAAATAGGATGAGGTTTCAAACCTGAGAAATATCATTTTATATAGAATTCTCTATAATTTTTACATAGCTGTATTCCTAAAACTGATTTAACATCTTCTTAAGTGAATGGGGGAATGGACTATATTACTCAGCATGACATCATGACTCAGGAAAGATAATACCAAAAGACAAAGGCCAATATGCCTTAGCAGCAGAGCATGACAGAAGGGTGGCAGGATTTTTAAGTGAATCTGAAAGATTTCCAAAATGACTGTTTGATGTGCAAGAATTATGGACACAAATCAGAACAAATATCAAGGCATCTTCTCCACATATTAGCTGCATTCTATAAACATAGTAATATTAATTTATATTCTCCTAATGTATTGCTAGCTAATTCCTTTCATAACCAGTAGATCTCTCCGGGATGTAGACTGGAATGACTTCCCTTATTGTTTTACTGCATTCACCTCACACATCTGTCTCAAATCCCATCTCATCTCTAGCAGTATACAACCTGAAGCTCACCTTCAGAGTCCTTTGCAATTCTTAACTTCTTTTTTGTCTCAGTGCTGAGGTCTTTTAGGTCTCACCCTCTGAAGCTTTTGTACCCATTTTGGATGGAATAGCATTATTTTTCTTCAGAGTAGCTGGTGTGGATTTGTGCTGAAAAGTGTTGATAACACGGAGATGTTTGTTATTGCTGAGCAGTGCTTACACGAGATCAAGACTTATTCTTCATCCCACGCTACACCACCAGCGAACAGTCTGGAGGACTGGAACGGGGAGTTGGGAGGGGACACAGCCAGGACAGCTGAGTCCAGCCATCCAAAGGGATATTCCACACCATATGGGGTCATGCTCAGCAGTGAAAACTGTGAGAGGAAGAAAGTTTGCAGGGACTGCTGATGTTTGGGGACTGGCTGAACATTGGTTAGCTGGTGGTGAGCAATGAGTTTGGCTGGATTTTTTTAATCACTTGTTTTCCTTGGGTTTGTTTTATTTATTATTTTAGGGAGTGGAAAAGGCATCTCCCTCCTTTTT
>VZRN01006213.1:1667512-1702362 GCA_013397935.1 Dasyornis broadbenti
TTTTTTTTTGTCGTATTAAACTATTTCAACACATGAGTTTTCACAGTCTTATCATTGCAATTCTCTCTCACACAGCAGGGCGAAAAGTAAGCAGGCAGTTGTGTGTGCTTAGCTGCTTACTGGGTTTAAAAAACGATATTCATTCAATTCTACACATAATTTTCTTCCTTCCTACCTTCCTACCTTCCTACCTCTGCACCTTCCGCACCTTCCGCACCTTCCTTCCGCACCTTGCTTCCGCACCTTCCACACCTTCCGCACCTTCCGCACCTTCCACTTTCAGCTCTATACCTTCTCTCCTGCTTCTTTTAGCACTTGGAATGATGTCTAGTTTGCATTAAGTTCCCCTTCTTTGATCATCTTTCAAACTTTCCTAACATACCCTTTTTCAGAGACAATGTGGGTTGCTCTGCAGCTGTTGTAGCTTCAGTTAGCAATAAACTAATTCTTGTTTAAACTCTAAATTAAAATAAGATGACAAAAATACGGTGATAAGTGTTCCTTTATTGGCTTTATTTGTTTGACTGATGGTCTGGATTTGTCGAGATTCTGCTTACATGGTGCAACAAGGTCTTACACAGTGCTCTGTAATGAATCTGCTGATAATATAGTGTTGTTTTCTGAAACTATAGATGAATAATTAGCTCTTTTTTAATATGTAGGTCAAAAAATGTGAACTCATTTAGGATTAACAAGTTGATAATTTCTTAATAATAATAATATTATTGATAAACATTTGTTTATTTCATATTCATAACAGTTCATCCACAGAAAATTCACAAATATTTTCAAGCTCATATCTAACACTTGTTAAATTTTGATTAGTTTCAATTATCTCCATAGTTTCATTTTTCTATTGAAAGGTTATACAACTAGTCAATGCCACTGAAAATTTTGGACTGGGTATTTTAGGAGGTGGGTTGGTGTCACTTAAATTCTTGATATTTTCCATGTGATTTTCAATTTACTTCAGTATATATTCTAATATTTCCTTTTAGATTTATTCATAGTGACTAGTTTCTTTCCTGATAATAATGATCTAAAACACCCTGAAAAATGAAGTATAATTTGGCCAATACCAATTTAAATAAAACTATTAAGGGAATATTAAAATGAAGGCAAATCAATATCTGAATATAAATATGATAATTTTCAAAAAGCATTTATTCTCATATGTAGCCCCTCTCTGCTTTGGGAAGCCACCTAGGATTCCTATTTCACTACAACAGTGCGCCTTTCTTCTGGCTCTTTTTGCGTAACTGATACAGAAACCTCTTATGCCTATTCATAAGACCACTCCTATTCTGAACAGAACATTAAGGTTTTAATTCTGTTTAAAATCAGTGACTATAAGCAAAATTTCACTTATATCCTAGGATAAATTTTAACTTTAGCAAATGTCTATGTTCTGTTTTGAAAAAATTGTCATATGTACAGGCAGGGGTATGAGTATGAATAAGTTGAATGATTGCAAACATTGCATTATAGAACCTTATTACTATTTTCTAATTGTTTTCAGGAATGTTATAGCCTTTTAGATATTATATTGAGAAGCATCTATCTCAGCAATGGCAGGAATATTTGAAAATATTCTGGGTTTTTCTAATCCATGTGTTTAACAATGATCACATGGGAACCACTATCCCATGAAGTCTGGAAAAAAAATCAAGCTGAAAAAAATCAAGTGAGCCTCACTTATTTCTGCTTTTATTATGACTGACAGTTTATTATTACTTTATTGCAGTTCCTGCAGTTATGTTTCATTTTTTTAAATACTCCATCAAATTTACATGAATGACATTGTTTTCCCATGACATTGTCTGGACTGCTTTTAGGCTGACTACTGTTTTGAAGTTTGTAGCTTCATGCAAACATTTAGATATTAGCGTGGCAATGCATGTTTGAACACCTATTGGAAAAGGAGCACGTTGCCACATTCACAAAACGCCAAGAAATTGCCAACAACTGGATTACGTTTATAAACACAACAAAGAAGGTTAAGTAACACACATTTTAATAATGAGATAGTCTCAGAATTGAAATGTAACGTATTGTTTTCTCAGTTCTGCTTTAACTGATGTGGTGCATCTCCCCTTTATACTTGCTTTTGAGAGTGTAGAAATACAGCAAACCAGACTGGCTTTAGTTTCTTTACATGCAGAGCTTCAATTTTAGGCTTGAAAATGTGTAAAGACTGTTTAAAGTTATGCATTGACCTTGTTCTTTCTGAGCTGTGTACCTATTTTCCATCAGTAATCTCATGAAACTTTTACTTGCCCTTGGCTAAATTTGAAGGTGAAGTAACATGGCAAAGTTCATGAGGGAGATACAGGAAATTAAGTGAGTCTTCCATAAATTTTGAGTGTTCCTTATCAGAACACATTTAAATCCATTGATTTCATGCAGTTCAGTTCAGTGAGTTACCAGGATTCACAAATACCCTGCCTGATTTCTTACTACAAGCATTCTTGTAGTAGTTACATTATCTGCTGCTTAGCTTTTGAGCTGTAGAAATATTGACCAAAACCCGAGCTCTTACAGTTAATTCTGTGTAGCTATATGACTTCTGAAATTTCTGTTTTAATAACACCAGTGCTAACCTGAATTGTTTTGTACTGCACTTGTGTTGGCTCTTAAACAGTTGTGTTCGGAATTCTCAGAGGGATTTTGATTGAGTAGTTGTCCATGGCACTGCTGTATTTGCATTCTAATGTTTTTAAGGGAAAGAAATAATTGGAAATGTAAGAGCAATGTTATATAAGCTTTAGGTATGCTAACCCATTTTCAAGATGAAAATTGAACCTGAAGCAAAGTCCTTAATTGGTCCTTCTGTTTATCCAACACTACTGAAATTAGGCACAATTCAATCTTTCTTTTTTTCTTTTTGCCAAAAAAACCTCCGTTGTACATTTTCTCCCTATTTTGCTCATTATAAGCATTGTTTTAGTCCCCTCTACACTATTACCTTATGCTCCCCTAAGTTAATTTAAAGGGACTGACTAGCACTGAACACATTTTGTTGTGGGCTAATTGGCTGGCCTTGTGTCAACTCTGCTGCTCTTTCTGTAATCCACAAAACTTCATTTACTTTGCATGGTAGTTCTGTGGGTTGCCATTGAGGCAAACCCCCCTAAAACCAAAACCAAACCAAACCAAAAGTATGGTAGAAAGCAACGTAGAGGTGTAGTTATGTGGAGAAGAAATGTCTGTGTCAGGATAAATTTGGAAAGGCTGGGTCAAAATGTGACTTATAACTACAGAAAGGGTTATAAGACTTTATAAGGGGAAGGTTTTAGAAAAACATTCGATTTGAGAAAATATTAAAGATATTGTATGATAATATTGGGGTGAGCATATAGCCTGAAAAGAAGATTAATTATTCAGTGAATCTTCACTAAAAAGAGTTAATTATAAGCCTATTTTCAATACTAACAAATTAAAACACCATCAAGAATAATTGAAAGTGAGTTGACACAGATGAATATAATTTGTTTATTTATTGTATCCTGATATCCTAGAAATAGTTAAGTAACTAGAAACTGTTAACATTGGAGAACTTGCAGGACAGACAGCTTGGAAAGGGTCAGCATTGCACCTAGCTGGGGCTTATAGAGGACTGTAAAGCAAGTACATTTAACACATTTTCCTGCTGCTGAAGGCGCAAGTTAAAATAATAAAAAAAAAGTACAAATGCAATACAAATGTATGTATGACATAATAATATTTCCACTTCACTTAACTGTGGATGGGGCATTTGGTTTACATCTGGATGCTGGAGAAGTTTTGATAAATACAAAAATTCTGATAGTAGGAAAAAAAAGCTGGTGAAGTTCCCAAAGGTCTGTAGTGTGGGTTTTTACACTGAAGACTGAGATCTGCTGTTTTCATTCTCACTGCAGGTGAGACAAGAAGTTGTGGTTTTTTTACTTCCTAGTTTTAAACACTGGGAATATGATATTAAGAATAACAGAACAGTGGAAAAGTACTGTCATGGATGTTTTTTGCTAATAGTTTCTTGAAGTAACTAGGGGGCAAGTAGGTAGAAGGCTGTCTGAAGATCCTTTCAGTAAATTAGTGTGTGTACTAGTGATTAGTTGAATTATTCTGAAATCCTCCATTTGGAGGATATTAATAAATAAAAGCAAGTGACATTACTCTGGGGGTGTGGATGTTGAAAACATCTTACACATTTTGCTGTCTTTAAACTTGCCATGTTTAATCAATATCATTCTCTTAGCTACAGTGTTCCGAGCTTAAGACCCTCTGTGGTGTAGACAACACTAATTATAACAGCCTTGACTAATGTTTGTGTAAAATATATTAGTAGAGTAGCAGCGCAAAAATTTTATAATTACAACAACATTGCATCATGCTGATTAAATGTGTTTTCATCTTTAGATTATCTCACCATAATTTGCTTTCTTCTCTTACTACTTTTTCTCCCTTAAACTCATAGTGCTAAACTTTCAGTAGTGCTTATTAAAATATAAAATGTTTTTACATGAGAAGATAATTGGTTTCAGCTCTTTATGTTTATTAGTGATACTTTAGGTCACTATTTGATAATGGGCTATGAGACAAATTATTTTTAAGGACTTCATATTTTTACTTTCTCATAAAGCCATTATACTCCTCCTGTTCCCTGAACTCTTTTCTGTGATGTGCCATACCGACGACTTCTTAAATGTCAGTAAATGGGTTTCCCCCCCGCCCAAATTTTACATTTCTCTGGTTTCATTTCATTTTTTTCTCACTCAAATTTGTAATATTTTTACTCTAATATCTTTGCTTTCATATGCTGTGTATTCACGCTGATGCCTTTTTTCCAGTGGTAAAAAATTGAGGCAGACACAGCAGTAGCAGAGAAAAGGGTATTTACCTTGGTTTTACTAGGATCCTTGGAGCAAAACCCGTTACAGGTGGAAATACGGCGGCAAGCACCCGGGCCCCCCCACGCATCCAAGCACCGCTAGCTCAGAGCACGGGTCCACACAGATGCAGGAACAGGCTAAGTCCCCGAGCAACCCTCAGTATACATTTTATGGACCTCACAAATTAGCATATCAATCTAAAATCCCCAATAAGAAGTATGATAGATTGAGTAACAGTCCCCCTACCCCCATCAGCCTCCCTCAATGAAATTCCAGTCTAGTTTACAAAAACATGTTCCAGACAAAGAGGCCCATCAAGGTTGGAGCCTACAGCTCGCAGATAGTGTAGAGCTGTTGACATCTCACTGGGTATGTTTTGTCTTCTTGCTTGGTAGGACCCCCAAACTAAGCTACATATCAGACTACAAGAATTATAGGTATATGGGACTAGGGTACAAGGGATATGGGTAAAGGGTACAAGAAATATGTGTGAAGGGTATAAGGAAGGCAAAGGGGTTTAAAATGTATTAAGGGTATAAAAAAGGGGTTTAAAAGGTATAAAAGAAAAAGACCTTAAAAAACCATCAGGCATCAACACCAAGTGGATGATACCAGGACCTAGATATTTCTGAGTAATCCCTGTAGGCCCTAATCACACCTATACTCTTAGGTGGCAGTCCTAATACTATATGGCCATGTACATGAGTGTGAAACAGCTTCAGGATATTATCCAAGGCAGAGAGGCTGCATCGAACTGCTGCATTTTTAGGCAGGAATAAGTTATCTTTTAGCTGATCCTGTGGGGACATGTCTATGAGAGTCAGAGCAGGTGAGCTGCATATGAATGAATCTTTGGAAATTTTTTTCTTGTAAGGGACATAGTTTGGTGAGAGAAAGACTACAGATACCTTAGAAATGCAAAGATGATTTTCGTGCATGTTTCACGCCTTTTTCTACTCTCTGTGAACCCATATATGACTTTTGAACAACTGGGAGCCATCGACCAGGCAAGGGGTTATTGGGAATAAAGGAGTAATAGAACAGGAATCATAGAACAGGTTGAGTTGGAAAGGCCTGTTTGAAGGTCATCTGGTTCTACCCCTCTGCTATGGGCGGGGACATCTTCCACTAAACCAAGTTACTTGTAGCCAGTTGGTATTTCTTTATGGCTAGATAAATGCAAGATGTCAGAATCACTGTTCCATGAAGGGCTGACAAAACTGGAGAGCTGTATCATGCTACCAGCACTCATTCCATGAGCACCTGCATGCCATCACTTTTTTCTTTGTAAGGATTTGATGAAGCCTTAGATGGTGAATGGACTTATTAGACATAACCTAACATGCTTTCTCATTGCAGCTCACCCTCAGTAATATTTTCTCTCTGTCTTGAAATGTTAAAAATTACTTAAAGCTTCTAAGTAATTTTTTCTCAGTGTTTATTGTCCTTATCTGTAGGATGGCTGAGGCCTGGTTCACAGAGTACAGAGTAAGGAAAATGAGTAAGGAAAAGCCTAATAATTTAGTTTAGTTAAAAAAAAAAAATGTATTCAGGAATCTGCAGGAATAAAGTCACTGATCAAAACTGCTTGAGATTCCCTGTTGACAGCAAGGAACATTCCACAACACTGATGGAAATCTTACCATGTTTTGTACTTTTAGGACAAGAAACAAAACATGCTAAGTAGGATTTGTTTACAAGTGCATGAAGCAAAATTTTTAAAATCAGTTTAGTTTCCTACTAGACAGAGAGTTATGCTCTCTTAAACTTCTGTCAGATCAGTAGAAATTAACTGTATATAGAGTATATGTACATGCATATATGTATAGAGTAGTACTCATTTTCTTGCCGGTCTATTCCACTCTTATACTGATTTCACTGTAAGAGTCTGTTATTCAGCCTACCTGTTCCTTTTCTTTATGTGTTCTCATTAACACATATTGAAAAGGGATAAAGGAAGGTACTCTGGGATATAATATGCAGGATTTTCTTCAAATCCTTTTCCCATTAATATTCAAGGCAAATCTGATTTTTTTTATATAAGAACAATGTTAAGTTTTTTCTTGGACAAGATTCCATTTTCTGTTAGACTATTTGTGAAAGGCATTTTTGGTTTAAATTGAGAATGCTTGCTTCCTGAAAATAAAACCTTTGTTCCTTGTGGTACAAAATAAAACAGAAATATTAAACTCCCTGCAGCTCAAAGTAACTTTTTTACCTATACATGAAATATTAATAGCATGCTTACACATACAAATATAGATTTAATTATGCAAGTTTTTAAATGAAATTGTAGCATGTTCCTGTAAATTTCCCAGCTGCAGTAATGCATTTTCATGTATTATCACAATGCAGCTACTAAAAAAGAGGTGAATAATTTAACCTCATGTTTTGATTTGTTTTGTTTTTTATCTTTCAGAAATGAATTCCTTTATTGCAAGAAATCATGATTATTTATTGATTCAGAAAGAAAACAGACTGATGTTCTCTTGGGTGTTCTGAACAACATGTAAGTGTAATAAGGCTACTGTAACACTGATTATGTCATCAATTTAGGTAGTGATTATGATTTGATTTTAATGAAGAAACTTTTGGTTAGAGATGTTTCTTAATTTATTTTTTTATTCTGGCAGCAGATAAGGTACAGTGGCAGATTGTGTGAGGTAATATCTTTTGGAAGATATTATTGCATATTAATATTCATCAGGTTCTACTAATCATTCCTAAGCTTCATGTAGGAAGGTTCATAGCAACACAAGTTAAAATCAATCCTAATTGATGAGCAGAGCTCTAAAAAAAATTATACAGGGCCTGCCTGGCCAGCAAAATGACCTGGCACTAGATAAATGCCTTCATTAGTTAACTTCCCCCAAAAGCAGGAGTATTGTGACCTTTTCTCATAGGAACAGCAAAACCACAACTACACAGTGGCTGACAGAAGTGTAAACTCTGATTAAATTTTTCATTTTGGAGGAGACACTAGGTAATATTAATGACCTTCTCTGATTTAATGCACTAGCACAGAAAGAGAGGCTAAAAAGGCCACTTGTTCTTTCCCACAGCAATGTGTGCGGAGCATCGTCGCTGCTCAGTAGCAGTATTGGTTCTGGTATTGCTGGTGGAACAGTCTTAACTTTTCTTCTGTTGATGTTTGATTTCATTGCCATAAGCATTTCTTGCCTGATAAAAGCACAGTTCTTGAGGTTCGTGTCGGATCTCTGTTATTCATTCGACTTTTGAGGGGGGAAATTGATTCAGCTTTGTTCATGGCATTGTTTGATCTTTTCTGTGCACAGACGTATGTGGGGACAATTTGTGTGTCCAGTGTTTGGAGACTGATTATCTGTCATCGAAATAGTCATGCACTCAAACAGAAAGAGAATTTTGAGCATCCCATTTCTAAGTGTTTTCAGTATGATTTCTGTCATATTTTTAGAAAAGCTCCAGTCCATGGGTAGAAATTATGTCTCTGGCTGAGGTGAAGTGCTGCATATAGGGCCTAGCCAGAAGTTAAATGTGAGGTTTGACACACAGTTAACTTGTCTTTTCTCAGGTGAACTTTCCAACAACTCAAAAAAACAACTACTTAATAAGAGATGCTATATTTGCAAATAAGGTATAAGTTATGAGTTGAAGGAAAGAGTAGTTTGGATCTGTTCAACTGTAGAGTGAGGCAGGGATTCTCAAACTGGGATATAAAAGTTATACAATGGAAACTGCAGCATATCTGTGTTCTTTGCTGAAAGACTGACAACAAGAAGCTGCAAATAGGTACTCTGGTCAAAAAAGTTGGGGTGTGGTGTCAAAATTTGTGTTTTAGCCGGGCAGTTGACACAAATATTTGTAGCTTCATGCAGGATTAGACTGATGGAAAAATAAAATCACTGGGCATCCCTTATCAACATCTATATAGTTTTATGTTCTGGTTCATAAATACTTTCAGTGTAATGATCAGAGGATTTATGATCAAGTCTTTTATTGTCAGGGAAAGAAAATAGATTTTTCATCATTGCATTGTGAAGATGAATTATTTTATTTCATGTGCTCATTAGATTTTGTGAAAGAAGCCATCAATTCAAAATAAAAAATTAAATGTTTTAGTACCATTTTATTGTCCAGACTAAAAGTTAGGTTGGAGCTGGCCTGAAATGATTGTGTAGGTATTGGCTGTAGCTGATCAGGAAGCCTCAGCTTTCCACATGTGATGTCCCATCATTTACATTTTCTGCTATTACAGCACTTATAATTTTATGATGCCTAGTTCTTCTCCCTGCTTTATGAAGAGACTTCTTGTCCCTGTTGCTGTAAAACGTTAGTGAAAGATGCACTAATTTATTTACACATCTCTCAGTCTAGCAGCTAACAAGATAACTAAACACATGTGCTGCAGGTGTTTGATTTTCAGCACATTCAACAATGAAAAGTATTCTTGCAGCCACAGGGTGGTGTCAGTACTGGTGAGAACTGATCTACGTTTTTCAAGATTTTTTTTCACATCAGAAAATGCCGGTTAGTGGTAACTAAAATGTATGTCCTCAGTCTTTCATCACAACTGGTTCCCTGATAATTTTTGGGAATAACAGTGTTTTTCCAATAGAAGCTAATTAAACACGATTCTGTTATGGAAGCTGTCTGCCACAAAGCCTGCAAGGTAGAAATTGGGCTGTGCTCATAGTCCTGGTGTTTTAGGGCTAGAAGTAGCTCCTAGGAACATTGAAGGCTGGAAGGTGGTGGTGGGATTGGAGCTGGAGATCTCCATGCTTTAAAAAAGGCTTGTCTCGCTCAGGGGGCTTCATTTCTGGGGTTAAATTAACTCCCACCCTCTGGATCAGCATATGGAATTTTTGAGTACTTGACAGTACATCGAGGATCTCTGAACCTGGTGCAGCTCATGATGCATCTCTTTTGATTCTGTACTGTCATTAATATCTTTCTTTTCCTAGAGTTCTTCCTGATTCAGTTTGTTCTGTATTTTTACAAAATATCATTATTTCATGGAATAGAAATTCTGTTAGGAGTTTTATTGCTCTGTGATTTGGAGGTGAAAAATTAATCATCTGAGTAGTGCCGATAATAATCCAGGTGCACATTATTTTAAAGGGCTTTCATGTTGATATTATTCTTCAGCTAAAAACACTGTTTGGGAATGATTGATTTAATTATTTTCTCTGGTTAGAGACTTGGCTTCTAACTGGAAGCATTTTATACTGTGCAGTTACTTGAGACACTGTTATTTTCAATTCACCAGAAAATGGCTCTAAGTAAGAGCAGGGACATGAGTGACATTGTGTAAGGGGACTGTGTATCACAAAATACACAGCTTCAGCTTGCATGCAAAAACATCATTTAGCTGTGATAATAGAAATTAGATTTCAATCAGTATGCTCTTTGTTATTAATCCATTTTTCTCCTTTCAACTGAAGAGGTCCTAATAACACGTTAGACAAATCATACTCTTTAAAAACTGATTTGAAACAAAAATGCTTTTGAAGCCTTGTAATTTCAGGCATGCATTTTGTAATAATAATATGTTTCCTTGCTGCTAATGTATTGACGCATACTTGTAAATGTGCACAATGTTGTTCTTTTATTTTTGGTCCAAGTTTATTGTTAGGAATTAAATCATTCTTCCTATTTAAGCAAATTTGTGAGGGAACTGTAGGAGGTACAGTAAGAACACTAAATTTGAAGACTTAATAAAGACCTTAAGTTCAAAGGACTGGTTACATATTTGGAGGGTTGAAGGCCTGAGGTTAACTTTTTCCTTTGGGGCAAAAGTGGTGGTGTTTCAAGCAGTTATGAATCTTTGATGTTTCATCAGTTTCAATTACAGTCTGAAGTTGAGGAATTCATAGTATGTGCACCCAAGCAAACACTTCTGTGTGCATTCTGCATAGCAGAACTCCCATATAGGTTAGGTTGCTATTAGAGACTCAACTGTACATCTTTATGAAGCTTCATTCTAGCAGACGTTTTTTGTGATTCAGAAAAAGACACTGATATATGAAAGCTTTTGATCAGCTACTGTGATTATCTTTTTGGTTTCTAGGGCCAGCTTGAAGAACAAAAAACTTGCTGTTAATGATGTTGAGAAATTACTGCTAATTTATGAACATTTCTTAGTTTCTGCTGCTCCTTTTGGTTTAACAATTCTCAGCTACCAAATATTCCTTTTTAAAAGACCCTTTTGAGGCGGGGAAACAACTCCCCTCTGTGAATGTGAATATAATCCTCTATCAGTGCATACCACTTCCTGACACTCTCCGTTTGTGCCACCCTGACAGGGAGTGGTGTGCCCAAAATCCTTGTCTTATGGACATTAAAAGGCCTCTCAGTAGTATTGTCTGATGTCTTACAGTCTTGCTGCTTCTTGTAGGCCCAATTTCATCACAAACAAACCCTTTTCCCCTACTGGGTCTTGCTTTTCAGCATCCTTAAAGCTATATGAGTGAAATTGGATTGGATGAGTGGGATCCTCTGGGCCAAGCTGCCACACACGAATTGACAGCCCATGGATGGCAAAATGCCTCTCAACCTGCAAAAGGTCCTCTGGATGTATGGGGCCAAGAGCTGATATATTCCTGCTTCAAAACCCAGCAACTCTAGGGCCTCCTCATGGGCCAGTGTCCAGTCCCAAGTTCTTTTCCTGGGTAAATCATACAAAGGCCAGGCTATGATGGAAAAATCGGGAAAATGCTTCCTCCAAAGACCCAATAATAAGGGACACGACCACGTGTGTCTTTGTGTGATGGTTTTTGTCTTTTCTGGCCTTCTATGGCCACCCTCCCCCAGATGGGGCTTCTGCTCTGATAGTCACTCTAGGGCTACACTGGGGCTCCAGGGCAGGGGTGGGACATTGCTTCCTGTGTGCCAGTGACTGAGATGTGCTCTAGAGGCTCCAAAGGGGATGGGCTGTGGGGCAGAGCATCATTTCACTTTCTCTGAACTTGATCTGCCCCCTCCCACACACACACCTTAGCTGTTGTTTCAGCCAGTCACAATTTGTTCCAGATTCAGACCATTGATATACTGAGCTTATAAAAAAATCAGTTTGAAATGTTTCAAGTATTTATGTCTGCAAGAAAGTATAGCTAATCTTATTAGATATCTGCACTGCTTCCACACACCCGGGGCAGAAAGTGAAAGAATAAAAATAAGGCTTTGATTAGAGTACATCATGACCACATTCAGTTCAATCTAGTTATCATAAATCCTCATGTATATTAAATGCAGTTATTTATGTGTTTAAATCACAGTATTTCTATTAATTAAACATATTTACATTTCTTAGATACTGTCATCCTCAGCAACTTAGTTGTATATACTTGTCATGGACTCTTTTCCTGCTAAACAGAGAGAAGTTTCCTTGGTGCAGACTCAGGGCTGCTGCTTTGCTGGAGAGTTTTCCCTTGTTTTCAGAGCTGTTCCTTGCCCTGGCTGCTGCAGAGGTGCAGGGCTGCTGTTGCACAGCTGGCAGCTTGGCCCTAACACAGGCAGCAGCTGTCCCTGCGCCATGTGTGAGCTGAGAGGTTGCAGTTTGGCTTGGAAGCAAAGTGCATACCAAGACCAGGTACATGGTGAAATGATCTTGTTTTGAAGGAAAATTTTGATAGAAGTCTTACAGTATTTTGAACTTTGTACACGAAAGTGATGTGAGAGAGTTGCACTTCTCCCCAGTACTAAAAAGTGGTGTTTGAAATTCCCTAGTTTTGAGGAATTGTTATCAAAACATCTGTTGGGTGCTTCTTTGTCGCTGCTGTTTTACTGGCATCCTGACAGTCCTTGTCTTTATTGAAGTTTCATTCTGTTACAGTTCTTCTGTTTGATAAATGTTCCAAACTGCTGCATTAAAAGCAAAGCTGGATACTCTTGTGATTCTTATGAAGTATATCCTCCATTTGTTAGTTGAGAAAAGGGGCAGAATTGATACAGGAAAGTTATATCTGTGGTGTGAAAAATGGATACCAAGAATTTCAGCAGTTTTTTCTCTAGGAAACTGCATTATGCCTGAGAATAAATTCCAGCTCTACCATATGCATTTATGTTGTGACCATAGTAAATATTCCTAATATTTTCCTCATAAAAAATTAAGGTTAATGTATGGTAGTGTAGTTTTACACTTGCTGTGCGCAGTTGTTTTTCTAGCAGATCTGCTTTCCTCAAAGATAAGATGTCAGGCTGTGGTTTATCTATAGGTCTGTCTAAATAATCTAAATATTGATATCATCGAGAAGATGTATCACTTCAGTTCTAGTACTCATAGCCAATTTTGTTAGAGAACTGTGACTTCTGTAAATGGAAATATTTCAAACATTCAAAAAGAGTGATTAAGTTTGGATAACACTGTTTGGCCAAAATAAAATGACGCTAATTTCTTCACTAAATTCAATTCCAAATCTATTCAGAGTTCTGGAATATTAATTTCCCAATATCCTATCCACCACACACATAGTCACTCACTCCCATTTCCCATCTAATTCTGTTTTGTTCTTTTGTAGGATAGATACTCTTTGTAATCAAAAATATCTGTCTTAATTAATTCTCAGTTCTGGTGGTCTGTGTATGTGTATATTATATTTTTTTAAAGGCAGCATGCCTTGTGATCTGAGAAAACAGTACTGTTAATTATGGTATGGGTACCATACACCTACTTCTACCTGAAAAAGCCATATGCTTTCCTTACATTAACTCCCGCTGTAGTGAGGGTGCTATGAGAGGAACATAAGAGCTAGTGAAAATGAATGTTATGAGGAATATCAACTATTTAATGTCACGTGAAGTAATACAATAAATTCTGGTGAAGAAGTTTTCTTTACTAGGTGATGTAGCTAAAAATAAAATCACCAACAGTTGGCTAATGAATAGGAATACAAAGAATGAGTATGATTGATAAATAAAGCACGTATTTCTCTGGCTTATCTTCTTGCATTCATCTCCATAAATATGTAGCGTAAATACACAGAGAAAGGTAAAGGTGCATTAAACCAGGAAATACCTGAAATTTCACAAGATGATCAGCACAAAAGAATTAAGTGCTATAAATTGTTTTAATAGGCAGGCATTTTATTAAACAATCACCCCAACTCTGTTACTGGCACCTACATAAGCTTAGATTACATTAAATTCTGCATTGCTTTCTGCTTGATATGCTATGGATCTTAAGCCATGGGGGCACCTGAGACTAGAGTAATCTGTGAATGCTATAAGGCAATGTGAAAAATACAGCTCCTGTCACCCTAAACACATCTGAGATGAATCAGAGCAGCAGGGTAGCTTTAAATGTCCCTGCTGTTGCACACCATGAACCTGAAAATGGATCGCTCCTGTTCTCCAGAACACCGTCAAAATGTCTCAACAACAGAACGGGAGAGCTTCCACAGCTGTCTCAAAGCTCTGAGGGTATAATTCTTGGAAAGCTCCTTGGCTGAGCCCAAAGTAGTAAACCATGGTAGCACTTTCTATATGGGTCTACAGCAGCCCGTTTCTATCAGCCTGTGAGCTTTGAGTGAGGTAATAATAATGTAAGGACAGAGTACATTTTCACATCTTAGGAGACAGTTGGTAGGAACACCCTTTTGGGTATGGAGAGCTGCATTAAGTGAAAGAGCTGACCAAAACTATTATAACAGTTCTGGAGTTACAGAGTAGTCTGTTCTACTGTCCTGACCTGAATTATGAGAGCCAGACATCTGAATGCACCAATAATCCTAGATGATACCTGTTGGATATTCTTATATGCCTCTCTTGTTTTTTTCTCTATTTGAGTTTCATTTTATATATTAAAAATGTTTCGTGAAGACAACTGTGCTTCTGTGAGTTTTGGGTGGGTTGATTTGAAAAAAAAAAAAGAAAAAGGTCAAGAAAAATTAAAAAGCTTCAGAAAAATGGATGTCCAAGAAATCTGTTTGGGGATGCTGTGATTTTTCCTAAGGGAATAGTTCTGTTTCAGAGTCCTATGAGACAGAGCTATCACTTACCAAAATATGGGATTTTACACAAGCTTCATAGTCCCAACATCTCTATTAGAAACTACTTAGATTATTTTCTATTTCACATGCTGTTAACTTGGATAAATGCCCGTGTTTCATGCTCCAATTACTGTACATGTCTTTTAATGTTAATATCTTAGTAAAACAATTGGTGAAAATAGTGGCACAAAAGCGGTGAATACTTAATTTATATTTCCTATATGAAAAATGGAAAATATTAAAAAAAAAAAAAAAAACACACCATTTGTTTCCCCTTCACTGTATTAGTCCATTCTGAGCCGCTTTTCAAGCTTCCACAGATGCGTTTAACCAGAGACATGGAAATGGGATCATAAAAATGAGCAGCAAGCTCTGACTTCCTGCACTTTCTGTGCCCTTTCTGCCAAGCCAGAGCAAATGTCTATTTGTTACTCCTCAGTGCACGTTATGAATCAGCAGCCAAAAGGAGGACAGATATAGAAGGATGTCATTCAGAGTAAGGCAGAGTGATATTTTCTGTAACTCTTCCGTTATTCCTTCTATTTTCCTGGTGTTATTGTCCTCCTAGGCCCCAAAGCACTTTAAAGAACAATATGAAGCGGCTTTGGTACCATACTGACTCAATTTCAATGTCATTAACTCTTCCTCCATCTCAAAGAAATTCTCTCATGGTATTCTGAACATTCCTTTTTCAATTCTCTTTCATTTTCATAAGCAGCTGTCTGAATGGCTAGCAAAGTGCAAAAGTCTCTCTTTCTGATACATATAGCCAGAAGACACATCAGACATACAAAATTGACTGAAAAAGTCTATCCAGTGACACTAAGTGGTGGTTGACTGCTCAGAAAGAGAAAATTCTGTTGATACAGTGATGATGGAGATGCATTATACAACATATCCAGAATGAAATCTTTTTATCTTCACGTCTATTCATAGTATGTGTTGTGTTTTTACTTATGGAAAGGCTTTGTAACCTTACCTTTTCCTATGTTTGAACAGAGTAATTGATGTTTAGATCTGTTCTATATTTACTCTTTTTAGAAATAAAAAACCAAAACAACAACACATTCCTGAAAAATACTTAAGATTCACAGAACAAATCAGAAATGCTTTAGGAAGTGTTAGCTCCATGTCTTTACTGACAATTATTCCTGTTTTGTAATACTTCCCAGATGATAATTACTTGTTAAACACTATCAGATGCTTGATATTACCCACAGAAGCCATTATGCTTCTTGCCATGATGGCATTATAGGATTTATGTTTTCCTCTGTTTTGTTCTGTGCATTCTTTTGGTGCTAAAACACAGGAAATGATTCCTTCGCATAGAATAAAACCCAAAAAAACACCTTTAAAAGCATTTACAGGTCGTTTTTGAATATGTGATAGACTACATGTGCTTCCCCAGGATCAGAATCAACATTTGTGGAGAGTAATTGGAGTTTCTTGGGCTTGTTGCAGTTGGATTTTTCCAATCTAAATGATTCTATAATTGTTCAGCTCACAGTTGGCAATTCTTTTAAGAGTTAGGTGGTGGTTTAAGGGAAGGAATGACTGCAGATGGAACCGCCTGATTTTGTATTGGGGATCCCATCCCCCAAATGTTTTGACTTCTGCTGGTAGAAAACTGCCCCAACCATTTGCTTGTATACAGCATAGGAAGAGAGATGCATCATCAGGCATATGTATGATATTCCTTTATTAAAGGAAGTCTTTGTACCTGCTTAAACATACTGCATCAAAGTAACTTAGTGGACTGAGACATGGATGTTCTTTCCTAGGTCATTTTAAAAAAAAAAAAAAAAAAAAGGAAATAGAAAAAAAGAAGTAGATGTAGAAAGTTAAAGCTGAGGAGGTTGCAAACCCAGAGAAGTCTGCCACGCGTACAGAAAGGTTCAAGGAAATCTGATGAACGGGATGTTAGAAGCAATTAGATATATTTAAGGGGAAGAACTGCTATCTGACAATATATTGACAAATTGGCAAATTCATGTATACATGCCTAGAGGAATAGAAGGATCATTATATGTACCAATAGTTTAGATTGTCCTGTCTCTTGAATTTTTGGATCTGGGTGTGTGCAGAGGACATATAAACTTAGGGAAATAATGCTTACGGAAGCTTGCAGAAATAAAATTTCAAGTGAAAACGTGAAGAATACAGTAGGAAAGGATATAGTAACAAACAATTTTTGTAGAACGTGCTATCTGACTCTGAAGCAACAGTGTATGACAAATGCTTTGCAGGTTTTCCTTGTGCTTTGTTTTAACCAAGAGGGATAATACTACTTTTGAGGTGAAAGACTGAAGGCAGAGCTGACAGTAGAGTTTCTTCCCTGAGAGGACTTGCTGAGCTCCAGAGCCCTACCCTTAGGAGAACTTTTGTTTCTCAGACAGAGGCTATTGAACAGGAGCCTGATTTTTCACAGGACAGTTGCAGGACTTGTCTGCTACCGTACGGAAAAATAAATTAAATTCAGTTTGTCCCTCTTGAGAACTTTTCTCCTGTGCTGCCTTGTGTGTACCTTCTGAGCAAATAAGAACGACTCGTTTACTGAATACAAACATTCTAGCAAACTTCACTAATGATACTTTTTAGGTCAAGGAGAGTAAAATGAAAAGGGGAAATGTCAGTAAAAGCCTCACTGAAAGATCACAGAGAATAAGGCAACAGAGTCTGAACACAAGAAAAGACAGATACCATTTGCAAATCAGAGTTGTTTCATTGTAAAATTAAGCAAAAGGAATAGATAAATAAATAAAGAAGAGAACAGTTTCAGCATTATATGCTTTTTGAGTGTCTGGCAGATTTTGGGGAGAAAGATTCTTCCCAGTGCCCCTGGTGAACTGTATACATGCAATGCTTTTCACTCTAAGGTTTTGAGGAAAAAACCAATAAAGTATCATCTCACTTATTATTACTTTATCTTTCTGAAAGCTTACCGTGATAGGCATGATTCCTTTTATACTGGAGCCTGAAACACACAAGAAGTATAACATCAGCATTAGTAACTAAGATTTAGGATGTTTTCTAACAGAGTTTAATCCCTGGGAACATTTAGCTAGATTTTCTGAGGTCATTTTTCATTTCTGATACATTCCAAGTGATTTATCCCGATGTATTTGCCAGATGAATTACTTTGATGTTGATTATGCTACCAAGACTAATCTGATAGAGATGACAGTATTTAATGGTTAGAACAATAGTGAGTTGCAGTTTGTTGGGTGTATCATTGATAAACTGGCCGAACATTAAATATTTCTTTTCCTTGTTTGGTACTTGTAAGCAAGTATTAATCTGTTGCAGGTCAATTGTAAGGCAACCTTCGAAATTACACCAAAACCTGCTGTAGAAACTAAGTGAAAACAGTAATACTACTTTTCTTCTGATAGGATAAACTGTTCAATGGTCATATATACCGTGTGATTTCAAAAATAATTCCTGAAGGAACTAAAAACTGGTGGTTTTTGGCTTATTGTGGTAAAACCAGGAAAGCTCAGAATAGTTCTGGCAATAACCAGCTGGTTCTGGTAATAACAAGCTATACTTATGCTGTAGAAATCTAAACCAGCCCTATACTATCTGAACATATTACTAGAAAATTAACTCTACCCCAGCCAAAATCAGCACAACTTTATATATATAACAGCAATTTGTTAACAAATTTTGTGGACAATCAACCTGTTACCATTGCACAAACTCAGTAATATTCGCAGTGTATCAATAAATCTGTGCCACATTTAAATTGAGCATTTATAAAGGTGAAAAATTGTCTGAGACTCTGGTAATGTAGCCTGCATATATTCTTGTGAAACAAGAAAAGAAAGGGGTGTATACTCCTTTAGAGAGACAGAGGCCTAGATGCAGCAAAAAGTAGCAATTAGAATAGTGGTAGGTTGTAAGACACAGAGACACAGGAACGGGCAAACCATGGTGTACATTTTTATAATTTATTTCTTTTTTTGATTATTATTATTTCTTAATTTAGCTTTTTATGTAAAGCTTTGAGATATTGACACTTAATTTCAGAAGACATTTCATTTCATCTTTGAAATGTTCATGTTTTGCTAATACAATGAAAGAAGAAATCATGTTGTTTGCAAAAGGATAATTCTAGTTTACTTTTATTTCTTCGGTGGTGCAAAAAGTTCTCAAATATAAACCCTTCAAGATTATTGTGCTGAAAACCAAAACAGCATTCAACAGTTATATCATGGCCCTGAAGATTTTCTCTTTTAAAAAGCCTGAATATATTTTTTGAATATGCGACAACTAAATTTCTGATATGCCAGATTTATTTTAGGAATACAAAATTCTTGATCTGTGCATGATTTGAGTTAGCCACCAGTTTAAAATCCCAGATAACAGGCCTGAGCAGTGGCGGGGGGGAAGAGCACTGATCAGCTTTAGATGGCAGAAATCAAGTGCTTTGATAAACTGAATTCAGCTTTACTCTGAAAGAAGTGATACATCATTAACCGATAGCTCAGGCACCAATAATCTGAATAAAAGGCATAGTCCACTCCTAGACTGTGAGACAGAAAACCTTAACACTTTCTCAGCTTACCAATGGATTTCATTAGTGGGTTTATGATATTTGTTACACTAGTTCCTTACATCCCTCAGCTTTAAAAATGAATGGTTTAGTTATTGATTATTTATTAGATACTTCGAGATGAAGAATTTTAGAGAAGAATGAAAATTTGATAAGTATGTTTCAAGTAAGTCTCTTTTTTCCTCTTTGGCAAAAAGTGCAAAAACCCCAAACCAGTTACAAATATAAATAAGGATTTTTTTATTATTTATTATATACTTTAAGAGACCTGGAATTCAGCAAGTCATTATTTTTCAGTGAGACTTCATTTCCATGGAATATTTTTGAGCAACTATACATTAAATAGTTAGTTTATAGTACTGCTACTATTTTACTGAGAGAGCATAACTACTTCTTTTTTGTTTTGTCTCCTTATTATACTTATCTGATTGCACAGACCAGGTTATGATCAGTCATGATTCAAATATAAGTTTAGGTTGTTTTCCCAATTCTGTTGCCTTCAGGCTGACAGCTGCTCCCTTGACATCTCCCCAAACTAGTCAGACCTTAGAAGTAAATAATGACAGGCAAACTAAGAACTGTCTCTCATGCTGACAGTCATTTTTCATTCCTGAAAGATTCTGTCAGTTTCTTGGATGACTGCTTGAGCTTCTTGGACTGCAGCCACATTTGTTTTATTTTTGAGAAGTTCAAGAGATAGCAGTGTGAAATGACTGACCCTTTTCATCCTTCATCTTGAAAGAAAACCCAATGAAAATGACCAGGTTGCTCCATTTCAGCATAAACTTAGCATTTTCTCTTCTTTCCTTCAGACACAGTGAAAGTAAATGGAATTTTACTGCATAAAACTGTTTTGAGTAACTTAATCCACTGATTTTTTTCAGTATTCAAAACGGGCAAATGCCACCAGAAGTATTTATTCTTGTACATGCAGTTTGCTAATGTGCTTCACTGGTATTTCTGTTCCCTTCAAATAAGTGCTGCTGTGAAAAATTAGAAACAAAGGAGAAACCAGTTTGTTTTAACAAAGTAGTCATGGGATGTTAATGAATAATTCCTTAGCTGAAATTAGAATTCTTTCTGCTCTTATTATTTCAGTAAGCATGCAGTACCCTAAGACCTATGGAGTCAGTCGCGTGTACATGAGGGGAAACCCACAAATACCAGGAATAGAAAATGCTGACTGATCCATTAGTTAAAAGCTGTTCAACAAATCAGTAAATAAAAAGTGTCCTTTTTCTTTTCCAGTCATAGAGAAGAAAAACTGTGTGCACTTTTCCAGTGAAAATGGAATGAATGAAAAGCAATGAAACGTTCAGTAGCATTCTCCATGGAAGGGCTGGAAATTTAAATATAAATAAAGCACTTTCATGATGACAGTGCATCCAAAAAATCCTTTGAATTTAGGCCAAACAGCTCTAGAGAAAATGAGAAATTCCTAATGCTTCCTGCCAAAGAAAAACAAATATGTTTCCAAATTGAAACCCTTGAAGACAGTTGCATATTTGTGGTTATGTTATACAGTGGAAGTGTTGTTTATTGTTTGATTACATGAAAACCAATTGTAGGTCATGGATTTTAACCCTCAATACAAACAGAAGATAGGGTAACTCTTGATCGTCCAGCCTCACTTCATGATATCCTGCTTTTACTTTTCAACTGAATGTACATGAAATCCACATTTTACAGTTATCAAAAAAAAAAAAAAAAAGAAAAAGAAAAAAGAAAAGACAAACTCATTGAATTTAATTCAAAAAAATACATAGGAATTAGAGTGGCACTACAGTTTTAAGTGTGCTTGCACTTTTTGTTGCTTTCTGAAATCTTTCTTTTGGTACCTTGGGCTTTATATTTTATCTCTGTATGTATGTATAGGTACTGGTATTTAACATAGAGCAGTTATTCAGAGTTTTGAGTTATTCCATGTTAAATAGTAGGCTAATCTGTACGTGTTCTAGTCACTACATGGATGTTAAAGTGAATGGAGGGAGAAATAGCATTAAGAAGGAAATACCATTATATTTTGTGCATAGCTGGCCTGAGTAATCTATATAATTATAGAAATTACAGAAGTCAGGTATTCAGAAAGGGATTAGGCATGTAGAGTTAATAATGAGAGTATCTGCAATGGCATTAGTGAAGAGCATATCTGTAAGGATTATTGTATTTATTATTTCAGGACATAAATTGAACACATTCTAGGTATTAGAGATAAATGTGCTTCTTTGGTTAAAGTATAATCGTATAAGTCTCATTTCACTGTTCTATTGAGGTTAAAATAATGGAACAACTCAGATTTAACATGGTATTTCAATGGAGCAACTCAGATTTAACATGGCATTTTCAAAATCACAGATTTTTTTGGATTTAGAGATATTCTGTAATGCCGAAGGCAGCAGAATTAGAATGTGGGGAAATTCTAAATACGACAGAGTGAGACTACAATGATGGATGTCTTGTCTTGGCAGCACAGAGCATCATCTTGTTTTTGGTTAATCGCTGTACAAATTTTATGGTCTATAATTATCTTTAATTATAGAGATACACAACCATTATTATGCTGAAAGATGATAGTTGTGCACAGTCAAACAACCTTCTTCTATATCTCTTTATTTTCTGGAAAAGAGTATAGATTATAATACTCGTAGGTGTTTCTTCTGTCAGCTTTGGAGCAGTATACATAGCAATTATTTCAATTATCAACTTTCATCACTCATTAAACAGCTTTGAAGAACTGGGAGAAATATCTTGCTTTGTCAGTAGCCGGCAAAGTGTAGAAGAGCAGCAGGAAGATGATGAGGCTATAACTGTATTGGTGTTTCACTCTCCAAATGGTCTGAGGCACTGGTCTAGTACTGCTGGGGAAGGGTGGTCCTCTGTCCCCCAAAATTTACCATGGTTGCTTCTCAGTCAGGAGTGACTGAGTAGTTTCAAGGTCAGAAAGGAAATACTCTTAGCACTTGCAAGATCCAAACCAGGCTTTGGATAGCAAGCAGTTTGGAATTGTGCCTGCAAAATGCTCCAATACAGATTTGCTGCTCCCTGAGGGAGAGAAACTTCTCTTTGTGTGTTGGACCATGTTGAAACCATTCATTGCTGAGAAGGTACTTGATAATGCAACTGGAAATGGAAATGGGTTACAAAAGGAAAAGTAGTATATCTTATTTTCAAAATTTAAATGAGACGTGGTTTTGCTTCTGAACAAGCAGGAATATATCATGGAGTATATTGCTCTCTGTCAAAGCTGGTAATGTAGTCCCAGATCATTTTCCTGCATATTATTTCTCAGAAAAGGCTTCTTTCTGGAATCAGCAGTTCTTAATTTACCAGACATCAGGCAAAGACACATATCAGTGATATATAATCTGATGATGAGTTGCAGTTTTAATAAATACAGGTTTTGCTGATACTTCTTTTTACTGAAGGAGGAGAAGAAGTACAGAGAAAATGAGAAGTTATATAATATTATGATTAACTGTATATTCTTTGAAATATATTTGTGTGTTTCACATAGTTTCTGTGGCTCTGAAAACATGTACTACAGTTGTAAGACCTTGTGGATGCATAAGGTGGCAAAAATGGAGCCGCTGACAGTTCAGTTCCTTTGGTTTTAACCAGAGAACAATAAAAGAGTTATTTTTATGCCATTTACAGGTCAAGGAAATATATTCCCCTTACTTTAATTTTCAGATCACAAGCAGCCTTCTCTGACCATATCACTTTGATCAGAGAAATATTCATGACATCTTCCCTTTTCCAAGCAAAACTGGAACATGTTAAAAACTTGATGTTGATTCAAAGGAAAGCTGCTGCTATAGTGGTAGAGATCTGGCAGCTTTCCAGCAGCGTCCTGCACCTTGTTTCTTGCTGTGTCCCATGTGGAATAGAGGGGAGTGACTGCCCTTGTCATGGTAAAACATGTGAGGTGCGCAAAGAGCAGATACACAATCAGGCACTTGAATGATGACAGGCCTCCACATGATCAGATTTGTTTTATTTAAATGTTTGTCAGTTTGGGTTTGAATCTGGTTTCAGTGTCATCAGTTGGTGCTACTCGTGTGGTTCTGTATAATACTTGATTTCATTTTGTTAACAAAACTATGACTTATGAAGTACAGGGATCAAAAAATCCTACACTATTAATAAATTTGAGGAAGGAATTTCTGAGATAACTCATAAATATTCTCTACTTTCATCACGATTGATTATTTACTTGAGATTGCATCTGCTTTCACCTTCAAGGGGCTACTTTGTTTGCTTTTAAAGTTGTTTTATTGGGACCCCTGGAGACATGCAAAGCATGGCTTCATGCTTTCCCAACCACTTTATGTCAGAGTTGCTTAACCGTGGTGGAGGTTTTGTAATTGGAGGGAATTTTACATAAATGCATTTCTGGTTTTGGCTTTTTGTTATGTCCGCATAGACAAGAAAATGAACCTTGTGTTATTTGTGATACGCTGCTTTGCTGCTCATCTTGCTCAAATATCTCCATTAGGGAATTTCATGATACCATAAAATACATTTCACAAAAACAGCTAAAAATGCATAAAAATACTTTCCTTTAGCCAAAATAGACCTAAAGAGCAGCAGTCTAGAGATTCACATTTCTCTTCCTAATTCCTGAATCATGTGCTTTTTCTCTTGCAACCTGTATTAGGCTCTAGGTTACAGTAGCTGACAAACTTTCCTCTCTTTGCTGAATAGAACTTTTACTCTATAGTACAATACAATTTTTATAATGCAATTTAAAAGAATCCTCATTTAGGGATATTTTTAATATTCTTAGAAAGAGTCATCTTTTGAATATTAGCTATGCCAAGTAATTGTTATCCAATATTTCTTTTCATTTCTCCAATTATTATTCGCTTACTGTAGAGGTAGGCAAAGATTGCATTGCCATCTGAAGTATGAATACATTGCATGATATGCAGAAAAGTCCAGCCATACTTGTCAAGAAATCAGCATTAAAGTTATGTACTTAAGTTTGGCTGCTTATGGTTTGTAAGGGTATAAATGTTTTGAAATTCTACTGTTTTCTTACAGTCTGATTTGTTACTTTGTTTGTTTCTTTGTTTTTCTTTGTTTTTCTTTTTTTTCATGGCTAATATCAGCAAGTATAATAGGGCAACAACTTTGAAAATTGTCACTTCATTGAGTGGGACTCAATAATTACAAGATCACCCAAGGCAAATTGAATCTTAAAACATTCTGGGCAGAGAAAAAGGAATTTCCAGTGGAGGAAGAGAAAATAAAAATTTAGTAGTAAATTTATACTGTAGAGGTCCCTTTTATCCGTTCCATATTCAGGTGATGATTTCAAATAACAGTAAACAATACCGTCTACAATATTCAGAGGAATAGTGGCTTTCTTTATGAGGGAGATCTGGAAGAGGATGACATAATTTATGTAGAAAAATAAGAGTAAGAGGGGACTGTATTTATTTTTTCTAAGTGCATGAAGATACAAGTGCCAGAGCAGGAAGAATCTATTAAAATCTTGTGCAGGCAGAGAGGTGAGTGGAGAAATTTAGCATGAATACATTTTGGTGTAGTATTTTAAAAAGGAGCTGTAGAGTCTAACTAGAAAAGAGCCGACTTTCTGGGAAGAGGAAGGATTTTTATCACAGTGCTTGACAGCTTCTGATAATTATGACTATGTTTGCTTGGCAGCAAGAAGTTGGATCCAGTGACCTCTAAATTCTCAGGTATATTTTTGTTGTCAATCTTTCTCCCTTCCTCCAACCCCTGGTATCTCAATACGCAAAATCTTTTCTTCTGCATTTGGATGCCTATATACTTTCCTGTAGAGAAAAAGACGTTTTTTTTCATTTCTTTCCTCTCAGTCAGTAGGTCTTCCCTAGGAGAACTGCAAAAGGAACACTACAAGCATGACTAAAACCAGCTGTTCTGCTGCATGCTCTCATTAAAAATAGCAGAACAGTTGGGACCAACTTAAAAATGTATCTGTTGATTCCAGGAGAAGGTCTAGGTAGACAGGCTGTAGGCAAACGTAAAAGGTCTTTCTAGTTCTCTGTGGGATTGGCCAACAGGGAATGGTTTGAAAAGAGAATATAGTGGAGTCTGTGGAACGGTGGATCTCTATTCCCTGTAGGCAGCATCCAGCAAGTATTACATTTGAATAGCTTTCTTTTATTCTTGTTGTTCAAGTTACATTAAGTGAAACTATTAAACTGAAGAGATTAATAGTAGACATGGATGTAACAAGCTGATACCATGTAAAAGTCTTGAGTTTCAGAAGGGGTCAGCCTTTAAGGGCTTTGCTGATAAGGTAAATCACTGTAAAAAACTATTCTGCTACAGCAAATCCATTATCCAAAACTGAAACACAACCCTTCCTCTGGGCTGATGTATGGCAGCTACTCAATAACACACACAAACACCGGAGAGTAAAAAGAGATTAAAAGGACAGGATTGTAACCATATGGTCACCACTGCAGTAAGCATATAAAAGTAAAAACCTGTTTCAGATGATGCTAGAATTTTCTTTTTCTTTACTTCTACTGGCAGAGGTTAATAAGAAAAACTGAAGAAGTCCTCAGAGAACCCATTGTTCACAGGGCTGAATTATTTTACAAATGCTGAAATTCAAATTCCATCTGCTAATAATTCAGTTCCAAATACACTTGAAAAGGCCTGGGATGGGATGAACTTTTATTGCTAATTTTAGTCTTCATTGATAACTCTTTTGAAAGCTATTGAATTGTTGGAATTTTGAAGAGGAAAAGGACATTTTTGAGTGTCAGTAGTGTGTATTATGGCTATCCTTGTTGGTATTTCCCTTGGAATACTGGAATCTTGGAAGCTGTGTGTAAGGGCAGATCTGTATGGAGAAGATTTTATGTTCTGCCTTGCTCATGTTTAGTATACTTAAGCTAATTTGAAATCTGCTAAAAAAAAGTGTTTGAATTCAGCAGTATCCAATAATGAAATTTTTTACTGTTTTTACCTAATTTGGGCAGGCAGAAGCAAAGATAGACCAAACAGATGTCATATATCAAACAAAGGTCTTTCCACAGTAGTTTCTCTGTGATGGAAAAAGTAGAAAATCCTCTCTTTAGGGTCTTGAAATACTGGAGCGTGCGGAACAGGCTGCTTGGTGCACAGGAAGGAGATGGCCTGTGTTCCTGCTCACAACGTGAACAAGTGATACTTCCATTAGTCACAGCCACAGATGGGTGTGCCTTCCAGTTTTCTCTTCCATTAGGTTCAGTAGTCCTGTAATTATCCTTTCTTTCTTTTACGATGACTTTTGTGCAGGTGCAGGATATCAATTGACTGAAGGCGATAAACCTTTATTGGAGATTAAGTATAGAGTTTACAAATGCAATGCAGTTTTTGAAACTGTCAGTGCACCTCGAGCCTCACACGCTGAAACCTTGTTTATAAACTGGCAAAGCTCTGTCTCCACAACCTATTCACTGAAGAGTTTGTAGGAATTCTTCATCCTTCTGATTCTTCTATTAAAGCAGCACTGCCATCACCAAATGGTTGCATTAGCTTGTTCTATATACGTGAGAAAACCAAGAGGTAAACTGTTGATAGACTGCCTAGAGCTCTTCACTGAATTGTTTGTTTTCTTCTAATACTACTTTACTGTGTTTGACAATTTGCAGAGTTCCTTTGAGCAATGAGCTAAATTTAGCTTTTGGGCTTTCACCAAATCTGACTTTGTTGTGGACTTCACTGATTTAAACACGACACACACACATCCTTAATCCTAGTAAATTTGTGCTATGCCCAGCCAGTCAAATGTTGAAACTGATTCAAATTAAAAACATTCCTCTTGTTTGTACGCAATATTTATATATCTGTTTTACTGGTTTGCATTGTAGTTGAATTTGCTTCTTACATTATCTGAATTCAAAAAGGAAAATCCAAAGATAGCAAAATATCACTGGTGAAGCAGTGTTATAATGTAACCCACAGTGGCTGACTGCTGCATTTCAAGTAGTATTTTAGTTACAAGTAATTTTTTAGTTACTTTGAATGCTCACAAAGTTATAAAAATTACAAAACCAGTAATGGCCCATCATAGAAAGAATTATACTTAAAGATATTTCAGCCGGCTTTCGGAAAAAAAAAAAAAAAAAGTGAAAAAATCAAGTTTGTTCTCCTAATTTTGAAATGTACTTTAGACCTTGAGAACATTTTATACACAAAGCAGCACTTTCTTCTCTGCATTAGTGTTGTAGAGAGAGGGAAAGGCCTTGCAAATTAATACTAATAAAGCCACAACACTCAATTCCCTTATTAAAAAAAGAAAAAAAAGCATAACACAAAGTTTGTAGAGCAAATAATCTAATAATCCATACACTATTTCTAGAGCAGAAGAGTAAGTTTCTAAAGGGAAAATATTTTCTGTGATTTTGTTTACCTGAAGAGAAGCTGCCATATGCAATTTTAAAAAGTAACACTAATTTTTAATTAGAAATTATTTAACCCTTCTAGAACTAGGACAGAAAATTGGAAGATTTACTCTGTGTGTGTCTGTGTTAGTTCAGAAGGAAAGAATCAAACACAGATGCAATTCTTAGGGAAACAGAGAGGCTTTGTGGTCCCGCTGAATGGTGTACACTGCATTGAGGGTACCAGTGAATGGATGACTGAACTCTCCTGCTGCTCTCCCACAGCAGGTCTTTACTGAAAAAACTTTGCAGTTTATTGGGAATTTTTTGTAGTGCTCTTTATTGTGCACTCAGCACTGAGATCTCTCTGAAATCTCTTCTAATTAAAAATTTCCCCAAACCAGAAAACTTGTTTCTGATGGTAGGTTGTTGCTTTGGTTTATTTGCTCAGCTCTTGTTTTTTCACTGCACTACATCAAATTTAGTCCACGTTTCTGTGTTCACTATTAAAGAGTTATACAACATTCATTTCTGAAAGGGAAAATATCTGCTCTGAGTTTTTAAGTTTGTGAGGTGTTGCATCCTAAAAATGTGATGTGTTTGTGATGTGTTGCCTTCTACAAAGAGCGGTCCAGGTTACTTAGTTTTGCATGTTTTTACTAGAAACAAGAATAAGAGATATTGAACAAGATAGGTAACATATATGGTTGCTGTATTACATTTGTGATCAATTTGAAACATTTTGCACTGAAAATGATATCTAAAGTTAATAAAGTAGCTTAACGTTATTGCTTTTATCATTTTCAAATAGCACAATTGAGCTGCTGTGATGTTGAGGTACTTGATCAGAGTTTGCGTAGGGAACAGATACCATCTTCGGTTGCTAATACCATAGTATAAAGTGACCGAATACACTCTTGTATATGAATGGAAATATACTTTGCTTTGTTTTTTTTGTCTGTCCATCTAAGAGTAAGATAAAAATCAAGCCCAAAATCTTAGGCTACTTTCTCAGATTGAACTGCATCAAAGACAACTTCATCCCTTTACTGGGCTATATTTTTATTAAGCACATATATAACTTTTAAAGAGAGAGCCTTTAAAAACATTTCTTTTGCAACTACAGTCAATTAACATGGCCTATGAAAGGAAAACCAGGTTTTTTATGACCTTTCCACAAATTAAAAATACCCCAAAACCCTACAGCTTTAAGGCAGTTTGCCTAAAAAATGGTGTCTACATGCATATTTGACAATAGTTTTTGAATGGTAGCAACTTCAGCTTTTTCATCTTTTATCCAGTCCATGAATCCATTTCAAAGTTAAGACAGATTGTTGTAAAATCTGTATTTTCATCTTTCTAATTTTAAATTACAAGACTTATTTTAGCACATTAAAGAGGTATGAAGTTATTTCATACCCACATTAAAAAAATGTCACATCTTAAGGCTTACATGCTAAAAGAAGTTGTTATACACAGAGTTCATATGATACACTGTATACTGAGTCCATGGAAAAAACTTTTTTTGCATAATTTGGACTTTCTGTAACATTTTACATATTTATGTAGGAGCTGGAGGCAGTTCTCTTGACCTTCATAGCCATTTGTCAAGATTCACTAAATACCTGCTGAAATTAGGGAAAAAATGGGGAGATAAAAAGGAAAAAATCAGAGATAAACAGGTGCTGAAGAACTCAGACAAATTAGCTCTTCTATGTTGAAAAAGAAGCAAAAAAAAAAAAAAAATAAAAAATAAAAATCCCTTGTAGCAAGCAAAATTAAACCTAAATTACTTGTTATTTCATTCTTCACACCATATTTAACCTAAGGATATAGGCTGTATGGCTGAACAATTGACTGCTAATACTTCTCCAGTACTTATTGTCCTCAGATTAGAAACATTTAACTCTTGAACCTCTTAAACTGTCCAAAATAAGAGAATATTAATTGTATTTCTTCTATGTGTTACAATTAATCTTCAGCTGTCTTTGTAGAATGAAACAACTGAAAAATTGGTCCTTGTGATTACAGTCAAATGTGCCTTCAGTCTCGTTGCACTCAATTTTGAACAGTGACACTTGTCAGATTAGGTCATCAACTAAAGCTTGTAACCTCTGCTACATGACAAATGTAGGTACAATATTAAACTATTCCTACTAATTGTAAAACTCTGTCTTGCTAATGATAATTCAACCTCAGATTCTGGTGATTTAATTTGTTAAGGACACACTTTCTAACCAGAACCAAACACCCTTTCTTTGCCACTGAAATCTGTAATTTTTAACTGAAACATTTGTAGGAAGCACTTACAGTTTCTAAAAACAAAAGAGATTTTTTATTTTGGCACTTCCATAGTAATTGTTATCACCAGATAAGATAGGCAGAAATTGTAGGAAGAGTGGTGTATGTAGCACCAGCTTGCTGCTTTTTAAATTTGCAGTGGAGTCTTGATTTAGTTGCCTAAATCTAGCCTCCAGCTGCCTTTCCAGATGGGCATGAGTCTCCCATAGATCCTGTTGTATCTGCCAGACTCCTGACAATGTCTCACATAATCCTGGAGCATGACAAATAGCATTAGACGTTTATATTTAAGCAACAGATTGAGCCCTGTATGTTTAAATACCAAGAGTATATGTCATTAAGCTTTACTGAGGGACTTCGAGAAGCACTGTGGAAAAGTAAAGTATTTCTGAGCTGGGATCAGAACTAATTCAGTAGTTTAGTTCATTGTGAATCAGGATTTAACTGCAGACCATCAAAGGAGAAGTTAGTATGAGTTCCATAGATGGAATTAATTTTGTCTAGACTCAGATCAAATTCAGTATTCATTTGGAATAAGACTTTTAGATATCCCAAATAAGGCTTTGTAATGATTCTACATTTAAAAAAAAAAACAAAAATAAACCCCAAAATTAAAAACAAACAAACAAAAACCCCCACCACCAACAATAAAAAGAAAAACAAACCAAAAAACCCAAAAGCAAGCAAACAACCAACCAAAAAAACCCGCAACAAAAATACCTCTAAAAACTGAATCCATCAAACAAAAAAGCCAGAATGAAAATACAAAAAGAAAAAATTATAATGCATCTCGAAAAAAAACCAGTGATATTACTTCTAGTTTCTTTGCTATTTAGAAGTTTGGCTAACTCTGCTCTGTCTCAAAGCACCCTATGGTTTTAAATGGGTAGGATATTTACATCTACCTACTAATCTAAAGGGCTGACAGTGTTCGTCTGTGCTGTTAAACCACTGCTGTGCTCTGTCTCATAGTTGGCTGCACTTCAGTAGTAAATGGAATTAGTCTATTATTATAGAGTTGTGAAGTGCTTTGAGGTCTGTCAGGATGTATAACATCTTGTGCCTGCTTGCCAAATAGGTAAATATCTCAACCATTTTACACTCTTAAAAGAGGGAGAAAAAAAATTAAACTATATGTCGTAATTTTCATTATCCCTATTACCACTTTTTAGCTTTACAGGAAACAGAAACCCTGAGGAAGTAATGTTACACTGAGAAGAACTATCAAGTCACTTTTTTTTTTTTAGAAATACACAGTAGGTGTTTCAATAGCAAGGACATATATTCACTCGAATTAGTTTTTAGGTTTCGGCTCCTGATTTTGTTACTTTTCTTAATATTTAGGCAGATGAGGAATTAATGCAGCATTCTATGACTTTGCATAGGAACTTCAGAAAAATTTGAAACTTGGAGGTGTTTTTAACTTTTTTGTGGGAAGGAATTTCAACACTTTTCATGAAACTAAAAAGGAGAAAAAATAGTCTTTCTATATGACATGTTTTAGTGACCTCAGTAGTGATACCATACAGTAGCATCCAAGAATAATTTTGGTTGGAAGAGGCCGCCTGAGGTTGTTTTGTCTGGTTCTTGAAGCAGAACCAGCTTAGTTAGATGAAGCTGTTCTTGAAGCCTGTTCAGTTAAATTCTGAACATCTCCAAAGATGAAAATTCGTCTGCTTCTCGTGGAACCTGTTTCAGTGTTTGATCACTGTCACTGTGAAAAGGGTTTTTTTCCTTTTATCTAATTAGTATTACCCTTCTAGTATCTTGTGTTTGCTGCCTCTCACCCTGGCATTGTGTACATTCGAGATAATTCTGGATCTGTCTTTACCTTCTCACTAAGTAGTTCATTGTGGCAATAAGATCCTACATTAAATTAAATTTCTTTTTTTTTTTTTTTGAGACTAGAACAAAGCCAGTTAGCTCAGCATCTTCTGGTACATTGGGTTCTCCAGTACCCCAGACTTCTTACCGACCCTTTGCTGAATTTACAGGAATGGTTACCCATTCTGGTATGGCAATATCTTTCTTATACTAGGAATCTGAAGATAAAGGACAGTATTGAAGATGTAGTCCCAAACATACTGAATGGAGGGAAATAAGCCCTTGTGTTAACTTGCTGACCACAGGCTCTATTACTGTACATAGCTCTGTATGGTTTAGGTCATCTTTATCTCAAGGACATATTACTGTTATGCGTCTTTCTTTCCAGAGAGTGCCGAGCCTGTCCTGTTGCACAGGTTGTTTTATTCTAAATGCAAGGGCTTTGCATTTCCTTTTATTAAGCTTCATTTATGCTGTGCATGAAGGCCTGCAGCATGGGAATCTCACAGTAGGAATGAGAAGTCACTGTGCAGTCACAGAGCTATGATCTCATTGGAATCACGAAGTGGTAAAGGATAGGGTACATAATTAGTGGGCTGCTTTGGATGTGCACATGCTGCTGGAAGGAGCAGGATGGTAAGGGAGACGTGCTTTGTCCAATGAGGAGTCTGTAGCTGTGTCTCAGGAAAGAAGAGGAGCCATTTGGGACTTGAGAACAAGGACCTGACCAGCAAGTGTGGCATTTTGGTGACATCTGCTATAGACAACCTGATCAAGAAGAAAAAGCCTCTATTTGGAGAACTAGAGAAAGTGTCAGTGCCACAAGCATTAATCTTTACTGTGCACTTGAACATCTTCTGGAAAGACACCACTACAGTCCAGGTCTCTTGTGGGCATCAAGGGCAGCTCTTGATGCAGGTGATAAGAAAGCTAACCAGGGAAGGTTATCCAGTAGATCTGCTAGTGCCCAATAAGGAAGAAATTATCAGATTGTGAAGTCTGATGGGTGCAGTAACCATGGAATTCTGGGTGTTAAGTTATGGTAACGCAGCATGCTTGAACTGTGTGACAGACACACTGAGCAAATGGATGCTGAAGTGCTGTAGGTTGGTGCTAAGATTTTGCATTGGGGGTTTGATGATACTGGAGGTGAGTGGTGGAGATTGGTGTAGAGTATGTTCTGCTAGAATCTTGATTGCCACTCTTTTTTTACTAAACCGTGTTGTTGTTGTCATTTTTACTAAAAGATATAAAAGTATAGGATAAATAGGACAGAGGTGTTTTGGGAAGGCTAGCCCCAAATAACTAATGTTGAAATATTCTCACAAATTGCTTTGGAACACCATTATTTATACAGAGGGGAGAAGGAAAACCCCCCCACCCAAACCATTAAGGGAATATCCCAGGCCAAAAAATCCTGAACTTGCTTCAAGGTGGATGATCAAGAAACACCTATTAATTTTTTTTAATTCTTCATGAACAAAAAAAGAATAGAATTGTCAGGATTTTAAATTTCTTTTCAAGACAAACCAGCAGAGAGACAGCGTAACAAATAGAAGCAAATTGCAGAAAGAATGATTTAAAAAATAACATGTAAAAGATTTATTTTTGGACAATAGCAGTGAGGGTATTTTCATTCCTTGGACTCTTATTTTATACTAAATATCTGACAGCTTTGAAATAAACTTGCTTCTTTACCCAGTGATCTGAAAAAAAACAATTGGCTAGGCAAAAGTGGGCTGATAAAATATTGTAGTGTCATCTTTACAATGCCAGAATATTGGAAAAGAATCACAGATTGTTTTCCATTGTAAAATGAAGGGCGAAGATGAAATGGATTAATGTTGCTTCTAATGATGTACATTATAGTCAGCTCTATGTGGTTTGCAATTTTTATGGTATTTGGCTTTCAAACAATAATTTAATTCATGTGAAGAATCTACTTTGAACTCATTTAAAATATTTCTTTTGATGTTCAGGCCCTAGCAGAGGGAATTTTTATGAACTGCCAAAGTAAGACTTGCGTTAAGGTGCACAGGGTTTTAAGTACCTTCTGTCATGTAATTGAAAAAAAAAATCCCTTATTTCAGGGCTTGTGGTTTCTTTTGGGAATGTACTGATGAGGAATTGTTTGGAGAACAGTGAAACTAAATAGAAAACAAAGCAACAAGAATGCTCAGGGGTAACAAAAGTTTGGCTTCTGATACTGAAAGTGCCTGGTCCTTTTCTGCATTGCTGACATTTATGAAACATAAAAAAGTACAAAATACAAACAAAAGTACTATTCAAACTGGTAGAGAAACTCCAGTAGAATGGCACTGGGAATTCACAAAATTTCAGTCATTTTCAAAAATGTATGTAACTTATTGGGAAAGAAGTAAATAGGCTTCTTTACAGCCCAGAAATTATGATTCATGGTAGTGGCAAGGCTAAGTTGTAATACAGTCTAAAAAGATAAGACAGCACCAGGTGTGCTTGAATAAATAGATTCCAGGTGGTATAATCTCCAAATATTGGATGCCACATGGAAGATAAATTTTTCATGAACTGCATCCCAGTATACAAGATAATATAAGAGATGAAACATTTGCACCAAGGTTAAAAATACTCAAAAATAAGTGAAATGTCAAGTATATTTCTAGCTGTTATTTCAGTTAGCAAAAGCCATTTCAAAATCTCTTGACAAACATAAAGGAAAACATGTGTGTGTGAATTTTGAATAGGCCTCCTCTTCCCTGATTCCAATTTAAAATCCTGAGAACTGCTGGTTGTGAAAAGATTTTGATAATATGTACAGTAATGGCCACAGCTTAGCTGGAATCCTGAGTTTAATACAAAAAACCCCAAAGACCCTGCTAGCTACAAAGCCCACAAGTGTCATCACTGGTTTGTCATAACATATGCACATTTTTGATTACAAAATGCACATACAGCACTCAATAGGCATTTTTTTTTTTTTTTTGAT
>VZRN01006213.1:1702471-1734691 GCA_013397935.1 Dasyornis broadbenti
TGTCTGAAAATGATTTTTTTTTTTTTTTCTGTAAATTTGAGCTTGGATTCTGTTTGAAGCTGGCAATAACCCTGCAGAGTGAAAACTAGTGTGGGATCATATTCCATTCTCTCAATCTTCTCCCTATGCCATATGGACTTTGGGTTCCCTATAGCTCTGAAAAGTGTCTTTCTGTCACCACTCTGGTTTTACTTGTAGAAATCTATTTTGCCCTTATTTCAGTAAATCCCACAATAATATGTTAAGATCCTTTTTTTTTACTGTTCTTCAGTGCAAAGCATCAAAAGAAAAGTGGACTGGTCATTCTCATCATTGCTGGTGGTACTAACAGTTGCAATGCATCAGAAAGACAACAGAACGTAGGATTTCTCCTGCTCCTATATGTAAATAAAAGCACATAAATGTTGTTTTGGTGACATGAAAGTAACCACAGTGTTATTTGTTGTGCTGGCATCACTGCAAAAACATGTTTAAGAAAGAAACAGGCAGCTCAGGGTGTGTAGCAACTGACTGGAGACAAGCTCTTGGAAAGGAGGCGCCACATTGGGCAGGAAGAGACTTGAAGGGCTGTGGCTGCAGCAAGGATGCTAAGAAAGAGAGCTGCAGGAAAACCTGAAGGAGCAAAGAACATCTGAGAAAAGATGGGAAAACAAATATTTGCAATCAACCACATTTCTGGTAAAGTGTTAGATAGTTTCTACTACCTGCCTCATACAGGGATAAGTACTCTGTCACATAATTGGCTTTTCATGTGAAGGATAACCAGGAGGTAGTGCTTACATTACTCCCTTGGGATTCAATATAGTCCTAAGCATTTGCTTCGTTTGAAAATAATCAGAAATTATGAAAAACATTTCCAAAAGCGCATGTAAATGTTTTTGCTACATTTTCACTGTCAGTATGCATTTAAATAAAACACACTTCCCCCATATACACCCACATAGAGAAACTATAGGAACACCCTTATGAATTCTCACTCTCTGCACTGCAAATGTCCCTTCATCCTTAACTTTTATATTTAGTACTAGGACTGATGGCTCTAAATTTTAATAGTGGCATTCAAATGCATTGTTCTGTTCACATATACTTTGAGGCTTGTTGCCCTTGGGTTTTCTGTCTTTGTGGAGTTTAGTGGTCATAGATCACTTCAGTAAATCCATCTTTTTGTAGGATTTTGAGGAGAGTAATCTGTGGCTGTGTCTTCAAATGTCAAAGGAAAGACATGCCCCACACCCCACACACCCTCAACTTCTGCAAACAAGTTTGAAGATTCACATTCTTCCTTCAATGTTATTTAAGATCTGTGAGATCAGCCCCCAGGAATGATAAAATTTGGTGATGACCTTTTCTTTATCCAGGTGGGCATATACTGTAGAAGTGCCCTGTGAATGGAATAATGGAATCCAAATATCCTTGCAATATCAATATCATCTCAAAAGAAATAGGAAAAAAGAAAGAAAAAAAAAAGGCACGGACATCATGGAAGGGTTTGGATTGGAAGGGGCCTTAAAGATCATTTAATAAGAGTGATCTTTAGAAGGTAAAGAGGAGCACATATGTAGAATTCAATAGTGTAGAGTCACCAAGCTAAAATGCTAACATGCCTTCCCTTAGTATATTCTAAGGTAGTGTTAATTTTCCTAGCAGTTAGCTTGACAGACTAAAAGCACAAAAACTGGAATTATATATATTTCCTCTCCTTTAGCCTATTTTCTATGGCTTTTAAACAAAAGTTATAAGAATTATCCCTTATTTCAAACTCGAACCCTGTGTTTTTTATGAAAAATGCATACCTATTTCCTCTAAATTTTCACTTCCTCTATTTAATTGCACACAAACTACCACTTTGCCTATGCTTTCTGCATGCTTTTAGTGTAGGACATGGAATATGAGTTTGAAGCAGTGAAAATCTTACTGCATCTTGTGCTGTCACTACCATTTTCATTACCAGCTTCTCTGAGAGCCTAGTTAGAATTTTCTGTGTGATGCTAGGAGTGACAGAAACAAGCATCTAGTGAGCAAAAGTCAGCAGAAATCCTTGGCTTATGTGGAGGGACTGGAAAGATTCCAGCCCTAGAAAAACCTGTGCTTCTGGTATTTCTTTCACTGAACATCATCTCCACTATTCTTTGCAGTCTCCTGTAATCAGTACTGTTCTTCTAATATCCAGCCTGGAGAGCTAAGCCACTAGGGAAGATGGTACATACTGTATGATCTAAAAGTATGCAGTGTATATTGGAGTTGTCTAAAATACAGGTCATGAGATTTCAAGCTGAAGTATAGGAAATGCTGTGCAAGGAGAAATCTGGCAAGCCTGTCCAGAGGCTGGATGTGAATGCCTTGTAGAATATGACTTAAAGATGCCAGCTACATTTTAAACATAACAGATAGCGCAAGGAATATCTAGAAATAGGTTATCTGTTCTTGATAAAGATCTTTTCTCTATCTTACATATTTGATATAATTGTTTTTTAAAAAAATATTTCTATCATAGTTCCTGAAATATATATGAAAGAACATTGTAAAGACAGTATTTTTTTTTTCTACTGGATGTGCAAATGTGTCAGAACTTGGTATTGATGATTAGTTTGCCAGCTTTATACTCAATTACTATCATTCCCAATGGAGCTCTTCTAATTTATTATCTGAAAATTATTTTTCTAATAAACTTATAAATGCAGGATTTACAGAGAATTAAATTATTTTAGCCACAGATTAGCTACTGTGCAAAACACAGCAGCAATATAAGTGTTTTCTTACTTCCTTTTGAGTTAGGTGGTGTAAATATATAATAAATTTATCAAGCTAAATTGGCACTGCTTAGCTGCACCTCATAGGCTATGTACTGCTAGTAACTAGGGAGGATATTCCTCCCTAATAATTTTGTAGAGAAAACGGATCTGAGATCTGTTTGCACACTGACCCTATAATTCCTGCATGAGCGTGTCTCTGATTCTCTATTTTGCTAAAGGTTTTTCCTTTAGGGAAAAAACCCTAACCACATAGTAGCATATCAGTTAAAACAGAAACTCTAATCAGTGATTCTTTGGGCACTGTATGTATTGCAGATGTGTGGTTCTGGAGGGGTTCAGCAATCCAGCTGAAATAGGTAGCAGGTGTTTGAAATTTGGCTTCTCTGTCATTTCCTGCTGTTTAATCTGTTCATTTTAGTGTCAAAAGGAATTACAAGATAGACCAATCACCTGAGTGACATTAAGAAAATCTGTTCTTTTCATTGCTCTGCCTGATGATTTAGCAGGTGAATTGTGGCAAATATTATTGCATCGACTGGAGTAAGCGTTAGGGTCATTGGAGGGTCAAGTTTTCTTTCTTTGACTGACTGTGTTACACTGCTTTCTGAACCCTCCAAATGGCCTAACACCTCCCTCAGTTATCTCTTACAACAAAGCATCTGTGACAGAAAATGCAATCTCTGCTTCTTTCTCAGAGGACACACTAGGGATGCAATGGAGTACAGGCCTATCATCCAGCTGAATTACCCTGTTTGTGAAGAAGGTGGTAATGTCTCTAAGTGGCTTCAATATTCTACTTCTCCTCACTCTCCCTGGGAAAACCATTTGATATTATTCTGTTCTGGAAGAGAGCAGAAACAGCAAGAGCTTGAAATAGCTCTAAAGGGTCGGAATTTAGTTGCATAAATCCTATAGAAACAAAATACCTGCTGATCTTTTTAGCTTTACTGAATCTGCAAAACCAGACAACAACTCAAGTACATCTTGACTTTAGGACTTCTTTTACATTTGAAATACTTGTAGAAGATGGGATGGTGAGAGAAAGATTTTGATGAGAAAATTCAAGATACTGGTTTTAGTTGGGCTAATTGCTTCCTTTGAGATGATTTTTGGTAGTATAATAGCATGTGGCATATAGTATCACAGTAATTAAAAAATCCCATTTCCAGTTTACACAACAAATGAAAGATTAGTAGAAAGATGAACAAAGATATTGAATATGTAACAAGGCTTTTTTTGACTCTACCATAAATCAAACTCACTTTACTGCTTCTTCATATCTGACCTTGGTCAAATCACTGAGCCTTCTGCTTCCTCCTTTTTCCAAATACGTTACTGCTTAAGGATATAAATTTTCATACATTAGCCAAGACAGTCACTGCCAGTGATAACATTTAACGCAACCTTTTGTTTCACTTACACAAGCATGTGAGAAATTATGTATTTACAGTTTGTGTAGAGACACACACAATTCAACGGAAAATTAAAAGCTGGCAAGTCAGCACAGATTTATTATATTTATGAAGATATAACTTCATATACTTGATATTCTCAGTTGCCAAACTATGTTCAGAAGCCCAGATAGGACATATCCTGCCTCGGAATTTAGATATGGGAGGGACTTGTGGAGAAATTGATGTGGTTCCACTTATCAGGGGAAGAAGAGATTTTTAGAGAGGTAACAGGTTTTAAGCCATGAATTTCAAGCAAAAATACAGAAATTTTGATGAGTACATCACCGGATAATTTGCACTAAAAACTCCCTTCTGTCTGACATATATAAAATATTGCAGCATAGATTCCATGGTTCTTTTTTAAACTGTTGAGATTCCTCTAGGTATGAGCTATTATCTTCAACCCCTTTATTTACTAAATCATATATTTAAATGAAATATAGATTGCTATATTTCTTAATTGCCACTTTCCTTTTGAAAAAATACTTATGTTCCATCTCCATATTTATGTTTTTAATGATGTTGAGATTGCTATTTTTAGTTACATTACAGGTTTTTGTGTCTATAATAAAATCTAATCTAATACACTTTTCTAATAGAGTTGTTATTACCCTTTTAGATATTTATCTTTTTGTGTCTCTGTAATAATTTCTGATCTCCCTTTTATCAGAGTGTGTGCCATCCTTAGCAGTAGAATTTCGACTCCTCTGTCCAATGTAGTATATCATCTTTCTTCTATTTATCGAAAGTGAAAATTGTCCAGAAATGCTAGTAGTTTTCACTGTCTCTTTTAAAGGGGTATTATGAGCTCTGTGGAGTCTAGCTCAGAGAGGGAAAAGAAATACTCAGTTTTGCTGCTATTCTTAGTTTTCTTCTTAAGAAGCATGACAGCAGGAAGTTTTGCAACTGATGTTTTGAAATGTATTAAGATGTTACCAGTAATGATGCCATGATATACATATATGTTATCCACCAAAAATTAGTAAATAATACTATTCAGAGTTAAAAGTGAAAGACCTGGCTAAAATATACATGGTAAAAAAACAATGCATGGAAATGTAGGGCCACGTGCTTTACTTGTTCTATGGAACTTGTCTATTTTCAAGTGTATCGAGTTTCAAAGACAAACTGGTGGATAATAGTAGTGGATAAAATTAGCTGCCTCTTGTTGTGTGCTAAAAATAGGTGTTACTGTATTTCACTGACCTATAGTGAAAAGAAAGCAACTTTTACTCCCCTGAGAATACCTTGATAGGAAACAGCCCATCAGCAAGAGCCTGACTGTACCTGACTGAAACACGGGAACTGTTCAGGGTGGCTCAGAAGGCCCTCTTTTCCATGGCTGGTTCTAAGTAATCAATGACTGAGTGTTTGGTGTGGATGCTGAAAAACATGGCCTGACATGCTACCTTTGTCAGTCTTGTTCTAATGTTTCTCTATGGTAATAGGGGTGTCAAGGAAGTAGTGTTTTCTAAGTGTAATGAAAATATTCAATGGTTAGACATTTTCATGGAAAGAAGATATAATTTTCTGTGATAGAAGCTGATACTTTCCTGTTGAATGTATCCCATAAATGAAAGCAACCCATTACTTTAAATAGCACATAAATCTGCTTAGAAAATAGAAATAGTCGTAAGAGAATGATACCAACAGAGTACTTTTTGTGTCCTCTAGCTCTCACTGTTTGTTTTGCTGGACTGTTTAATGGTTGCTCAACACTGAACATTGTTAACAATGTTACAGTACTAGGCCTATGGACAATTTTCAGAACTAATCATAGTACAAAGAGAGCTCGTGCTTTGCCCGAAGGTCTTACAAGTTGAACTATTTGCTTTTCTTCTGTCTCTCGGTGAATGTGCTAAACAATAGAGTGTACACTAGGGAAAGTAAATGCTACATGGTCTCAGTAGCTAATCTGATAAAATTAAAGATAAGAATCACTGCGTTGGATTTGAGTGGCAAGGTTTTGAAATTGGAGAGTACAGGGGTGGTTTCTGTAAGAAGCTGCTGGAACCTTCCTACATGTCTTTTAGAACCACTGACCAAAGCTGAGCCCATCAGCAATAGTGGTACCTGTGATACCTTATTCAAAACTGGGGAGAGAAATCCCTGTTGCAGAACAGCAGCCAGAGGAGTGAGAATATGTGAGAGAAACAGCCCTGCAGACACCAAGGTCGGTGGAGAAGGAGGGGCAGGAGATGCTCCAGATGCCAGAGCAGAGATTCCCCTGCTGCCTGTGGTGCAGCCCATGGTGAATTAGGTTGTGGTCCCTCAGCCCATGGAGGGCCATGGTGGGGCAAATATCCCCTTTCAGCCCGTGGAGGACCCCACGCTGGAGTAGGTGGATGTCCAAAGGAGACTGTGACCCCGTGGGAAGCCCACACTTGTGCAGTCTCCTGCCAGGTCCCGGGGACTCGTGGGAGACCCACGCTGGGCAGGCTCTTGCAGGACTTGTGACTCCACAGGGGACCCAGGCTGGGGCAACCTGCTCCTGGAGGACTGTACGCTGTGGAAGAAAGCCATGTTAGAGCAGTTCATGAACTGCAGCCTGTGGGAAGGAGTCATGTTGGAGAAGCTCATGGAGAACTGTCTCCTGATGGAGGTGCCCCATGCTGAAACAGGGGAAGAGTAAAAGGAGTCCTCCCCCTGAGAAGGAAGGATCAGGGGAGACATGTGATGAACTGTTTCCCCCATTCTCTGTCCCTCTGTGCCGTTGTCATGGGAGGATGTAGAGAAAATTGTGGGAATGAGATTAAGCCCAGGAACAAGGAAGGAGTGAGAGGAAGGTGTTGGAAGGTTTAGTTTTCATCTCTCATTATCCTTCATTGGCAATAAATTAATTCTCCAAGGTGAGTCTGTCTTGCCAGTGATGGTAATTGGTGAGTGATCTCCCCCTGCCCTTAGCTTGACCCATGAGTCTTTTGTTATATTTACTGTCCCTTGTCCAGGTGAAGAGAGGGGAGTGATAGATCAGCCTGTTGGGCACCTGACATGCAATCAGGGTCACTCCTCCACTCTCATTTAGAGTTTACAAATAGGTAAAGATGAGACCACCTTGACACTGATGTCTTCCTATTATGGTACGTGAATTCTCAAGGTTGCTTTAAAGAATTACTGGTTTGTAGTTATTTCACTCATGCATCCTTACTCATCACACTAAAGGAAACCTTGGTGATGAAAGATGGCCCCTCACAACAAATCATAGCTAGGAGTCTAGACCAAACTCCAAAATGTGAGTTTCCACAAGTTGCTACTCTAAACAGCAATTGAAATATTTCAGGGACCTGTAGCTGACAACCTAACGCTCAAGAAATATGATGAATGAAAAGGTGGATAATTGCAGGGAAAACATTTGACATTTTCATTTGGTTAGAAATCTAACAGCAGTTATTTGGAAACATTGCTGTTTTTTGCTTTGTGAGGGATCACCTGTAGGAGGAAGTGCATGAGGCAGCTCAGTGAAAGAATGCGTATTTTGACCTGTGATACTGACAACACCATACATTTTACCAAGAAAAATGATGATACAAGCTGTGTAACACAGCAATTGCTAACTCTGATGAAGGTTGATTTTAGATTCGGATTTCATTTCAGTTTTTACAGCCAATATGATTATTGTCTTCTGGATATGTTTGTAGGTCTGTATTTCCCTAAAATAACCCAAAATACAAATACGAATTCACATAGCTCTTTACCTTCTTGTTCTAAGACTGATTGAATCATTCAGCGCTAGTAGCTTTGTTTAACATAGTAAATTTTACTATCCCTTGAGGGATTGAGTGTGAACTTTCCTGTTGTGTTTTGCTGTACAGTGGCCAGTGTTACATTGGTCTCAGAGTGGGAACACCCCTTGAAATGGTGCTGGTTTTGCTCTGTGTTATATTTTGTCCTTTGTAAAGCATTATTCTGAGATAGAGAGGCATGTGACCATCCAGCTGTTTCATGGGACACAAACTTTTGCAGGGATAGTTCAGTGCTTTGGATAGGTTTCCCCCAATTACTTTTGAAAGGTAATATTACTGCTTTTCATTACTAGGAATGTATCATTGATTTCATTGCTTGGAGAGGAAGCTGTGTTTCTTTCTTCTTGTAATACTATCAAAGAGCAGGGATATTACTGAATATAAATCAATAGCAATAGTACACTAACTCAAGTGCTTCTCTTTCCTGAGAAATGGAGAAAGGCAAGGTTAGCAAGGAAGGATAAGGCAGCCACATCTCGTACATATCTCATTGGATGTTGTACACAAGCTCTGCATTTAATGGATGCAGATTAATATAACAGCTCTCCATTTGCTGTTATAGTTGGATTAAGTAAATCTAAAGATGTAATAAACTGAAATACATTAAGAAATCCTGAATTTCTTACACTATTTTCAGAGAGTGAAGAAGTGAAAATGTTACTTCAAAACCCTCTTTTTTTTTCCCCCCAAGGGTCAAGGCTGTTAAAGGAAATGTATACTTTTCAGAACTAATAATATAATTTCACCGAAAATGAGGGGCCTTTTATAAGAGAGTAGAGTAATACAGAAAGAGAGAGAGGAAAAAATCTGCACTGTTGATCACTCCAAATTTCATATTCTGAGACCACTGAAAATTATAAATAGTCGAACAAAAGTTACCATTTCAATAAGATTTTAAACATCAGAAAATACTCTCTGATGTACAATAAAGCATAAGAGGAAACCAGAGGGTCCTCCAGCCCATCTTTCAACATCTCTCTATCCTCCTCCTCTACAATGCAATACCTGCAGTGTACACTTCCTGAAACAGAACAATCAAACTGAATTTCAGAACATCAGTGATCTGGGGTAAGGTGTGAGTTCTAGTGCTTGCTTGTAGAAATTACCCTAAAATGTGTTGTCCTTGTGGTAATTACATAATATTTCTTTTCGAGCTATCCACAATGCTTAATGAAGAATAGTTTAATCTCTTTGCAATGGTCTTTCACATCCCTCAGTCGTGTATTCTCTAAACTGAATAACAGCTATTTGTTTCCTTTGCCGTCAATGAGTTCAGATTCTAGATCAATGTTCACTGTCTAGAAGTGTGACTTCCCATTAGTGAGATAATTTTGAGTTTAAACCTTTTCCAGGGCAGAGTAGACTAAAAATACAGTTTCCTTTGTCTCACAGACTATTTCTAGTCTATGCTTTCAGGTTTCATAATTACTTTTTTCATTAAGCCTGCTTTTTATGACTTGAGGTCACTTTCTGACCTGCAATATTCCATTTGCCACTGATCTTTACAGGTCAGCAAGTTCAGTCATAATTATTTAATCACAGGAAATACTTTCTTTCCTCTGTTCGTACATCTGGATAAGATTAGGTTTTATGTTCAGGAATGTGATGAAAGTCTCAACACTTCTTCTGCATGTGAGATTTTAAGGTTACTATCCATTAAGTATTTCACTTACCAGGAACTGTTTTACTTATAGTGCCACACTGAGTGCTGCTATGAATGCTGGCTTTGTGCTGAGCCTTTCGAAGCAGCCTGCTAAGAAACACTGTCTTACATCACTTCATTTGAAACACCTTCACTCAGTAACTTCTGAATGTTTTTCCTAGAATGTGCTGAGAGTATCAGCCTACCTGTGGCTTTTCATAACATGTCCTTTTTGGTTGTCTTGATCTCATCTTTGTCTTTCATGTAGTATGCCAGTAAAGGGATGTGAAGTTCAAACTCTTTTTTGAAACCCATTGACTTTTAGTCCCCTCGAATCACACTAAGAATAAAACTAAGGCCTGTCTGGAATTAAACTTATTAGCCTCCTATACTAGAAACATTAGTTTTTTATTTACTCTGTCAGCAAGCCTGTGGAAAAGGAAACACAAAATGTAATCACTGTATATATACTCATTTGGATTTCACTAACTTATGCTTATGAACTTTCATATACATAATTCAGGTCCTCTACATATCAACTATAAATAGAGAGATTCTCAGTTTTAGGATAAGATTGCTCTTTCATTTTGCATTGTGTATGTTTGTGAATAGATTATTCTCCCAGCGTGGCATTTGAAGGACTTATCAAAGCTGTGTTGAATTTGGTAAACTGAATCAATTTTGAGAATTTATTTCTTTTTGTTTCAAAATTGGAACTTGAGTTTTGTAACATTTTACATTTCCTTCATGTTATTCATTGATAGTTATTTTCTGGAATAAAAACACTACAAAATGAAAAAGTGGGGTTTGCCTTAATTTATATGAAATTCGTATTAATTTAGAGGTTTGGGGTTTTTTTCATGTTAGTTGTTTTGTCAGTTCAAACAGATCCATACACGCAGATTCATACCTAGAGCCATCACTGAATCGTGTGTAATGTTGTTTTTTTTTTAACACATGCATTGATGTAAGCAAAAGGCCTTAGGTGTTTACAACTTGTGAAAGTCCAGATGGTTTTGATGCTGAGGACCTTGAGTACCCATATGTGGCTAAATAAACAGAAGTGTGTTGATTTTTAATGCTTTTACACAACAAATGTTCCTACTGACTAGAGGAAAAGACCAAGGTGCCAACTGGAACTTCTAGAATACCTGCTACTTTTGTTTGTTTACTCTTTAAAGAGTTTAACTATGCATCTACAAGAAAAATAGAAATTTATCATAGTACTAGGACTGACATATTTTCATTTTTCAGTTCTCAAGTTCCTGCAGAACTGTATTCAATTTTTAAAAATGGCAAGAGAACAAAAATAGCTTGCTGTTCTGTTAGAGAAACTTTAATTATACTGCTTGCAGGTGGGAAGAGAGGCAATAGGTCATGTCTTTATTAAAGCATATCTAATTAAGTAGTGTGGTTAAAGCTTTCCCTTCTTACAATATGTCTCATTTTTGATAAAATTCTGACAGCTGATTGGGCCGCAGTTAAAGAGTAAGTTTCAGGTCAACCAGTGCACTCAGATGTTGCTTTCCCATTGAAGCCTACACTCAACCAAGGCAACAGGAGTCAGTTTTAATGAGGCTGGAGCTGCCTCTGAAGGAGATAGATCATAAATTAGTCATACAAGAAAAAGGAAACATAAAGGGACATACAGAGGATATAAAGCAGTTTTGGCAAACAAAGAAAGGTGATTTCCTACTGATGGCACGCACAAGTCCTTCAAAATGAAAGCAGCAGATGGCAGAGGCACTGTCACTAAGTTGGGATGACATTTCTTTAGAAACTGATTATTGTCAAGGATATTCCTCTGATGAAGAATCAGAGATGGGCTTTTCTGAATTTTGGTTGACATCTCCAATTTATCCTTATGCAAGGCAGACTGCTTTGAACTGTGTCAAGGTTTGTCTCATCCCATGACTGTGATATCCATTTTGTGTTTACAACTACATGAGCAAATGATGATGTCAATGTTATGAATTTTGATGGAAAATCTGAAGCCTGGTTTTATGGTAATTAAAACTAAACCCTGAAAGAAAATCTATTCAGAGAAGCTGGCTTATCAGTGAAGGGGCTGACATTTCTGTGATTTCTTTCCTACTTCATACTGGAGTGTGTCCCTCAGTGCTGGCAAATTTATCCTCATAATGAAATTATGATTTAATAAAACACTGTTATAGAATAAAGTCCAGAAATAACTGAGACAGAACTTGACTGGACAGGCTTTAACGATTGTATATTTCTTTTATTATTTTTCATAATTTAGTATTTATTACATTTTAACTACTAGTTTCTTAGACCTTTTGAAGACACAATTGTGTATTTAGAGTATATATATTGAGCAACTGTGTTATATTGATGTTGCTCTGTAATATTCAACCATCCTAACCCAGCAAAACTCTTGCAGAAGCAAATTATAGTTTTCTCATAGAGAGGATTTGAGGAAACTGAGGCCCCCTGTAATGAAGTCACTTGCCTAAGGTTGCAGTAGTCTGAAATAGAGATGTGGAGGAGTTTTATGAGTTTTATGACTGGACCTCAAGCACAAGACCATCCTTCTTCCTTGTAAGTAATGGCTCTGGGTAGAAATATATCTATTTCATTCGTGGTTTTAGATAAGGAAATGGAATTGTCACAAATACACTTACTGCTTTTTTGCAGAAAGCTCAGAAAATATAAATCCTGATATTCTTTTTCTGAATGAGTTGTCATTATAAAAGCTATGCCAGTTATAGTCTTTTAGCTAATTTATTTGTTTAATACATCATAAATCAAATAAATCACTAGGTGTATTCACTATAGGCAGAAATACTTGTGTTATTCTCAACTTTTGCAGTACAGCTAATTCCTGCAATTCTGCAAACCTTGTCTACTGTGAGGGGTTCCAGCTAAGTCAATTAGTTTAATGAAGCTTACTTAGAGTTACAAGAATGAAGTCACCGCTGAAAAATAAGCTACTATAAACAATGTTCTTTGTGATAATTTATGCAAAAAAAGCACTGTTGATTCTAATGATATAGTGGAAAATATTTCAGTAATTAAACATGTCAGAACATATATTAAACTCTTTCAAGAACTCCTTCCTGACATAAGATAGCATTTTGTTCTTTGGATGTTATTTGAAGATGCAGAAGGCTGTAGTCTGTGCTCAATTGAATTAATACAATTGAACATTCTCACCATTTAAAGCATTTAAAACCCTGAATCAGATCCTAAAAAACTCTATTCGCTTATTTTCTGAAACTCTAAGTATTTGGATAGTATTTTTAAGTTTTATGGTTTGTTTTGGTTGTTTGGCTGTTTGGTTTTGTGTGGTGGGGGGATTCTTTGGCAGGGTTTGGTGGTTTGTTTTTTTCCTTCACCTTTTCGTATGCGCAGCATTAAAATCTGGTTACTGAGAAAAGCATGAACATTAAGATTTTGCCAAATAGTTTCATTCTTGGAGTAGTGCTTTAAAGATAAACCCAGCATAACAAAATATGCTAAAACAATAGGACTTGTCAGCATTACTAATGATGTAAAGTTCTTTTCAAACAATCTGCTGTCTACAAAATGACTGGTGAATTTGGTCATTATATGTAATTAATTTTCATTTCAGTGAAGTACAAATGATAGATAGTACATGTGAGTCTTTCTGTACCAGTGTGAATTCTAAGAAAGCAGTCTCAGAGCACTTTTCTAATAAAACTTGTATAGAGTGGAAGCACAGTCAGGAATGGCAAGAACCAGTTTATTAAGGGTTCAGGGCTCCGAGGCTGCAGACCTCCCTAAGACAACTGAATATTTCCTTTCTGTTCTGCTGTTCTGTTTTATTTAAAATATATCAGAATGTCTTGACTTTTCTTCTGGCTATCAACACAGATGTCCACAGAGATAACCCTCCCTCGTCTCCTAAGAGAAATATACACCCATCAAGAAACCCCAGGATATATGATCACATTTATTTATCCCATTTGTGATGTCTTACTCTTTCTGTTGATCGTGTTTCAGAGATGACAATGTCAGTGTTAGGATCAGTGAGCTATGAAGCTGTATATTTCTGAGTTTCCCTCTGACTAGCAAAGAGCCTAGAGGATGATCATTTCCCCTTTACTCTGAAAAGTTTTCTTTACAACTGAGCATTGACTTTGTTTGGCAGGAAACCAGCATGTTTACTGGAAGAAAGTAAAGTTCCACAAACTTTTCAAAGCTTCTAGCCTGTGTTTTCTTTCAATGCCTGATTATTTTATACAGTTTTGTAAATGTACTAATTTAACATTGAAATCCAAATAACAAGGGAAGAGCATAGGAACAGGAGGAGTACGTGTTTGGCCCAGCCACGGAGGTAAGCTACAGTTCATTGCAGCATGTTGTGTGCCATGTGCACACACTGCTCTGACTGCTCAACCAGGACAGCTCACTGCCTCCCTGCTTTGGCAGATAACAGTAATTACAGTAGGCCTCCTGTTCAGGGGTATGTGGGGGCATAAAAATTGAGGAAGTCTCCAGTATACCCATAGGTAAATTCAGAACCCAAGAGGCTGATTCTTTAAACTGCTGTCCTGTATAGCTTTGGTTTTTTTCATGATGCTTCCCTGAACAAAGTTTTTGTGCGCTCAGAATTCTAGGTCGTTGATGGGACTAGTAGGACTAAACAGTTTCATTTTTGTCCCAGGTTCTAGTAGTCAGGAGGGTTTTGGTTTTGTTTTTGGGGATTTTTTAGGTTTGTGTTTTGGGGGGCAGGAATATGACCAAAGATTCATTATCCCACAGGAAGACCTTCAATTATTTAGGAAGCATTCTAGTGCTCATATTGTCTTCCTAACATTACAATCTCAAGTACAGTTGTAGATTTTAAATGTTTACACAAAGAGGTAGAGGTCTAAAACCTTGGTTGATCAGAAAAGACAGTTGAACCAAGGCTCCTCACTTTCTGGAGAGCATTAAGGGCATATTAAACATTGCCAATCAGGAATATTTTAAGAATAAATATAGCTTGCAGAGATAGACTAGGTGATTTCTCCCTCCCTCCCACCTTATTTTCTGTGCCTAATAAACTGTTTCACTTAAAAAAAAAAATAGAATAAAGTCAGTCACAAATCTTCAGGTGTGCTCCCCAATTCTGCTGTCAGAGAGCTTTCCGTGTTTAGACTTCGTTTCCTTTGTCTTATTAGACTTTCAAACAGGCCTAAATATCTTATATTAAAACATACCAACTTTATCTTTTAAATACTCAGGAATTTAAAAGTCTGTAGGAGTTAGGGTCCTGCTTGGTTGTCCTAATAAATCAGTTCTTAAAATCCTCCTCATCAGTTCTTAACTCACTTTAAAAAAATCTTTTAAAAAAATTCAAAATGACTGAAAGTGAAAACTGACAAAAAAAATTTGTGAGTTTTGCTTTGTTTCTGCCAAGTGTGAAATAGGGAACACAATTCCTGCAGTTTGGTAAAGACACAGATTTGCACCATTGTAACAAAACAAGGCTGTCTTCGTGTAGCATTTAGATTATTTTCGGAAGCTTCTATTTGGTTTGGCTGACTCCTTGCTACTTCTGTTCTGTGGAGGACCACATTCTGAACATTATTCAACTACTTCTTCACAGTCCTATTCACATAAAAAACCTCACCATGCATACCTTGGTTAACTCAATTGAGAGTCTTCTATATACTTTTGAAACTTCCTATTGATTTAATCTTATTTTCACTTGATTATGAAATATGTAGATCAGTAATTATTCCAAACAGAAAAATAGAACTTTTTTATTTGACATATTGGACTTCTACTAATAAAGAAGACCTATGTGCTCAAATGAGAAGAACTAAAATACATGCATTGGTTTGACAGCAAGCTTATAAGCTATAATGATACTTATATTTCATTTTTTGGTGATTGAATTCAATGTTTTAGGGCTCTGAGTAACTAAAAACAATTAAGAGAAAATCACTTTGGAAAGGCTGACATTTCAATAACAACCTTACGACATCAGAAAAATATAGATATTTAGGCAGTATGCCAGACTGAGTGGATGTAGTGGTTTTTTTGTAAGCCAGACTAGGCAAATTTCTGAAGATAGTTAATCTGCTCTCTGAAGCAGTTACTGAAATAGAGCTGCACTGAATTATGTTCCCTCAGGACTTTCCTATACAAAATTTATTCTACTCAAGTAAAGCTGTCTTTACAACCCTCACCATTTGAAGTTGCAGATAATGCAATACTTTAGGTGCAGATGAGCTTCTGTGAGTTCTGCAAGGTTCTTATTCTTGGCATCAGTGAAGTGTGAAGATTGCCTTGTGACTTTTGTATCATATTTTTCCAGTAACTTATTAAAACTAACTCTTATGTTTTAGACATGATTGTTAAAGTGAACAGCTCCACTGAAATGAATGGAGAAAACATCTTTTCTCTAAGGCATCTTTTCAGGATGTCATTCGTAGCACGACCTTATATCAATTTTGCATATAAAAAGTTTTCAAAATCAGGAGGTCCAGCAATATTTTCTTAACTTCTTCCTATGCTTACGTAGTAAGTACCTCAAAGACTCATAAATCTGGTTGGAATCAACCAAAAATGTCTTTCTACTTTTCAGTTCTTGTTCTCGTGGAATTTCAAAAGGTAACAAGTGCAACACATATTTAATTTGTTGATCTGTTAGTCTGTTTATTAGTCAAAATTAGAAGTGGACTTACTTCTCTTCCAAATACTTACAGCACTTGTAAGCTTGTGAGAGCCTAAAGGGGAAATCTTCACAGAATATAAACCTTTGTTTCCTATCAAGCGACAAACTACTTCTTTGTTCATTTTGATTACTTATTATCAAATTTTATTATATATTATCAAGTATCTATCTCCTGCTCTTGAAAAATAAATTACTGATTAATTCGGCTCAATTGAAATGACCCTCACCCCCAAAATCTCTTTTATGCAATAGTATTTTATATTATGGTATTCAACTGCTGGCACAGATTGACTGCACCCAACTGAGGATTGCTTTACATTTGCTCACATTTTGACTCAATAACATGTTGAACTATGCAGATAATTTATTCAAATAATTTAATTCTTTGTTCAGTAGCCAAACTGAAATTAAACATAAAGTAAATGGGTTTGGGTTTTTCAAACATGAAAATTTTTCATTTGTCATGTCAGTTTTAATGGATACATGAGAAAATGCTTAATTTCAGAGGGTCTTTTTGTTGTTGTTAAAAAGCAGGGGAGTTTTTGAAATAAATTCCTAAATTGCATGAAAACATGAAACAGAGCAAGAAGTAATGGTTGTGCCAATGACACATCTATTATCCTCTCAGAAAATGGTATTTAGAAAGCTCAGCTGACAAGTGAAATAATATGATTTAGCCTTCTATCTCCTAGAGTGTTTTTATATGGGTATTCCACTTCTGCAAAATTTTTGCACTTGCGTGACGCGGTACCTATCCAAGTTGATGGTTAGTTAAGTTACTGTAAAACTTAATCACTGTAAATATGTTTTACACAATATTAATAATTTTGAATAATTAACATTACTACTAAATATACTTTTAAATAATTTCAAGTCAAAGATAAGAAATTAGTTTTGCTGTGATATGTTGTATATGACTACCTATTTTTGTATTATTTTTAACAAAAATTTGAACACAAAATACTTCTCCTGAAAGCAAGATTATTGTTTAAATGGAACTTTTGTCTATCACTAACTAAAGATTTATAAGGATATCTTTACCTAGAGCCAGCTGTTACTCATAGATGTTCATGTACCCAGTATATTTATTTAAACAGAACTAGTGCAGAGGGTGAAGTGAAAGCATGACTCTTGGTTAAATATTAAGAACTCATGATTTTGCTTATGCCTTAATTGTACACTGTATAATGAGAGAAACACATACACATTCTGCTTATGTTTTATAGAAACTAAAGACACTTCTAAACAGCTTCCTGAAAATGAAACAAATTTTCAGGATGTGTGCACTAAAGAAAGTAGATGAAGCCTAAAACTGTGGTTTAGTTAAAAGCATTTTGGGTGTAGTAATAGAAAATACACCTTTAAGGACAATCTAGAGCAAGGTAAGAAAAGGAATTAGATACACAGCAAAGCTTTCTGATCCTAAAATACATCCCAGCCCCTTTTATGTGCAAACCACATAAGAGCAGGTGGTAATAGCTGCTAAGAGTCCATCTCATTAGCATTGCTGCTTTTTAAAAGAACTCGTTTCCCTATCAGATCTGTACCTAAGGAATGAGTTTGTACAGAACTGAGGTAATTGAAAAAACATGAGAAAGTAAGATGAACATAAAAAGCCAGTGCCCTTCTTATACCTAACATGCAATGCCCTTCCTAGAATGCCAAGGTCAGACCTAACCATGTCTTTGTAAAGCAGGCTTGTGGGCTGAGGCTTTGAGCCAGCACTTGCCTTCTCTGTGCTTGTCAGCAAAAGAGTTACAGTGTCATGAAGAGAAATTTCTATTCCAATGCTGGAATTATAACCAGAAAGGGAAGGCAAAGAAAGTGTAAAATGCTTAGTTTGATGCTGATGTACAAATTCTTCATTTAATAAGGAACAAGAAAACATAAGCAATTGCCAAAATGGTTATTTTGTATTTCTGTATTAGTTCTGTTAATCCTCTGCGCAGCAAAAAATGTTCATGTAGTGCACATTTCTTGAATGATGAAAAGAATATTTCTCAGTTTGGTGTCATTTCTTGTTTTAAGAGCTTTTCCCCCACAAACAAACTTTTAAAAAATGTTTGTAAAGAGCCGTGAATTCCAATGAATTCAGATAAGATTGCATGGATGACTTTTAGTGTAAGATGGGAGCACAAATAGTTGCAAGCTGTAGAAATCAGATTCATGATGGTCAAATACATTCCACAAAGGCACACTTATGATCATGGGACAGACCATCTGATATAAGGGAATGTAGTGCACTTGACTATAGCTATACTATAAAATCTGTTTACATACCAGTGGTATTTAGAAATTTGTAAAATCTTTGTAGAAAGCAGACTTATCAACTGTTGATATGTTTACTAAAAATCTTTTCTCTCCATGAAAGCACCTGGTGTCAACTGCTTCACATGATCAAGTCTAAATGAAGTGAAATGCACAGTATCCTGGCCATTAGCAGCAAGTATAAAGTTAAATACAAGTTGAAAACAAGTAGTCTAACTTCATTGTAGGCCATTTACTGGGAAAATGGGGTTATCTGTGTAGTAGAAAAACCTGGGGCTCAAAAAGGGATTCCTTACTGGGCTGAAACTATAAAGTTGCACAAAATCAAGCTCCTACAATGAGTCTGTATGAATTCTAGTTTCTGGTCTATGTCTTTGAAGGTGTTTCATAGGTTTGCACTGACTGTAGAATCAAAAGTTCAGGTCTGTGAGCCGCTCATATTTTGGGGGAAGGATCCATGTCTCCAATCCATGCTGAACTTCCTGTTGTGTAAGTCCAAGACTAGCCAAGTATCTGAGGGTTTTTGAAAGAATATATTTTATTTACTAGAGTATGTTGGAATTTGCTGAATACTGTTTACTTACTGGCAGAGGATGTATGTCTGGTAAACCTGTTTGAGATATTAAGGGCAGAAAGTGTGAGGAGATTCAGAGGAAAATTTGGGCACTGGAAAACATTGCAGAGAATCATCAGGGCTGTGTTTACTAAGCAGTGAATGCAAATGAGTTGCTGAACTGTACCATTTTACATAGAGAGGTAATTTCTTAAAACTAGATCTTATGCTCTGGAGTGTGCATTAAAATATCTTTGGCATACAGAGAAAAAGATACCTGAACGTCCTTAGTATGCAGAGGGATAAATTACTCTGTTAATACTTCTTTTTTTTTTTTTTTTTTAACTCTGTTGGATTAGAACTGAAGTATCAAGGCCTGAGATTTTTGCCAGCTTTGCCATTTGATTAATCTTCAGTTTTCTGATAAAGTAAGATCCCAAACTTCTGCTGTGTCTGGGGTTTTAAACTTATAATTGAGAGAGGAAAAAATTAATTCAGGAGAATTTGAGGCATCCTGCTTGCCTTTTTACACCTTTGTAAATTTTGACATGAGTGAATTCAATTTTCAGCTTTGAAGAAAGTACAGAAATGCTTTGAGACAGTATTTTTTATTTTACTCTTTGTGTGGTTTCTGGTAAATCAGAGAGTAATATGCATATTTTTGTAAAATAATTCTTTGTATAATGCACTTCACCTCATTTGCTCAGTTATTTATAAAATGTGCATTCCTAATGATTGTTTTTAATCTAGGATTCCTTTTGTTTGGGGTTTAGATATGTTTAAAGGAAGTGCTGAAAATGAAAGACAGAAAAAATAATTTCTCCAATGAATCATATGAGAAAACTCTGTACAAAAATTCAGCAGTTCTCATTTAACTCCTAATTGGAATATTTTCATGAAAGATTGTCTACCTCAATTATTCTAGTATACCAGGCAACAAATAAAAAGAAAACTTATGTGGCTGATTGTATTTGATCTGCTGTCATTAAAATATCTATACCCAAATGTAGTTCCTCATCTAAAAATACAGATTACAATGAAGTGAGAGAGAGCATGAAGAAAGTAAGTATAATGAGAGGATAGTTTGGTGTGGTCTAAAGATCTGAAATTGACTAGAGTTTTTACAGAGTTCATTTTCATGCTAGAGAAATTGAAATAACGCAGTCATCCTGAGTGCTAAATATTATCGAAAATTGGTTACAATTAGAAAATAAAAAGTATATTGAATAAGATTGAATAAGATTGAAAAGTATATTGAATAAGAGTTGTTTTACAACAGAGAAATGTTACTTATTTGGCAAAAGCAGGTACTTCTATAATAGTTTTCTCTCTTTTAAAAATCACGGTCTTTAGAAAAATAACTGTTAACTTTTTGAGAGGAACATTTAATGGTGTGTTTCTTTGGGAGAATTAGTTTTATAAAATCACTTTTTGAGATCTTCTGCTGAAGTGGGTCACTTCTGTGGATTATAAAGTGAACCTGAACATTCATGTTTTAGTTAAGTGTCTAAATAAGGTAAAAGATAGCAATATAGTGAAATATTTAAAGTCTGAAGGTGCATGACAGTTTCATAGGATCCTAGAATGGTTTAGGTTTGAAGGGACTGTTAAAGAGATCATCTGATCAACCTTGCTGTAGTGAACAGGAACATCTTCAACTAGATGCTGTTGCTTCAGGGTTTTGGTTTCTTAGTTTAGCTTTAAAGGAAAAAGATTCATGCATCATTATATCATAACATATATTTACATCAATTAACAGAATTTAATATTATAAAAGTTGGAAGGAGCCTCAGCTGTAGTGACCATGAAACTGTGGACTTCGGAAAAGATGTCCATGTTTCCTGCTAGGCTTTAAAAAGTTTGAATAATTTCATTTATTGCAAAAATGCAAGGACCTTAAGGCAGAATCATAGTATCTGTTTAAATTGATGTATTATGTAACAGAGGTGTGTGAGCTTCAGTATAAACTTTACCTTAATACTAGCGAGATTAATGCACAAGTATAGTTTTTCGTACAATAGAAAGTGTTAGATTGAACTTTGAATAGGAGAAATATCTATTTGTAACAACAGTGGCAGTCTTGGAAAAGAAGACTTTACTAATTTAACCAAACTGTGAAATGCAACATGTTATCTCATAAAATTATGCACTTTTTAAATTAATGTCTAATTGTGTCAATAAGTAACCATCTGATTCTCTACTCCATCCCTTGATGGAATAGAAGAATTACTCAAGTTAGAGAAGCTGAAAATGGCAAAGAATATGGGACCAAGAGGGAAAGGATGCAAAAGCAATATGATCTGAAAAAGTGTTTGGTCATTTCTGGTGTGCCAATGTACATACATTCAAATGTAAGTTTATATGCATATACCCATGGATGGGTTTGTGTCACATGTTGTGAAATCTAATGTTTCCATTCAGAAGTAAAGATCAAACTGTGCCAAGTGGTTTTTATCTCCTGCAATGCTAAATTGATTTCTCAAATTAAGTTTTAATGACGTTGGCTTCAGTCTTGCAGGGAACTATGATCCTGATCCAGTGAATTCTGTAAGGATGTATTTAGTTTATATGAATAACCTCCTTACATTAGTTTTTTATTGAAATCTTGATGTATATGTGAGGCCTTACCTGAACTGGAATAAAAATACTCATTGTTTTGCTGAACTAAGTACACCGAGGCAAAGACGATATTCAAATAGCAATGCTACTGCTGTACAGTAGGGTCCTGTGTAAATATAATTCAGTATGACATTTGGTTCAGACTATTGTCATAGTTTTGTTATTTGGGGCTTGCAGTTCTGAAATTCCTCTGCCACTTTTACTTGTATTGTTTTGAATAAGTTCTCTGTTACCAAGGGGGAAAGGTGCTGATTTCCTTGCGACTTAGGTTAGATGAGAGAATGGCAGGTTGTCCAGCTTTTTAAATCAGGTATGAATAAGAGTATCCATGCACTTTAGCCCCTGCCCACACACACACTTTAGGAGAAGTAATTGCTCAGAACCACTCTGGCTTAACCAGAGGATGTGACAAAATGCTACTGTGGTAAGGTGAGAAGTGGCTAAAAGCAAATCTGCCAAAAATATAATTAAGGTAAATGGAAACCTATATTAATGAAATTCATTAAGAAGCTGATGCAGTAAGAAAACGTGGTTTGAGAATAATTATTTGAAAGCAAAATCATCAAGGCTTATTCTGTGAAATAAAAAACTGTTATGCATTCAATGACAGTTTGAAATTAAAAGAAAGTAAAAGATTGCAAATCAATAACAATAAAAAGTGTACTAAGCTAATGGATCCCTTGTTTCAAATTGAAAGTGACAGTTTTGAATTCTAGAGTAAATCTTTAGTGATGGCCCTTTTCATTACCACACAGCAGCCCTTGCCATTTTAACTTCCATAGCTGTACTCACTCGGCTCTGTGCTGCTTTGATCTATGACTCTATTTGCCATGCCTTTCAGGGATAGGGAAGTGGGAACTCATTACTGAAAAACACCCGAGTGATTTGGAAGATAGATTTTCATGTCACCAGCTGATCCCTGAGGCTCAACATCTATCCTTTGAGCAGAAAGTTAAGTAAAACCTGAGAAGATGTTTTCTGTGTTGCTCTTTCGAAAGGGGCCTTGCTGACTAACTGATTTAATGGGCATATCTGTTTACAGGCACTTCTGTGTTTTCCAGTACAGTAAATGCTTTTCCTTGTAGCGAAGAAACAGTTTGGGGTTTTTTTTGTTTTTTGGTTTTTTTTTTTTTTTTTTCTTGTTTTTAGCTGTGTGCTATTCCTGTTACAGTCTGGACTGCTGATGCTTGACATATAGGAGTTGAAATAATGAGAACTGATTGGAATAATCAGGATGAAATAATATTATACCATAGGAAAAAGATTCTGTAGGCAGAGGTGCTTTAGTCTCCCCTGTTTCCCTAATTTCCTTTATACTACAATCATAATTTTCTGTAAGATATTTCTGATAGTTTTTCCTCTTAATTACTTCTAAAATACTCTATTTAGGAAAAAAAAAAAATCAGAAGTACCCTATTTTTACTGGTATATCAACACGTGCTTCAAGACAGCAGCTGAGCTATATGAATAATTAGTTTTGTTTCTCAGGATAAATAAAGAATGACTCAATTTAAAATTACTCAAGCCTTCCTTTTTAACTTTATTGAAAATATTCTTATTTTTTTTTATGTTTTTAACAAGAACATCTATCAGTTTTGCTGTGAACATGTGGAGAAAATGTGAGAAGACAAAACCAAGTTTGTATAAGTAAAATATTAGAAGCCTTTGAAAGAAATATTTCTATGAGCATTTTTTCAAAGCGGCTATAAAATAATAATAACCTGTCCCATACTCCAAACAGAATAAATAATCTGCTTAATATGTGGTAGACAGCTGCTCTGCTGTCATGTAAAATATTGAAGGATATTAGATTGGATAACCTCATGATTGGTGGAAATAGCGGGCATCACTTTGATATTGTCGAAATAGTTCACATTCATATAATTGGAATTTTTTGGACATTTAATTATTTCTAAAATAAATTATATGTCTAATTCCTTTATCCTTGGATTTGGGGTCTAGTCCTCTGCCTCTGCAGTTTTGAGTTTTTATTATTCATGCTCCCATTTCCCCAGGAAAAAAAATGGTTAAAGTGATCCTAGGCTGAGAGGGCTGGGACTGCTTAGCCTGGAGAACACAAGCTTCAGGAGGGAAATTTATTAATGCCTATTAATACCGTAAAGGAGACTGTAAGGCAGACAGAGTCATGCTCTTTTCAGCATTGCCCAGTAAGAGGACCAGATGCAATGGGCACAAAGTGGAACACAGGAAGTTCCCTTAGAACATCAGAAACAGCCCTGGAATAGGTTGAAGCTCTGGAAAAGACTGTCACGGAGTCTCCCTCTTAGGAGATTTTCAGAAGCCATCTGGAGATTGTCCATTTTATGCGTTAAGATGTTAGCATAGCTTTGGTATTGTTTGCTGATGCATAGTTGAACTGCCACCAATAAAGGTGACAGTATTGCTATTGATTTCAATGACAGAATATGTGCTTTGTTAGGAGTTTAATTTGTATTACTGTTATGCACATAGGATTGAAGAAGAATTAAAACTGGGAACTTCAAGTTGAAAGTTGTATTTCTGGTTTAGCTGATGGCCGGCCCTGTGACCTGGAGCAAGACGTTTTAATTATTTGTACCTTCATTTTCCAATTTGTAGAGCCCAGACAATAAAACGTACCCACCTTGCAGGGATGTTGTTTCAATTAGTGCTTGTGAAGTGCTCTGAGCTCCACAGATAAAAGACACCATAGCAGTAGGAACTATTGTTATTTTTATATCATTATAATACATCTTAGCTTAGCTCTGTGACATTAATCTTCGTTTATCAAGAGACGTATAACTCACTCCTGGCTACCTCTCTTGTGCATTATAATTTCTTCTATATACTGAAGATGTATGCCACATTGGTATATAACCGTGCTGAACTTTATCTCTGTATGCACTGTGTTTCATGAGCTAACAGATATTTTTAAAAGCTGATGGAAATAATTCTTGCTTATTGACTGTAGTGATTTTACTTGTGAGTGTTGTTATATTTTTAGCTGTTTTTAAAATGTATTGTAATTAAATAATACATTAACCTTAAGTGGGACTAAAATAAAACGTAGTGTCATGTGGCATTACTGCACTTTGTTGAAGTGTACCGGTAAGAAAATCATAATGTGCAGTTGCTTTTGTAACTGCATTATTAGGACAAGTACAGTGCGTCACCTTGAAGAATGAAACTTACTTACTGCCCACAGTGTTTAATATATTGCTTTTATTGTATCTGAATTAGAGAACTTACACTAGCAGGGTTTGCCATGACATTTGCTTGCAGGGCTGAATCCCTCAAATATTAATCAAACATATTGCATAATGCCAAAAGAGTTTTGAAGAGAAAAAGCTATGCAAAGTAGTATTAACAATAGGTGATGTGGAGTCAACTAATTGAGGTTCTTGCCTTATGTATCAGAGATCATCTTTAGTGGTTGGTAACATGGTTAATGATGGTGAAGGACCTGGAGGGGAAACCAAATGAGTAGGTTGAGATCACTTGATCTGTTCAGCCTGGACAAAAGGAGATTGAGGGGAGACCTCATTGTGGTCGGAGCTTCCTCACAAGGGAAATCGGAGGGGCAGACACTGATGTGTTCTCTCTGGTGGCCAGTGTAAAGGAGGAAATGTCATGATAAACTGTGTCAGGGGAGGTTTAGGTTGGATAGTAGGAAAAGGTTTTCCACCTAGAGGATGCTTGGGCACTGGAACAGGCTCCCCAGGAAGGTGGTCACAGCACCAAGCCTGACAGAGTTCAAGAAGCACTAGGACAATGCTCTTGGCACATGGTGTGACTCTGGGGGGTGTCCTGTCCAGGGTCGGAAGTCGGACCTGATGATCTTTGTGGGTTCCTTTTGACTCACGTTATTCTATGGATCTCTCACACATATGTAAATAATTTTCTATAGATATTATCAACTAATATTAATTATGTTAATTATATAATATTAATGGTGCTATTGATAATTTAAAATTAAGGTAAATTATATTATTTTTGTTCATTGTTATTTAGATAGCATAAATAATAAGTGAATATGTTAAAAATATGTTTGATTGTCAAATCTAATATATTTTTTAATTGTTTTGCTGGATGTAGTTATCATATGGTGTAAAATGGTCAATCAAAGTTATTACCAGATCATAGGGACAAGTGAATGCTGGCCAAGTGATTGCTGCAGAAACTGACAGGGACTTCAGGTAAGATTTCCTGCTTTAAACTGTATTTTCGACCACTCTCTGTCCTCTCATCTCTTGGGCCATAGGACAGATTATTCAGTTAACCTCAGAAGCAGTTTAATGTAGTTTGTGTGGGTTTGAGTTAAAACACACAGTGTGCTTCCATGCAGCACTTTGCAGTGACAGTGGAGGAGCGTTATCTACATGTTACTTCTCTGGGGAGCTACAAAGCTGTAGCAAGGAGGTTAGGGTGTAAAACAGAACGATGTACAGTCATAGGGGCTTTTTGCAATTGTTTGACCAAAGCCAAATTTCAACCTCTTTTGATTTAAATTGAAATGTGGGTTCATACTTAGGCACAGTGACATGTTTAGGTAATTGTATCTGTAAGTTTAGGTATCTATGAAACTCTTTGCGCTGTGCAGGTTGTATCCTGAGGTGACTATTTGCAGACTGAAGTGACTTTTTCTCATCTAGATTAATTGCTATGCTATTTCACTTCTACGGGTATGCTTTTTCATCAAAGTCCATGACACTTTACAGATGTATTATACTGGTAATAGTGAGTAATAGGAGATTAATTAAGCATCACTTCTGCCACAAACAAATATTATACCATATGTTTTTCATTAGTACTTCCATTTCTTCTTTTACATTTATTGGTCTTACATCCTGAAAAAAAAAAGAAGTCTCTAATTGCATTAATGTTGCCAATTTTATTTTGAATGGATGTTTTCCAACCATTTTAACCTCAAGCAAAGAAGCTGTTGCCCCACTCAGCCTAAATTAATTGATGTCACAGCTGAAGAGAAGTGATTCATCCCCAGCAATTCTAATGTTTTCATGAACTTAGGTACATAATGAGATAAAGGGTACATTCATGTCATGCAGGGTATTTAATCTGGAAGTTAGTGTCTACTCACAAAATAAGACTTTTAACTACTGACAAATTTTGATTTTGAACATGCTTCTTTCCTGCTTACATGGACATTGAAACATTTTAATGGTCTGTACTTGTATTTTGCAAGACAGACTTTAGAAGACAGTTCTTAGTCTCTGTGTAAAAAACCCAGATGGTGAATGCTCTGAAGTAGAAGGAAGCTTGATTAAGGTCTATCAGAATATTTAAACTTCACAGAAATACTATTCTCAGTAGAAGCTCTGCCTTGGATTGACATGGAGTCAGGGTTTAACCTCTTAAGTCTAAGCACTTCTTTGCACTTTATCCAAACCGGAAAACTAAGGTCAACTGTGAAAAAAAAATTTTTAAGTCAGACATTGAATTCGTGGTTTTGCTTTTTCTCAAGCATGGAAAACACTCTTTAGTAACCACATTTCTCCATTGGCTTTTCTGGTACATTTTTGAAATCCCTCTCTAATCATCAAGTTGTGTCTTTTTATTAAAATAATTGACTTTCATAAAAATGTGTTAGTTCTTCTTTTCCCTCTTTCCCTCTCTCCTTTTTTTCCCTTCCTATTGCCAATCATATGTCAAATTGGTAACTATCATTCAAATACAATGTATGAATAGTTTGGCACGGTTTACGTCCTGCAGTCTTCTATCACTGTTTGCTTCCAAGTGAGTATTTTAAATTGGGAGTTGTATGTATCAGGTATGTGGCTTGGTTTGTTGTTGTTTTTTTTTCCCTTTCACCTGCCTGCCTATATTAAAAAAGGAAAAAAAAATTAACTAGGTATTCCATTGATTTTAAAGTGAATAATATGAAAGACAACTTGTCAAGCTTAGCAGATTTCTGAAAGTACTTTGCAGTGAGTTGCATTTGCTGAAACAGTACTAATGAAAGAGTCACAAAGTCCCTTTCATTCAATAATAACAAAATGATGTATTTTAGTTACACACCATCCATTAAGGAAAAGTCACTTTGCTGCTGCTAAACATTATTTTATGCACAGTCTTTTATTATGCCTTCCCAAGGATGTTTTTTTTTGAGATGTTATTAGACAAGAGATGCAGTGCAGTTTTCATAAGAGACGATATCCTTTGTGCAGAGTTAGGCTGCCACCTTTCCCAAAGTCCTAAGATATTGAGCTCGTGCTCAAGTGGGACTGTATTTGAGCTCTACTAAAAAAGGCTAGAAAAGAAAACTGGAAAAGAGATTTGGGAGGTATGAAGGGAAGAAAGAAAGAAGAACATAAATGGAAAAGGTGGTAAAATGTATGCAAACTTAATTCATAGAAAGGACGGGTAAAGGTCCAAATGGAAAATTAAAGCTTGTAAGGTCTTTACATCTGTTAATGTTAGTGAACTACCATCTGATGGTATAAATGGATGAGTCAGAAGCAGGATGAAGAAACAGATTTCAAAACAATGAGTAAAATTTTTAGTATATCTAACTGCTGGTTTATCCTGCTGTTGGCACACTAATTTATACAGAGAGCTGGTGATCATTAAAACAGGAATCAAAATTATGAATCATATATGCTTAATGAGACATTTGATGTGAGATGCAAGTTTGCATTGAAATGAAACTCCACATTGCAGAGCGAAGGGCGTAGCCTACCATCCCCACATTTCTGAGAATGTGAGTTATTGAAAGAAATGGCACAATTCTGACCATATGTGGTATAGTCTTGCTTATTGCAGTTGAAGTCATTGTTACCTTGGAAGAAAGACACGACAAGCTGTATAGGCTCTCATCTTCTTAAAGTGTTTATGTGGCCGGCAAGAAAATACTGCAACCCTCAAGTTAAAAGCATTAAATTAAAATTAATCCTAGTTTAATTAAATGATTGTGTTATTGGGAAAGCGTCATGTTGCTTTTGCTCGTAAAAACATGGTCATGTTGTTATTTAAAAAAAAAAAATGCATTTGTTCACATTCATGAATAATTTTCTAGTCTTTTTTAGAAGAATGTCTGAGGCTGAAAAATGCAGATCTGCCAAAAAGTTCAAATTATTTTATTGGATTTTGATAATCAAAGTTCATGTCAAGATTAAGGTTTTTTGATGGTGAAATGTCCTTTGGAGAGTATGTACATCTAAATCACTCAAGATAAAAAAAACCAAATAAATCCCTATGGAGTACAGAATGTTTCTTATGGAACATTTTTATCCTGTATTAGATGAGAGGGGCAAGTTAGAGACTACCTCTTCCTTTGATTCATGCAATATTTTGTTTTTCTTATTAAAGAGAGTCTATTCATTACAGTACAGTCTGGGCTACCCATCATATATAGATACAACATAATTATTGTTCCTAGTGCAAAATTAGAGGAAATAGCTGGATTCTGGCAGAAAGGAAGTAGATTTGCAGTTTCCGAATTATTAAAAACAAATTATTTATACAGGCTGAAAAAAAAGAATCATTGATTTTAGTAAAAATTTCTGTAGGGAATTTTCAGGTCATCCTGAAGTGTGGTGGTCTGTGAAGGTACTAAGTCCTGTATGATACATGTTCTACTTGTGATTTCTGTGACATTACACTATATAATCAGGGATGCTGCTGATTTTTCTGTTATATTTAATAAAACCTGAAGGCTCCATCACGAAACCCACACATTCCTTACATAGCAGATTCATTTAGAAGTGAGTAGTTGCGGTCAGTGGTCATTAACAGCGGGCAATGCAATTCATTAGTCCTTGTTTGTTTATTCTTGGTTGGATTGTTGTTGTTGTTGTTTGGGTTTTTTTGCTTGTGTGGGTGGTGATTTAGTCCCAGCTGGCAACTAAGCCTCACACAAGAGCATGTGGGAGAGATTCAGGAGAGTAAAAGGAGATAAACTTGTGGGTCCTGATAAAGACAGTTTAATAGGTAAAGCAAAAGCTGTCCTCCCAAGAAAAGACAAGGAATTCACTGCTTCCCAGGGATAGGCAAGTGTTCAGGCATCTCCAGGGAGAGCAGGGCCCCATCAGGTGCAACAGTTACCGGGAAAAACAAACACCATCACCCCAAACGCCCCCCACTACCTTCCTCTTTCCCCAGGTTTATATGCTGAACATGACACTATATGATCTGGAATACCCCTGTGGTCAGTTGGGATCAGCTGTCCCAGCTGTGTCCCCTCCCAGCTTCTTAGGCATCCCTAGCCTCCTTGCGGGGGAGAAACAGAAGAGGCCTTGAAACTGCGAGGGCCACTCAGCAGTAACAAAAGCGTCTCTACATTATCAAACCTGTGTTCAGCACAAACCCAAAACACAGCCCCATACCAGCCACCAGGAAGAAAATTAACGCTGCCCCAGCCAAAACCAGCACAGTTTTCTTTTTGTGTGTATTGGCTTTAAATGGTGACCAAGAGCTACATAGATGAATTGGGTATATTTCTGTCCTTTTTAGAATTGGTCAAACTCCTGTGAAGATTCCTATGGGTTGCTAATTTAGGTTATAATTTGAAGTTGGGAAAGAAAAGAAAAAAAAAAGGAGATTGTTTATACTTAGCTAGAATCTCTGTAAAATACTGTTAGATATTTTCATATATTTTTATTGAAGTTTTGAATGAGTGTTCAAAATTCAGGAGTCATTGTCTAGTTCTTATTTCTGTTCTATGTATTGTGGAAGTTCTAATGTTTCACCAGTTGGAGTTACCAGATCATATTTTCCTAACGTTCACTGTACCCTGCCAGCCCCCATCCCACTATTCTGCTTGCAGAACTGTTTTCACAACTTAGTTGACAATAGTGTGAATGATTTCACTAGAGGAAGCTTAGTACAACAGACTTTACTCTCCAGTACTGATATTTGCTATGCAAAGTTCAGAGAATCAGAAAATTACTGTTAAAAGTGGTTGAGATATTTCTCTGTAGATGGGAAGGGAGCAATTGTATTAAATGTCATATTTTCTGTTATCACTTTTCTGAATATGACAGCCCTATAAAACGCTGACAACATTTGTATGGTACCATAAATGTATCTAACAACTGGCCTTCATTTTCTGTTATAACAAGACATGAATTAAGTATGTTTACAGCTGGCAGCAATCCATTTCAGTGCTGGGATATAGCACTGGAATTATGTGCTTCTCCCCAGCCCTTTCTCTCCTGCCATTTAAAGAGCATGATGACATTCTCACAACTTAAAAGGTATTATATGAAAGAAAATTGTAAAGCTTTGTCTTCTGACAGTAGAAGAGAATTACTGACCATTTAAATATGTGCTTTGTCCAAAAAAGTGATTTGAATTTGAGTTTTCATAATGTCTTTTGTTAGTTTAAGTGAAAAGGAAGAACAGCATGCAAAATATTGAGAATCACACTATTTAAAAATCTTATTAAATTATATGTTTTAGAGTAAAAGCAAATATCCATCTTGGTTCCTCCTTTCCAAGTGTTCCTCTAGTAATTCAAGCCAAAACCAAAATAAATAATGTAGTAGTAGAAAAATGTTTTAGATTTTTACAGTTATTCTTGTACATTTAGTGTTGCACCATTGAGCATGTATTGGCTCAAATAATGAAAATCAGTTTCATTAGGTATTTATTCTCCAACAACTTAATTAATCTGCAAAAATTATACTACATTTTCATCAAATATAAGGCAGTTACTGTAAAAATTTGGGATGGAGTTGTGATGGAATTACAATGGAATTATGAGTGATTAAAATGTTTGCCATGTGAGGCATGTCATGGATAGACTGGTATAATTTGTGACAAGCAAGGAGGTAAAGGTTCATTGAAGTCAGTGTCGCACTGTCTGGATGGCTTCTGCTCTACACAAAGAGAGGGCAAGCAGGGTATGCTCCATTTAAAAGTAAGAAGCAGTAATTTATTGACAGAAGTAACGAACTAGCAATAAGCTTCGGCTAACCACTTACATGGTTCATCACCCCTGATGAGGCACTTGGGGATGGGGAAGGGTCAGCTGCTGGTTTTGGTTTTTTTTTTTTTTTTTTTTGATGTTCCTGTATTGCCATGTTCTAGTTCTGGTTTTGCCCTCAGACATTTATACATTTTATCACATCTGTGTTTTTTCTCTTGAATCCTGAGCTGCCTCGTAGTCCTTTTCTTCTCTGTTTTACCTCTGCAGTTTTACCTTTTGCGTCTCACGTGACTATAGGCTATGTAGTTTGTCACAGCTCCTTCCTGTAACCTAGAGGGTTTCTAAAAAGTCCTAGCCCATGTTATGCACTAATCAAAACTAGTGTGGAGTCACAGAAAAATGAACTCCTCCAGAGAGAAACGGAGATCTATGTTTTAACTTCAGAGGCTGATCTGCAGCTACAATCTGAAATGATCTACGTTTCATTAAGTCAATACCAGTGTTATTGTTAAGGAGGCCTAAAATTTCCTAAGTCTCTAGATGTTAATTCCTGAGACTTTTCAGTAATTACTCTGCCTACCTGTGTTTTAAACTAATAATAGTGGTTTTATTTTGACACATACTCAATATGTAATGTTGCTTGTTCAAAGATGATGTGCTTTTTTTTTTTTTTT
>VZRN01006213.1:1734718-1784649 GCA_013397935.1 Dasyornis broadbenti
TAATGTACATTTTGTTACTCATTTAACCAAGAAGAAAAGTGACCTAATTTTTAGAGGCAGGATTCCACAAGTATTTTAGATTCTTGAGGAGTCAGAGGAAAGTAACATGGACATAAACTTCGGTTATAGTAGAAATGAGTTGATACATTTATATACAGAAGTTTGCAGTAGGGCTGACCAGGGTGTTTTCCATGTTTCCCTTCTGATTTCCAGAGCAGTATCACAGGTGCGTTGATAAGGTTGGCAAATGGATTGATGTCTTCCTTGTCTTCATTTTTAACTCTACACATCTCATCCATGGAGTGTTTCTTCAGAATTTATCATACCCTTCGTTCTCAACTTTGAAACAGTACCAAGAACTGAAAGAAGTGGTTGAAGACAGAGGACTGGGAGGTTAACCACAGAGTTTGTGGGAGGATGCAAAACTCTTCAGTCTCTCATGCAGCCATGACCTGTTTGTCACAGTGTAATGCTCTTCCTTCTGTTGTGTTGACTCTAATGTGTCTGCATGGGTGGGCGAAAAAAACCAAAAAACTTTAAGCTCTGCTTTTGGAATCCATCCAGATATATTTTCCCCTAAGCTTATAACAAACAGCTGCCAGGACTCCATGAATCCCTAAACATCCTCCTCATAAACATTGCATTAATAATGTGCTTGGTCAACAGTTTCACAGAGGACTGATCCAAGGATATACAGAGAAGGAACCAGGACTTCAGTGATATGGCTCTACTTCCTGCCAAAAAAGAATACCCAAAATAACAACAACCAAAACCAAACCAAAAAAAGTCTTTGTTTTTTGCTTCATTTTCACAGCTGATTCAACCGAACAATTGTGAAGGTGGAGTATATGCTGTGGGTATCTCCAGTATCACCTGTCTTTCCTCTTAATGTATTGAGAATTTTGTTTGCATGTTCTGAGCTTTACCCCTCTGTTGTAAACTCATGGGTGGATGAGCCCACCCCCAGACTTAAGCCTCAGATGCATATTTCTGAGAAGTTTATAAAGTCATTATATCGACTTCTAAAACCAAATAAAAGTTATACCAGTACATCCATAGTACATCCATAGTATCTGAATTTTCACCCATGCAAAAATAGTTAACTGATTGCAGAAAGAGCAAGAATACTAACAGGAAGTAAAAGGGTTATAAAGAAAATGCTGTGGACTGAATTGCCTGACCTGAACAAGATCAAATATCGTGTGTTTTGGAACAACATAAATTGTGTATTAGTAGCTTTTGCAAAAAAACTAAACCCCATTGGATGATGAAACTTTAAAGAGAACTAGAATTTATTTACTAGTGGCATATGTGATTCAGTAGGTAGTGCTCTTCCCTCTACATATCATTTATGGATCAAACATTGAGGCTGTGATAGAACAATGCCTCATACACCCTGACCCCAGATATCTGTGGTTATTTGGTTATTCAATAGACCATGTCACAACAATAATAGTAATAAGGGTTAACAGCATGTTTCAGGTGAATTTTGCTTTTTCCTATGTGTACATATCTTTCCCTTCCTCTTGCTCCTTCCCCTGAAGCGTAAGCATGGACTGGGGCCTGAATACTCTCAGTCCTGTGCCCCAAAACAGTTCTGAGCATCTCTGACTCAAGTAACTCTGCTGACATGTTTCTGTCTCATTTGCCTAGCAGGTTTATTAATCATAATTAGTCATATTTCTTACATTTTCTATTTTCTTCACTGGAGGATCAGCCCTTCTGTTGCTAACAAATATCCCTGTCCTTGCCCCATTGCCCTCCCCATAGCCACCCCCAAAGAAAAAAAAAAAAAAAAAAACGGTGTGGAGAGCCAGAAACTGTCATGACTCTCCCAGGTACAGATAGCCAACAGTCTCACGGGTATTGTCAAGCAGTCATTCTTCATCTGTACCTTCCTTGCAATGTTTTACCAGTAGCAGCCCCTCCAGCACGCTCTTCAGAGCCCGGGAAGACAGGACACTGATGGAGTCTCAGGTCTTTCTATACTATTAATGCGTTAAAAGGAATTACAGATTTAATTCCAGATACTGGTCTACTCTAATAAATATTCATTTCATCAGTCGTTTCTCAGGCACCTCAATTTCGTCTTGGTCTAATGCATGGGACACATATGTTTCATGTAGATTGGGGAAGAGACCTCAAAAGCTGCTCATGGGAAATCTGTGCATTCCTTTTGACACTGTTTTGAGTGCTATCATAAAGCAGCCAGTCAGCTGTGCTTGGCATCTGGAATCTAAAAGGAATGATTTTGCACTTCCAACTTACCATTTGGAGGTGCCAAACAGGTATCATTGAGTTGTCAGATCTCCTTTGACCTTACTAAGCTGTGTATCAACACATAATATTGACACAAGTTTTTCTGAGTCAAGGTGTAACTTTAAATGCAAACACATGGAAGTATTTGGTGAGTTAATAATGTTCCGTTCTCATGTCTTTTTCACCTCTGCTTCAGACTTTCAGCCGCTAGAAATGACCAAGCTCTCACAGGTTTGTCTGCCAGTGTAGTGCAAACATGTACACATGGAACCATGTTTCTGTAGGTGTGTGAACGTGAGCTTATATGGACATTGTTACAGGAAGACTGAATGTTTTTTTCTTTGAAGCACTTGATTCTAGCTTAAAGTCATATATAAATGACACACAATGAATTTAGGTGGCTGAAGTGCTTTGAAATTTAATGAATCCTGTTTGTGTACAGTGGTCATCATAAAAATGTCAACTCTTGCCAGAAAATCATTATAGATTAAATTTTTGTTTTGTAGGAACATTCTTCTGGATTGTTGGCATTCATATATCTGTTGGCATTCATATATCTGTTGACAGTTTCTGATTTTTAATAATTATTTCATGTTTCTTCTTTTTATCATAAATTCTTTTGTTTTCAATATAGTTAAGGCATTATCATGTTTCCATTAATTTTTCTCTGGTTTGAGACTGAATGTGTAAAAACATGGTGAGAAGTAAATAGATCTTTAAGACTGTTCTAGGCTTTTCTTTTGTATGATATGTGAGACCAATAATGCCCCACAGGAAAATAATCTAAGAGCTTCATTATAATAGTGTGTTTCAGAAAGAAAGCATGACAGCTGTATATTATTTCTAATTGAAATTACTGAACTTCTTAGCATCATGCAAATGGGTCTTTGAAACAGAAACTCTTCAATTTAGATTATTTGGACTATAATTAAATCATTTCACATTTACTCAGGAGCAATTGCCATTTTGATAAGACCTTTTCACAGTACAGTAATGTCATATATATTTGCATCTCTATAGGTGTATACTTTTGAAATACTTATATAAATCAAAGTTTAATCTTAAAATTGATAAATACAGCAGCATTTTCTCTATGGAAATGTTTGTAGTAATGCAATTCCTGTTCTTGAGATAAAGGTAAGATACTTTTCTTCAAAATATTTTTGTCCATAATTTTAAAAGAGTGATATCAGATCATTTGGGTCAGCGAATGGTGTGTTGACTTTAGCACAATTGCAAAAGAAAGGAAGCTTCAATCTGTATGGTTAAAATTATGGAAAACTTGTGAGTCTTTGTTACATTAGGTGATAGAATTTGGGCTTCAACTTGCTTTCACCATATTATTTTTTTATGTTTCTCTTGATCTCACTGAAATTCTCAGTAAAGTTTTGATCCACAGTCTTCTATTCACTTAACAGTGAGCAAGAAATTGCCCGCATGTTAAATAATCAATCTAGGTGATTCATTAGTTGAACTAACTGATAAAATACATATTCTGGTATTTAAGTCTTCTTCCACATAGTTACAAAATTTATATAACCAGTTTCTTTTTACTGAAATATGCTTTCAAAAATCTTACGATATGTTTCCCTCCAAGTTTGGATTATTGTGTATTTAATAGCAACTACTTGACTGAATTTGTTTTGTGATCTTATTTAAAGGATTCATTTTTATTTGCAAGATGACTGCTAATTTGGGATCCTAGACTCTGAGGTGCATCACTTCAGTACACTTTGCCTTTCCTCTTTTCCCGTATTCAGGTTGCCCTTAATTTTTTGGAAAGATTCAAGTTCCCCTTAATTTCTTTGAAAGTCAGTTTGAAATGCAGGTGCTTATCAACCCTTCAAAAGAGGCCATATATGACTCAAAGCTGTAGGCATTATCATGTAAAGTTAAGAAATCTTTTACCTTTAACAATAGTCTCTTCCAAGTGGGTGGTGATGAGAACGAGCTAGTAGTACAGCTACTGACACTGTTTCTGTACTGTGGATGAGGAGAAAATATAGTTCTCCAGCACTGTCAATCCAGCATGAAATTCAGATATTTTTAAAATTATTATTTTAACTCTGTGAGTCATTCTGTGATACATAAGGATATGTGCAATAAATAGATAATAGGTTAGATCTAGCCAAAGTGTTTCAGTGTGACACTGGAGATGCGCTTGTTATGCTTTTTTGTCTTTGTGTCATTTTGTAGCAATATTTCTAGATATGTAAAATCAATGATTTAAGTTGAAGAAATTAGACTTTAAATTCTGCTCATTATCTTCAAATTAAAAATTTAAAAAAAAAAAAAAAATCCACAAAGAAAATACAGCAAGAGTGTGTGGTTGTCATTTCAGATACAGATTCATGTCTCAGTCTGAGTCAGTTCCACTCATCATGTCTGATCTCTCAAAACAAGTCCTGCAACAGAACTGATAACACATAATGCTGTATGAAAACAGAAGAACTTGTGAAGATCTAAAATTCTCCATAATTCTAGTAGCAGTTTGTTTGCTGCACAAACAAGAATTTTGATTATCATTGATTTAGCCTTAATGAACACAGATGTATTTAGTCATGCAGTTATTCAGCATTTAGATATCTAGCCATAATATTTGACTCAGTGATATTGTCAGCATTGATGCTGAGAATTTAAAATGCTAAACACTGATGAGTGTACTCAGTAGTATGTGGAAAAGTTTGTTATCAGTTGTTTGTTGCTTGTTTGTTTTTTCCCCCAGAGGAATATGTTAAAGAGCAATAAGAGAGAATAAACTATATTTAATTCAATGCTTCTCTCTTACTGTTTAACACATTGCGTATATTTCTCGTCATCAGAAAATTTTTCACAATCCTTTTTCACATGCAAATCTTGAAGTCTTGTACAAGTTCTCGACATCTTTTCTAAGTTTCAAAGTTTTTGTCCATTGCATACCAGCATAGAGCAATATATGATATGTAGAGATTAATTAAAATCTGAGCATATATAATCTGACATACTTAGATTTTAGATTTGGATTCCTCTATAAATTTAGGAGATTATTTTAGAATAAGTATTGTAACATCTATTTACCATACTAATCAGTTCAGTATTTATCTTTCTTTACTATGTTAGTCATAATTTAAACTTCCTCTTGATAATGTATTTCTATCTTTTAATTTTTTTCACAATACTCCTATGACAACTTATCAATTAAACATTAAAACCATATAAACTTGGCATGTCCTGTCCCACTGCATGTGTCAGGCATCAATATCATAAAACTAATATTCCAAACTGTTACTATCATATGTCTGAGCTGACTCACTAGGCGAAGTAAGTTTTGAATACAAAATTGATTTGACTTTCACTTCACTTCAGAGAGAATTCTTCTTAAGGGCAGGTACACGGTCATTTCAGAAATTCTGAGAGCAAGCGGAGAGGACTTCTGATTTAAGGTTAACACAGTAAAAGCCCATCAAAAGAATGATCATATTTCTGTTAGTGAAGAGGTCTAAGTGTTACCTGTCAAGGAAAGGTATCTGATATCAATATTGTGTCATGAATGTGTCCTTCAGAAACTAAGTAGAAGTATCTAATGGGAATGAATATTTCAACCAGTACTAGGGAAATTGAAAAAATTAATGGTTTAGCTGTTACGCAGGTGTTTATAACATACTCTTTCTTTATGGTTGTCTCTAAACTCTAATTTCCTGCAACCGCATTTCAGACAAACAGGTAAAAAACTTGCATGGTGAAAAAATTTTTTCTCCAGTTTTGCTATCTTTAGGAGGAAAAATAAACATACAATTATATTTTGTCCTTTGAATTTCAAGAATTGTTATCTACAAGTTGTGTTAGTTTTCTCCAAACAGGGCTATAAATTAGAAACCAACAGATCTGATCCTGGTTGTTTTAACCTTTAATTTCTGCACTGGCAAAGAGAGATTTTTCTTACTGTGGTTTGCTTTGTTGTCAAATAACTGGAGATGGTGGTCTTATAATGCAACCGTTTCCAGGGACTGTTGTTCCAGTATTAGTTTGGGCAGTGACAAAACTTTAATTTAGCTATCCTTGACACAGCAGGACTTTTTGACGCCTCAGCCTGTTTTATTACTTGGAGGTCTGCAGACTCTGCCCTGCTATCATTCTAGTTCACATTCTTACTTTCCTGTAGCCTTCCATGACATGAAGAGTCTTGGGACATTTTATCACCTTCCTTCTTTTGCCCATGGCAATTAATATAAAGATTCAGAAACTGAATACTGTATTTTTGGGTAATCTGCTTCAGCCAGCCAATGTGGTATTTAACCAGGATGCAGGCACTACACAGGTGAAGAAATCAAGGCATAAGAAATAGAGGGGTTTGACAGTGTTACTATGCTTTGGTGTTAAATCTCATTAATGCTTAAAAGTGAGTTATTTCTCATTTTGTTGAATATATGTGTTTTCACTTAACCTGGGGTATGTTTTCCCTAAACAGTTTTTGTTTACCCTCTTCCCAGTTATATAAATCAAAAGTTCTCTTTCCTTTGGGTGTTGGATTCAGACAGGAGTTGGTATTTACTTTTGCAAAATCAATAAGATGAAGTCCTGACATGGAATACAAAATACTTCCATGTGAGGAAAGGAAACAGGACCCTTATTTCTATTTGTATGTTGTCTCTGAGAAATTACTAATACAGCCTTCACAATTTTATCTGAGCAGAAATACTTTGGTGGATAGATCAGTAAGCACCGTCTTGGAATGTTGACACCGTGTCTTGTCTTTATCTAGTGCTCACCAAATTTTGACTACACATCTGAAGAGTTTCCAAACCCCATTCTGTTTTTGCCTTCAACCCATTTGTTGTTCTGGAAAATGCTCGTATTGGTGTCCTTTTTACTTTGTTGGAATTGCTCATGTAGTTCAGCTGCACCACTATTTTAAAATATTTATAAGAAAAAAAGAGGAGGAAACAAAGCCTCAGTGAACAAATTCTAGTAAGAATTTATTTCTATGTTCAACTTTCACTGTTTGTCATGCAATCAGTAGAAAAAAATGTCTGGAATATTGCAACACCTACTCAATGCATGCACATCATTGCATCCACCCATAACAAATCCGTCAGTAAAGCCGGGGTGATGAGGAATGATTAATGGTAGGAGCTACTGAAGTAAACAGTCACACAAGTAGGAATAAAAGTAGAATTCAATTTTTGCATGGATTTCTGGCTGATTTTGAGACCTTTTATATTTTATACATGCCTAAAGTACCACCATTGTTTTCTTCTGAAAGGTAAGTGTCATAAAGATTTTTGATTTCCAAAACAAATATAGCAAGGGTAATCATGTGGGCATCATAATAGAATATGCTAAGTGGCGTATGTCAGTGACTGATTTTTCAGACTGAAGAAATGTGTATTTTTGGAAATTGCTTATGGAGAATAAATATGTGAATATGGTCAAAATAATTCCTGTGTGAGAATACAGCTGACCAGAGACTAAAACCCATTAAAACTTATTTTGTTTTTGTAATACACCTTACTGACACTGCTTCTCTCTTCTACAAGACCACCACATCATGCATTTCCTTTCTTAAAATCAGTTTAGCCTCTCTTCAGGAACAAAATTCCCTGAATTTAGTTGACTGTTGATTGGAAAGGACAGTTGTCCCCACTTCTCAGAGTGTAACTCTATTACAGAAAATGCACCATTTTAATGTTCAGAAGTCTTCTTCTGTTTTTATTAAGAAATGCATTAGGGTATGCACATTTGATTTTATGACACTGCCCTTTACATTAAAAGTTCCCTGTGTCTTTCTAATTTTAACCAGCCAATACATTTCTAGACTGTAATCGTATCTTCTCTTAACCTTGATTTTTGTAGAGTGACTGAGCTAAGCATTTTCCAATTCCTCTTATAAGATTGGATTCTGTTCTTTTGATGATGATCCTGTTATCTTCTACATCTTGAATTAATATTCCCTGCACATGCATTGTGATCTACTGAAGTCCAGATTAGGTTTTGTGCAGCTGCAGTTAAAGTGGAACAATACCAGCTGATTCATTATGGTGATGTTCTCCTGGTTGTCCAGTAACTTCTAGTAACATTAAACTTTTCACCTTAGTTCTTCCATATGCGGTTTATAAGATTGAACTATTTAATGTAAATCCTTTTTACTCAGTGAGTGAAAGACCTTGGATGTACCAGTAAATGTCATCCTATTTCTTTTCTCCATTTTCAGATGCTTGAATAAAGACAGATAAAATAATCAGACTTTATAAGCATGAAAAAGACCCCAGGTATTTTCTTGTTTAAAGTATTTGTCAGGGTAGGGATGGATAATATACCTTCAATCAAACTACATTCCATTGTATTACATTTTACATGTAACTGCACTTGGATTACTTTTATCTTATAATTTTTCTCTGAAATTTCCCAGATCTGCAGTTCTTGGGAGCACTGCTCCCACTTCTTTTGAGTAACTTTAATATTTATTATTCTAGTATCAAATATAATCATATATATATGTGTGTATATGTATTTGTGTGTATATATACACATATATATGTATGTATATGTATATATGTCTATATATACATATATATGTGTGTGTGTGTATATATTTGCCTGTGCTAATAAATTGTATAAAAACCATTGATCATCCTTCCTTTTTTTCCTCTTTATTTTCCTGAGACTTTGGCTTTTGCTATATTCAAATGAGAAATCATAGCAATTATCACAAAAGCAAGTTATTGTTTTCCAGCTGAATCTACTTAAATTCCTAAAAAGTCTGAATTAAGAGGATAGAATAATCTTCCTTCTTGGCATCAAATGATAACACCCCTTGTGTGGACATCCAGACTGCACAGCCCAGCCACTTCAATGCTAAACATCCCTGACACCCATATTCCTGATTAATGGACTCTATGCAAGGAAGCAATGTATAGTTAAAATTTTTATCCGTCTACGGGACTATCTTGCCTTACACTGTTGTAAACACATCTCCACACTTGTGTTTTTCAATACTGCAGTAATATAAAGACCATGTCACTGCATTATTGATTGTTATGGCTTTAAAAAAACTAATAAAATTGGCTGCTTTATTTTCTTTCAGAGTTGCTATGTTTTAATACAGTTCATAAAATTTCTAATGTCCTACCAAGGTTACCTTTAAGGTTAATTCAAGTTTACTTAAACAGGATGAAATTAATCTTTGTCTCTTTTTCCGTCTAGTCTCTGGAAGGCTATGTAATGTTTTCTTGATTTTCTTTTTTGCATCCATCTCAGTGATTTATTCTTCTTTTGTTTTCCTTCTTATGCAATGTATGCATTTAGAAAAGTCATATGCAACTGGTGTATCATCGCTTATATAACACTCATGGGACCTTACAATATTTGCAAGTATAAATTGGGACAGTAAGTCCACTGTGGATTTGCTGACTTCTTCTGAATTTAATTAAGATGTGAAGAGGGGTGGATAATATTAATTGTTACAATGAAGTATTTTAACATTTTACAAAGTAGAAATATTTTTCTGATGAGTGGAATATTTTCATATTATCTGTGGACAGAAGGGCAAAGAAACTATTGTGATGATCCTTGATCTGTGGCCATCTGGACATATATGTGACTAATGGGGGATGATCATATGAAGCAGCAAACAGAGATGATAGGGAGATTATTTTTACCATGTCCATCTTTTTATCTGTCTATCCACTTAGTTGCAGAGGTTGAACCTCACTGAGATTGTCAACAAAGCCATTATTCCGCTCATTGGTCAATATGTGCTCATTTTCTGCTGATTGCTGCAGGGATCGATGCACCGTATGCTGATCTTTTCTCAGGTTCATTTTTCCAAGGGCAGTTGTGTGTAATCCTCGTAGCGTGGTTTAACCCCAGCCAGCAGCCAAGCACCACAGAGCTGCTCACTCACTCCCTCACCCGCCACTCTGCAGTGGGATGGGAAGAGAATCACAACAGTGAAAATACTTGTGGGTTGACATAAAGACAGTTTAATAGATAAAGCAAAAATCATGCATGCAAGTAAACCAAAAGAAGGAATTCATTCACCATTTCTCAGGGTTCTATCATGCATAAAGCTTACTTGGGAAGACAAATGCCGTCACTCTGGTCCTGTTCCCTACCCAGCCCCTTCCTTCTTCTACCCTTGTTAACTGAGCATGATGCCATGGATGGAATGCCCTGGCTCTGTTCCCTCCCAGCTCCTTCTACACACCCAGCTCCTCAGTGGTAGGGTGGGATGAAGAGCATAAAAACCCTTGCTTGCATGTAAGCACTGCTCAGCAGTAACAAAAACATCCCTGTGTCATCAAAACTCTTTCCTGTGCAAATCCAAACAGCCCCATACCAGGTACTATGAAAAAACCTAACTTTATCCCAGCCAAAACCAGCGAACTTCAGTTCATGTGTGTTGTAATAATAGGTCATAACTTGTCATTAATAGGTCGCAAGCTGTTGAAATAATAATTCACACATGGGGAAAATCAAGGACAAAGGAGTGATAAAAACTTTCGTTTCTCCTTAATGAAACTATTGTAGTAGATGTTATGGTTTGTGTGCTAATTTTTGTTTTATTTTGATTGGTTTGGTAACTTTTTTTTTTTTTTGGTAGTTTATTAAAGGAGGTCATATATGTATTTCACACACTCAGAGGGGAGATTCTCTTCATAGATGGATCTGGGAACATATGGAAGAAACAGTAAATCAGTACGTTCTTAGGAAAAAAGCCAGACTTTTCCATCTACCTTAGTATGTATCCTACAGGCATGTCTTATTGCTGAAATAAATAAATACTACTAAAAAAAAAAAAACAACTTGGGTCTTTCACCAAAAGTGTTTGCAGTTATTTCATGATGTGAAAAATGTCTTTTAATTGAAATTAATCTCTAGATGGTGAAATGACCTAAGGCAAGTGCCTTGATATAGCATTCTGAACTGCATATAATGAAATAAATCAGACTATACTGAACATAAACAGAACCCCATAGCAAGTCTCCACATAATACTGCCTGTGAAAGAATCACAGAGGAGATAAGATATATTGGTTCTATCCAGTTAGAGACCTTTGTTTGGATCAAAGGTTTTTGAGAAAATTGACGTTTAGACTGATGTTTGTTTGATCTATGCTATTTCTAGTATATATGGATTAATTTTACTAGAAAATATCAAGAACTAAATCAGTAAACCTGCAAAAGACAATCAGAAATATATATTTCTGTAAAAGTTTAAGTTACAGGTTTTCAGGAGTTTTAATGTTTGCTTGCTTGCTTCATTTTTCATTTCAGTCATGTTTAAGTAATAATGATGACGTGGTTTATTTTGACTTTCTCAGTGATAAGAACCTGTCTTACATTCATAAATTGCAGAATGTGTATCAGCTTGTCTTTAATTATGAGCATACAGTAAGGAAGGGATAATAAGATGCTTTTTATAATATCCTCCTACTATGAGGCTCAAATTCTGTTTCCAAGATATTTGCAAAATATAATACCAATTCCATAAACTCAGCATAATCTGATTGTAGGATGTTGCTTATTTATATAGCAATCATCTATATCCATATATTCATGGGAATAGGATAATTCTTTTTTTACATGAATTAGGTATGGATTAAGGTTTTTAGATGTCTGTGAATTCTAGGTGTATACAAAAAAATTCTGGGATTTAAATTTTTCAGTTGCTGATGAATAAACATGAAGTTATTTTTTAAAGCAACATAAATATAAATTTTTTATGGTTTAGCAACCTTTACTTATCTGATTAAAGCTAAATACTGTCCCGTCTTCATAAATGAAATCATTGGAATTTGGCAATCATGGTGTGGCAGATTCAGGATCTGCACACATAAATACTAATTATGATATGGCTATTCCCTTGGTCCAGAAGTTGCTTTTCCCCTTTGTGGTAGGGAAATTCTATATTGACTTTCCTAACTGAATATCATCTGTCACATAGTATACGAAGATGACTTAAGTCCAGATATAATTTGTACTGAAACTCTGTAATGACTCATAGCTTCAGTTCTTTCAGTGTAAGCCCCAGTGTAGACATTCATGTTCCAGAATGTGTCATATCTTGATTTAGTTTAAGCCAGCTAAAAATGACTTAAATCAATATAATGCAGTGTTAAAGATAGGAATGTTTACACAGAGGCTTAAAATATCAGTAGTATTTACATTGAAATCTCATGCAAACTGGATATATAAGACATCATTTAAAAGCTTTACAACCGGTAAAAACTTCCAATGCACTGTCCCATTTCCCGGGCTATCTCAAACCTATCTCATCTCAAGCTGTTTCTGTTGCATTTCGGAGTTGAAGGGACACATTTGAACACGATGTGAGAAGACTTTCCTCTCAGGAAACCTTTTGTGCCTAGGAGAGGGCACTCTGAATCAGCTGGTGGTGCTCCTTCTTGGTTTTTTTTTGGACTATTCAGCTTCCATTGCAAGGATGAGGGGGAGGCTCTCATCCTGTTATCTTTTGGAAGCACATGCATCCTGGGCTGTGATTGAATATCCCTATAATTAAGTATAGCTATTTTCACCCTGTTTTGCAACATAAGGAATCTTCCATACCTGCGCGAGATGGGTATAAAACTTTTCTATTCTGATTTGCTTTCCTTGTGCCTTGTGCAGCATTAATTCTGCACAGGTGTTACTGACTCCATCCAAAGCCAGACATTAGGGAATGGTTTGAAAAATATGGCTCATGGCAGTGAAAATTATTTTCCGTTGTGTTGCTTGCACTTTTTATTTTGTAAGGAATGGAGGAGTAGAGAAGATTTTATAGAGGATGGAAATGAAATTATCATTGGGAATGGAGAAATACCCCGTCAAAAGAAATCAGGCAGTTTAAAGCAATGACAGAAAAAGAAAACATCTTTATAAAAAGTGCCTAAAGTGTGGCTTAATCACTATGCAGTGCTAAAGAAATGGTTTATCAATCTGTCTTCAATGATTCCATTTTACATGGCTGGAAACTGTATCTCCAGAAGCTACGTGGTGGTTCATGCATGCAAGGAATTTTTCTGTGTGACACATGAATGTTCTTTAAAGAAAGAAAACAATAATCCTAATTTAAAACGTTATGGTTTAGTTCTGAGTCAACTTCTCTGAGTGTCCTATAAGTCTCTCTCAGAATTAGAGTATAGAAAACATTTTAATTTATTTTCCCTAGGTGATAAGTAAGAGAAATAGATGTGCCCATTTTATGTCACATTCTTACTATACCAACAAGTTATATGATTTATTGGCTTAGTAGGAACAATTGAGTCACTTCCATTAAATCCCAAGTATAATCCCACCAGGGCTCCTGCAGTGTGGTACCTTGGCTTAATCTATTTGGGAGTCAGATTCTTTTCAGCATAGAACTATCATAAAACAAGGATATTGCCCTGAATGAAGTACTGTAAATTTACATCCTTTAGGAAATTCTGGATAACTATATGAGCCTGCAGAATGTATTTTGTTTCATAGCACTGTGCAATGGCAAAGAGAATCCAAATAATTCAGTCTTAGTCATCACTCATCAGGGAACAGTAATACCATGTATTTTTCTAATTTCCATATTTGTAATGTGAAATAATTTGACTTTGCAATTTCTGTGAGGGATGAGAAGGACTGTGACAATAGGGCTTTGTTTAAATACAGTATGGAGACAGATGAGAGAATTTGTCCTTGTAATTTTTAATAGCAATTCCTAAGACAATATGTGCCTCCTGTTTTTTGACAGACTGGTTCTCGTAGTTTTAATGGTCCAATTAGGCCAAATTCTGATCTTCATGCAGCACAGGAGAAAAATCACTTTCTACAGGGAAGTTTTCAAATGATCCTGGTGATTAAGTTTCAGAACAGCTGTAATCTTTTTCGTTTTCCCTTATATAATAGTAAATTAAGCTGTGGTATAATCTGTGACTGTGAATGTGTCTGATGGGTTTTTTTCTCTTGTGTCTATTTTGGTCCCCTGATTATTCTCATTTATTATGGAAGATGAATAATATATCAGTGGTGTAGGTGTATGCATAAAGCGTTTTTTTCCCGCGTTAAAGGATAACATTTTTTTTTCTTTTATATTCTATTTTCTATATGTTGTATTAATATATTTTTGTATAAGATTTAGTATGCTTCTATTTTTATTTTTATATTTCATAAATTTGAAGAAGAATATATTTTTAACATCTGTACCTAAACAGAAGTTCTTTCCAATGATAAGAAACTATTAGACCCTTCCAGTTAAGTTTTAGATAATGATTTTGCTTTTCTAGATGCTGAAGCTTATCTTTTTTCTATACACAGAAAGCAGTCAGCAGAGACAAGAAGCTGACAATAGAGTAGTTTAATTACAGCTAATTAATAAAACTGCTGGATCACAATAAGCTAATAAAGGCAAGTGATAATGTGTCTTTGGGATAGAAAATCACTCTTAGGAGAAAACAAGATGGAAGTGTTTAAAACATTCCTTTCATTTCCACACTGCCTGTTAACTAGATACATCCTTTTTAGTAGTTCAGAAGTGATATATATATGTAGCTGATATGATACATAAGACAAATGATAAATACTACAATACCTCAAATTAAGCTCTGTATTACTTATAAAGTAATGTTACTATATTTTTGTCCCTGAATTTTCCTTCACATATTGCCTTCAAACACAGAAGAAATGAGTCTTCTGGAATTCAAGGGATTTCATATTTTCTGTGGAAGTATTTGATGTTTGGCATGCATTTGTCAGATATCATGTGTCTGAGATCTGTTGATTAATTATGGATCACCCTATTTTACTACCAGATGTTTTTTATTTTGAAGGAGAAATTACATTTCCAGGTATTTGAATAGCTACATTGTGCAAAATAACATAGTGCACACTTGCCTTAGAATTTTGTTTTCCTCAGCAGAGTAACATAAAGTAGTTCCAGATTAATAAAATACATAAGTAACCATTAATGACTGTCACACATATATAAAACTGAAATGGAATCAGAATGATGAAAAGCTTGTCCTAGGGGATTAAAAAAAAAAAAAAAAGTGCTGTGGAGAGTTTAGACCTGCATCTAGTAGGAAAGATTTATGTATGTCATGGTGATGATACCTGGCATTTAATTCCTGTCAGGAAGTAGCTCTACTGTCAGAGACAGTTTGTGCACAAAGAATACCCAAGTTCCCCAGTGCTCCCTAACATTGTGCAATTGGCCTTGTTGAATGTACAGCTCCTGACAAATGCTATAAAATGCCATAAACATTGGAAAAACCCAACCCACAGTAAAATAACTAGCTGCATTTCAATGTATGCAGTTCAGAAAAGGATAATGATTTTTCTTTGTCATTGAGTTCTGGTGTGAATTGGGAAATATTTTGTCTGGTAAATGGGATAATGACTGTAGCACAGACTACCCACTTTGTGGTGTCTCGAGAAAAAGTTGCACATTATTATGAAAATTATTGTTGATTAAGAGAAGCAGAACAGAATATAACCTCTAGTCAAAACCAGATGAATTCTCTTTAATTTTCTTTGTTTATAGATTGTATGTTTTAGGTGGTCTGCCTAAGAAATTTCAACTGCTTGCACTTTAGAGGTGGTTTTGTTTCATAATTAATCACAAGGTTCTTATGTTCATTCTAAAGCACATGATAATCTCATGCCCTGTCAGTATGAGACTCACCACACCATGAAATGTTATCTTTTCTCCCCTCAACACACACAGGTTGCCAGAAAAAAGGAATGTGCAATGGAGATTGTTAATATGGACATATCCTAAGACACAGCATACCTTTTGAGACAATAAATACTTTACATTTTGACAAGAAGGACAATTAACAGTACCATGAATTACTGAGGACAGGTAAATTGAAAATTATTTTCCTTTCATTCTTTCATTCATTAGCATTATGTGTCTCCTACGGCCTGCTATTATCTTCTGTCCAAACTGTGTTTTTGCCTGTTCGTGTATAACTTTTCCTATATTCACCCAAGGTTGTATAAGAAAAAAAGTGTATAAATGAGTGATTGGTGATCAGTGTTTACAACAGATCTCAAACTGACGTTTAAGTTGGTAACTGTAGGCTCTCCACTGATAGCAGACACAAATTACCGGGAGTGAATTTATTGTGACTCATCCCTGTCAGTCTTGTAGTCAAGCTTGTTTGTGCTTAGTGCATAAAGCAAAGCTAAGTATTAATCATTAACAGTCAGAAAAGTCTGCATGCACTCTAAGGGATTTGGGGTGCAATAAGCATGGAGCCTTTTATTAGAACATCAGTGCATGCTGATGGGAGCACAGCCCTGTATTTTGTATTTGTATCGAGGAGTACTGAATCATAAGAGAAATTTAGGCTACAGAAGATCTTTCAGTCTGGTTTTTGTTGCATTTTTTGTATAGTCATGACTGTGAAAAAGGAATTCTGATGGCTACCAGCACTGGAAGGAGAATTTTAAATTTTCATTTTTCATATGGTTAAATGGATTTTGGAACCTTTTTTAGGTGAAGAATCAGATTTGATTTTCTTTTTTAAGACTTTATCCTGAAAACAAGTGTTCTATTAAGTGAGAATTATTTTGAGTTTTGAATTCCATAACCATCCAGGTCTTAAAAAAGGCTTTCAAGGTAAAAAAAAAACAACCCAAACCTAACAAAATTTGAAATAATGACATTATAAGAATATAGGGATTTTTTTTCAATTATCTTTCCCCCGCCACCCAAGAAAGACAATCTGTATAAATCAGGGAAGAATACTCTATTCTTCCAATGAATAATTTATTTTCTTTTCGTATTTTCAAATGTATAGAAAATAATTTTACTTAAACACAGTTTTTTGTATGCCTTATAGTAGAATGTTACTCTCTTTTGTAATAACATGAATAGAAATTAATGGGCAATGATGACTGTCATGTTTGGGAGACCCTGAGAGGTGTTTTGAGAAAGTTTTTGGTGTGTTGAAGTAATACAATTGGGAACTTGTAATGATGGTGATGAACTAAATTAGAATACATTTGCATTGGTTGGTATTAATTTAGAGGTGAATTTAAAAAAGATAGAAACTCTAAATTTTTAAAATAAAAGTGAAAGATTGATGGATGTAAACCTGTCTAAATTGATATTTAGTCCTTCTTTCTCTTCCCTATAGGAAAAAAAGAGTTTAACATAGCACTTTAGGTATTTGTTCTATTACTGCCACTTTGTGAGAATTCCAATCTCTAATCTGTTCACCACCTGCAGGGTGGAATTATGCTCATTTATTTATACATGTCTTAGAGCTTCAGGGTTTTGTTTGGTGGGTTTGTTTGTTCTTTTTCTTTTTCTTTTTTTTTTTCTTTTTTTTTTTTTTTTTTTTTTTTTTTTTTTTTTTTTTTTTTTTTTTTTTTTTTTTTTTTTGGGGGGGGTGGCGGGTTTCACAGGCTTGTGTGTTGGGTTTGCATGGCGAGGTTTTGGTGGTGGGAGGGCTACAGGGGTGGCTTCTGTGGGAAGCTGCCAGAAGCTCCAGCTGTTTCTGATGGAGCCGATGCCATCCGGCCACTGAGCCATCAGCAATGGTGGTTGTGCCTCTGAGATAACATTTTTAAGAAAGGGATAAAAAAATTTCAGCTGCACAACAGGCAGCAACAGTGACAAGAGAGAATACGTGAAGGAAACAGCTCTGCAGACACCAAGGTCAGTGAAAAATGAGCAGGAGGAGGTGTTCTGAGCACCAGAGCAGAGATTTCCCTGCTGCCTGTGGCGCAGACCATGGTGGAGGCAGCTGCGCCCCTGCGGCCCATGGTGGAGCTGATCCACCTGTCCAGCTGAGGAGGGGAGTGATAGAAAGGTTTTAGCTGGTATCCAGCCACAGCTTGTCATGATGATACAGGGATGTATTACAGCAGTAATCTTTTTTTTTTTCTTTCCATCTCCAATGGTAGATTTGCAGGTTTTTCAGGATCAGCAAAACCTCTTATCTAATATTGAACATAAATTGCACAAGCCTATAGCATTTAAAGTACTGTGCACTAAATACTTGTTATGATATTGCCATTTTTTTCATGGGTGGCTTAACTTTAGGTAATGTGGTGTTTAAACATATTTTGTTGTGATGGACACAGAAATTGGAATTGATGACAGATTTTAATGCAAAAAGATTCAGGTACACTATATGTACTTTAGGAACAATTCCTTTATGAAAGTCTAAACAGCAAAAAGTAACTTTATCTTCTTCAGCTGGTTTAACTTGAGGAATTGCAAGATTGAAAACTTGAAAATTTTCCTGTCTTTTGAACAACAATGGGCTTATGTAAAACTCCTTTCTGAAAGACTTGGCCCATCTAAGATTTATTTACAATGGAGCAAATATTTTCAAATATGTCTCAGAAAGCCCTTAGGCTGAGCTAAACCTTGCATCACTTAAGGAGATAAATAGAGGTGCCTTAGTAATTTTGCTATTTTGGGTCAAATTCCGCATTGCATCTCAAAGTCTAGACAACTAACCTTTTTTGAGGGCAGAGAAGGCAAACATTCCAAATAATGGTTGTTATAAACCATCAACAGATGACATATCAATAGCATTTATTTTCAAAATTTCATACTCACATTGGGTAATGAATTGGACCTGCTGAACCTTTGTCCTCTCCCAGTTTGTCATCTGCATCAGCAAAATTTCCTTGGAGCTTTTCCCAAGGAAAAGGATGAGAACCAATTCACTGTCAGAAAAGCAGATACTATGCTTGTAGGTTCTGTAGGCTTTATGTACAAGTTAACAATTGAAAATAATGGCTCAATACTTTGCAACTTTGTGACTTTGTAATCCAGATTGTATAGTCCTCAAAATCCTCTGCAATAAAATAATGACAAATATTGTCAATATTTAGGCTTTAGTGTGCTCCAGAAGGATCAGAATGACCATGAATGTACTATGCTTAAAGACTGAGGCTTGAAAAATCTGTGAAATGGTAGACTTGCAATCGTAAATCCATATATCCTCAACTTCTTGGAAAATAGTCCTTCCTGTATAAGGTTTTCTAACTGGCTAAATTTCAAAGCAACAGCTATTTTAGTAACAGCTTCTATTCTTAGGTGAGAAATGTTTAAAACTTCAGTATTAGTGGTTACTGGTACTCTTTAGCTTTTCATACTTAGAAGCAGGAAGAAACTAATTACTGTGTGACCAAGGAGGGAGGGCAAAAAAAGCAAAGGACAGAAGTCCAAATGTCAAAAGCAAAAAGCTAAAGCAAATATATTTTAAAATATTTGAAACACTTTTATGTGACCTTATGTGACATTCAAGAGGAGCACTTGTTATTCCAGAATGTGAAGAAGTGGCTGAACGTGCTCAGTTAGTTGTAGAGGAACTGACCTGCCATTAGCAGGTAAAGGTATTTTGCAAGATAATATAAATTCTTGCAGCCAGTAGCTGATGACAACTGCTTCTTGCTGTTCATCTCCAGAGAGATGAATCTGCTTTCTACTTGGGGCTGGCTCACTGCTTCTACTGGCACATTTCACTGATGTGATTGTGGGATTATGTTCTCTTGAACTCTCACTTTCTTAGTAACACTTGAGAACAGTAAAACTTTATCCTGGTCCATAAGACATCTTATATTTATGGTTAAAACTTTTCCCATAGGTTTTCTTCCTTTTCAGAGATATCATTTGCTATCTGTGTCTCTCAGTATGGTTTGAAAATATCTAGACAACTAGGGCTGTATTTGAATTGTAATGAAATGAGAAAGCGAAGGAATTCTGAAATGTTCCAGGGTATTTGAATTTTTAACTTCATATCATCTTAAATTAAAAATGGGGCCATAATAGTTGTATTTAAAAGATGACAGAAATGTCTCTCAATATGTAAAAGTATATTGGATAAAAGATGTTTTATAAATACTTAAATTAATTATTTTGCAAGAAGATAATTAGAGTGATGGAAATAATATAAACATCAGTATTTTTCATCCAATGTTTTTCTTTATATTGTATTTTTAATGTACTCAAAGAAGACGTTTTCACAAGTGAAAATTTGAGCACAATTCCAGTTGAAAAACATGACAATCATGTTTCTCATTTCCCACAGTGTCTAAAATACGTAGCATAAATCTGTGAGTATTGTATCTTCCCTAAGGCATAGGAAGTTTATGGACAGCTCTACTTCTGATTCAAGGCATGGACTATATTGCCTGGACTGTCCTGTGCAGTGCATTGCCTATGTTTTGACAATAACTTTGTGACTCAAATGATTGTTTCTCTTCACTCTTCCTGTTGCCATCCCAGCTAGTTTTCACATGGAGCTGTGCCATTATATTGCTGATCAAACATTGCAGTTAGAGTCCCCTACAGTCTGAATTCCCTGTGGAAGGACATGACACTGTTATCATGGAGGACTTCTCTCAAATTTGCATTTGTCAGGAAACAAATAACATTGTTTCGGAAAATGATCAGTACTGCTAAATGTCCTGGATATACTGATATAAGTTTAGAATTTTTACAGTTCTTAATAATGCCCTGTTTCTTTAATTCACAACTTCCTCACCACAGTTTAAAAAACATCCAACACAAAACAAGCCAATAAAAAGTTAGCCATGTGATGCAACCTAGATATGATAACAGGTTCCATCTTGAAATGTAACATAATTAAGTAGCAGAATAACCTTATGACTATTGTTTCTTTTATTGGTCTGCATATAGATGCTTTGCCATTTGAGATCCTTGATATCAAACCACTTGAATGGATAATTTATTTCTCTTTCATATATACACCTCTTTTGTTTCTTCTTTCTTTTTTTTCCCCACAAAGCTTCACTTTCCAACACTGCAAAATTATGAGATATCAAAACTTAGAGATTCAGGAGCAAAGATTTCCCACATCATGGGACAGAGGGTGAAGATTACTGGAATAAAGAATATGAGTCTTGCCGTGGCTTATGAGACAGTATTATAGACTCTGAAGGGAAATTAATGAGCAAAGTCAAGGGTATGAGTAAAGCTCAACCTTCATGGCTAAGTACATTATCATAGAAACATCACACAAAATGGTATATAATCAAATGATTGGTTGCAAGGCTAGAAAGGCCTTTAAAAGTATTATCTTCTACTATCTTGATTCACATATCTGGCTTCATGTGTGTGATTTCATGAAAATTACTTTTAAAGTACTCTTTAATTACCGATACCAGCAGATCTCTGTATTTTATATAAGTTATTGTGTGTTTAGCTGCAGGTTAGAAGTCCGCATTTAATTGAAAAACAGGAATTAATAAAGAAAGAAATGGGCATAATTTTCAGTGAACACTAGAAATACAGGTAAAATTGTTTGAGTTGTATATGAGAACCCCCTGAGCAAGTCTGACATATGGCTGGTGATATCCTGTAGGGAAATGTAGAGTGCAAGGAGGTAATAATAGTCCTTCTTAGAAAATAAAGGTCACGAGTGATAGCAAGTGCCAAGAAATCATCAGGGATTTTTTTCGAGCCTACTGGGTCAGTAAAACCTCAGTAGGCTCATGTATTGCTTTAACTGTAAAAAAGAGGATTCAGTTTGGACCAGGGAAAATAGGGTTTGTGAGTGAAGTAGAGAAAAAACTTCTTCCCAGCTTAGAGCCAGTGGTTGTTTCTTCTAGGAGGATCTGTTAGTTTTAGGAGGTTATGCATGGGAGCTATTGACCTGATTTCCAGCTCTGTTGATTTTGTGAAAAAAAAGTCAGTAGAAGCTAAGGCACTGAGCATTTCAGAAAATCAGTTCCTATATTTTTATGTATGGATAGTGTTATGGACAAATAAAATACATTTCTGTATATTTTGTATACTACGTAACAGCATATTTCAAATTGACATATGTTTAAGAAAATTCTGTATTAATAAGTGATTGACTGAAGTAGCCAGAAGCATACTTTTTTCCTTCTAGGTTATTCTGTTCATGTCACATAAAGAATGATGAAAAATAATTACCTTTTTTATTTATTTTTTTAATTGTAGTGATGATCACTTCTGCTTCTGAATTATGGATATTCATACTGCAAGTTATTTTTGTCTACAAGCAATCTCTAAGTGTACCTGGCATGTACTTAACTTTAAGGAATATTTTCAAAAGGAGGGAATAGAAGTGAAATCCTGTTGTTGATGCAACTAGTTAAGTGTTAAGACACATAGGTAGAAGAAAGTTAGCATGACTGTAGCAGGATTATCAGTATTAACTATTCTGCACATGGACAAATTCAGATTTTTCAATTATGCCTTTGCCAATCTAACAACTGTTGACTCACTAATTTAATTCTCTGTTGTAATTGACTTCAGAAATATACATATAAATTGATGTGTAACCCATGCAACTATATAAATATATGAATGTTTGTGGTATGCAGAGATTTCCGGAGGAAAAAAAAATAGTTTGAAGATTGCATGTAATAATGATGTTGGCAAATTGTTTGATTTGCCATACTAATCTTTATTTGGAATTCAGTTAGTGTATTGTGTCTCTCTATCAAATATCATCTTGTTTGTGCTTGAAAAAAATTTTGCCCTACCTTACCAAATATAATAGACTGCATTTGAAAATACAATTTTTTTTTTTTGTTAGCATGAAGTTGCTTCTTGCAGTTTTTTTTGTCCCATACAGATTTTCCTCCCAGACCAACCTTTATCTTTTCAATGAATTTGTCACAAGTGTCTTTATAGCTGACTTCTTCAAAAAGTCTCTTTACAGCTTTTCTTTTCATGGTACATGGAATGGTTTTCTTTTATGTGCAAACTGCTGGTGTACAGAGATCAATTGTTCTCTACACTGGCAGCTTCCTGTACTTTACCTGCCATGTTGCTGTGTTCTTGTTCCTCAGCATTTACTGTCCAGTTCATCTGTATTTGTAAAAAGTTAGCATGAAGCATCTTTTACCTGTACCTGCACTATGGGAACAACTTACTGCAATGGCTGTCACCAGAATTAGTATTATTGTTCATCATTCATTGCTGATTGAGATTTTTGTATTTCTAATTTTTATATAAACTGCATTGATTGCATCAAATTTTGGGAAATTTGATGGCTCATTAGTAGATGAGTAGTAGATAAACTTGTCAATACCTTCATTTCAGAACTGAATCTGTCTATATGGTTTAACTTGCTTGAACTGACTTTAATTCACTAAACTACAGTTTAACTCTCTAGTATAACTCACCCATCCATCAGGCTTTGTGATGAATTTTTGCACTATGGGACACATACATGAAAATGACAGGGTTTTTTTTTTTTAGACTTGTGGATAACAGCAGCAAATTGAATTTAAAAATAACAAATTACTGATTTGAATTCAGTGAAATCTATATGCTTGTAAAAATACTGAACACTAACTTTTTAGAAATATTTTATTGTCTAATAAACTATTTGTCCTGTTTCCAGATGCAAGATTTTCTTCCACTATACCTTTTATGTCTAAACAATCTGAACTAGATTACTTGAGAAATTCTAAGAATATAGTCTTCTATTTCATACTTATGTCAAAATACAGTGCTCTATTTTACTTTAGTATTATTATTGATCTGGTTCCTATTTCTTGATGAATGAGAGTTAGAGCTCACTCAGTATGGTTAGGATTCTATTTTAGTGATAGTTGGTGGCATTAGGTAAGTCTGTGTTTCTTTAGCAATTGCATTAACAGGGAATTCTCAGATTCTTGTAGTCTTACAGATCTGGGCCATAAGAACTTTGGTTTTGTAAAAACGTTTGTAAAAATAAATAGGGAAGCTAAAACCATAATGTTTGCTGTCGTGCTTTTTCTGGATTACTGCCAGCGTGAGAGGGAAAATCACTCATGAGATTATTCCAGCAATTATACAGAGCTATGGATCTAGTAAAGTGCATACCTTATATAACAAAACAACCAAAAACCAAAATAGTAGAGTGGAGAGGAGAGTGAAGGAAAGTGATTTCACTGTGGTTTTGTCAAATGCAGCGCTGTATTCACTCACATTTGATCGAATGGCATCCAGCTCCTTGCTCTCTGTCATCTGTCCTTCACAACAGGTGTGTGAGGTGTCTATAGGGAGTGTGTGGTCTTAGTTCAAGCCAGTATTCTTTATTATTATCTCTTTAGTGCTTTGAGGAATTGCCCTCTCGTTGAATTAGACTATCTTCAATCCTTTAGCCTCCAGCGATAAAGGGAAATGAAGACTGACTGTGAAACTGAGACTAATTGCTGGGAGGCCATGTGCAGTTTTTAACATCAGAACTCCTTTCAGAGTAACAAGCAGGAGGGATCATGAGGGAGAAATGAATGCTTTTGTTCAGCTTTTGCATTTGCATGCTTTTTAATGTTAGATATATAAACATTTCATAGACGTAAATTAAGGATTGGCTTTATGAAACTTTAGCTTAATAAACAACCTGTGCTTCCTAAATGATTTTACAAAGTAAGATTTAGTTCCATTACACTTCCCTAAAACTGCAAGCTTTGCCTTTATATTTTTTTTTCTTTTTTACTCACAGATGTGGGTTAGATCTCCCATCCAGGGCAAGTTTAGTCCAGTGTCACTGGATTTTTATGCATTTCATTGACAGTTGAAAGGTTCCTATATTTAGAATAATAGCGAATTAGGGTGTCCTAAAGGAAAAGATACAGCATGAGAGGAAGATAACAAAACTGCAAGTTTTGTCATGGTGTGGACTGTAGTAATGGCTTTTAGATGTCATGCTGTCAAAGTGGATCCAAATGCAAGGAGGAGGGAGATGAGGGGAGTCACATCTTCTCTGGGGCTGATCAGTTTGTCTCTTTCATTTGCCCAAGGTGTCTTCAGTCCTATTCCCTTTTCTGTCATTCCAGAGAGAGCTTAGAAGGTGTCTTCCTCCTAGCTTCATGATGAAGATGTAAAGTATTTTAGACTCATTGTTCCTGGGTACAGATAAAGAAAAATGAGTCGTGATTTTGGAAACATCTAGATTCTGCACACAAGAAAGCATAATATCTTCCCTCTTTCCAGCGTTGCTCTGCAGAAAGATGGAAGGGTGATAAGCTTAGAATAAGAAATTTGCTTTAATACTAATTAATTTATGAAAGGTTTGCATCACATTAAAATTTTCATGTTGTTACTGGTTTTTTTGAAGAATGTGAAGAGTAAAACTGTAATACTTTTTTCTACCTTTAGTTTCCCTTCCCTTCAGATAAGAGAAGGAGCTTTCATGCAGCCACTGTGCTGCTCAGTTATTTTGTGGTGGATGATAGTGGTTACATAAAATGTATGCTTTTATTTTTTTCTATAAAAAGGATCACAAAATTTCTGATCCTGGTACCACCGGTGCCAAAATCTTCCTATTTCTGAGAGCTGCAAGATATATACTGCATACCTCAGAAAACTGGCATTAGCAGAGTAGTTCATAGATGGGGGGCCGTAACAGCTTCTTAGGGGTTTTCCTCCGAGGGAGAAATACCATGCAATTAACAAAGTCAAAACATTGATTTTTCCTGAAGTCAATAGAGCAGGACAGATTTAAGCCATCTGAAAATTTATTCCTTATATTTTAAAAACTAAAATTATTTGTCATTAAGGATGTTGGCTCGACCATGGTTTCACTGTACAGATGGGATTGACATCAAATTTCCCAAGACACTTTCCCTTCAGCAAATGCATGGCAAGTCTGTTTTGATCTTACCATGCCCATTTAATCATTATTTTTTTTGCTGCTGTTGCCAAGAATGGAGCCCATTTTAGTTTGACTGGTGATTTTTCGGAACATCAGTCTGCTATGCACTGTGCTGAGATCCACCAAACTTATTTCAAATTACAAGTGAGAACATCCCACCCTTTACTCCTCCACACACTGCTCTTAATATAGGGATTGTATTCACATCAAAGCTGTCAGAATGTTTCTGTGATCTCATTAGCTATACTTATTTCTACCTACAGAATAAATGAATCATCAACTGAAACAGCACTAAAGACCAACTGCTAAAACTCACATGGCTATAAGTATATCCATGCTGAGAAGAGATATCTTCTCAAGTCTGTAGATTCAAGTTGTTAGAATTGCTAGCTCTGCAGACTTAAAAAGGGTTAAGTCATTTTCTGAGGTGAATTTGGGTCTAAAGTCTTTAACTTGGAAATAAAATTGTTAAATCTATTAACAAGAAGTTTTATAATTTCATATAACATAGAAGTGAAAAGCCTCTGTCAGTGTTTATATAACGCTGAAAGAACTGAATCAAAATGATATTTTAATGTTTGTAGATTTTTTTTCTTTGTTTTTTATTTATGTAGTTAAAATACAGAGTCATTTCATTTTACAACTGTATCAGGTAAATTAGATAGGTGGTACCAAACAGAAATTAGCTGAGTTAATTCAGCTAATTTAAATCCTCCTGTATATAAGTATTCACTGTAGGGGAGTGAAATCCTATTAAATGAGAAAATGAAGAGAACTTGGACATCGATAGAAGCTAGTTATTAAATAAATGAGGTAGGTATATTGGTGGTGGATGATAGCAGGTATGAGATCTGCATAGTGAAAAATTAAAACTATGCTGATGTCCAGCTACTGGTTACTAATACGGTTTGAAGATAATTTTAGCAGCTCAAGTGGGAAGTGTGGTGACTGGAAACTAAAATCTGTAACAACCAGCAGCCATTTCTAGAAGGGCTGGGTAATATGAGTGTGTCAGCAAGTCGAGGCAGGTACCTCTCTGGAAGTTGAGGACTCTGCCTCTTCATGGATGAGAAAGACAAGTCTAACAAAGAAAAGACAGAATTCGGACTGGGTTTGTTGGACATGGAATTCTTCTAATTTTGTATCTTCTTTCTTTACAGTTAAGGGAGAAAAGGTTTATAGACTTGCCAAATTGAGTTGTTTTTTGCTTTCTTTTTTTGACAAGTAATGTAAAGTAAGGGAAAACAGAAAACACTTCTCTTTCTCCTTCATTGAAACAGAGATATGCAGTCTAAAAGCATTCTTTGTACAGAGGAGCTCCATGTGTCACTGCCACACACAACTCCTCTGTGCCCCTGCAGGACTAATCCAGAGGAATAAGGGAATGTCTGAGCAATGAACACAAAACTCACGCTAGTGCACAAGCACACTCATACGCTGGATTGCAGGTGAAGCAGCCTTTCCTGGCACAGCTTTGCAGGAGTTTCTGTCTGCATCTGTCTCATTTCAATACAATACATTAGAACTAGGATTACGAATTCCTGCCTACACAGCTGAGACTTCATCTTGCCAGAATTCAATACCATATTTTTTTGAGCCATAAAGTTCATACAAATAGAGGAATGAGTTTTGCAAGTGGTCATGTGTACAGCATAGTGTCCCATGTGATACTGTGGATAATTTCCCAGTGTCCCATGTGATACTGTGGGGAATTTCCCAGCCTCTCAGTCTGAGATTCAAGTACATCGCATCAAAATTGCATGTCCTTGATAGTCTCTTGCAATGGTTCAATCATGTCACCTCATTATCAGATGCTGAAAATCTCTATAGATATTGAATGGACAATCTTAATTGTTTCCACATCATGCTATATTGTTCTGAGGCAAATTTCATAGGCCAAACTAAGTACTGATAGGGTGTGTAACTTCAAAAGGAAAAATTGCTGTGTATATTCAAAGCATGTGAGACAAGGAAACAATTCTTCTCAGGTGGATTGGCTGAACATTATGAAGATTTACATGAACAGTGACCTTTGAAAATCTGCTATTTCAGTATCATGAACTCAAGTAATAAATTACATGGTACAGTGTAGCTGATTTAGCTGATTCTGTTCACTGCCAGTCTGCATGTGTGTGTCTAGATCAAGGAACTGAGAATTTCATTGCAAAGACTTTGAATGTCCTGCAGTCAGCTTGTGTCCAGTCAGGCTGACTGCATTTGGAAACCAGGGAGTAAGAAGGAGTTGGCAGTGGCAGCTTGCCAAAGGCAAACAAAGAAAGCAGCAGCATGAGCTTCAGGAGAGGATGGAAAGGAGTCTGTGGGAGGGAGCAGTCCTGTGATAGTCTAATATGTCTATTTCAATCTATTGTTTAATTGATCTCATCTATCTTTTCTCTGTATTATTTATTTGTCTTACTTCTAACTGTTTTACTGTAAGCAGAGAGGCTGTAGTATCCAGAAACACAGCATGAGAGACAGCCTCAGCCAATATAAATCAGTGTACTTCCTTTGAAGGCCGAGAATCTGGCCATTAATATCATGTAAAGTTACTGGATTTTGATTTCCAGGAGAGCTGACTGAGCACACACATCGCAGGGTAAAGTAAATGGAAGAGACAGGCTCAGTATCTCTGAAAATCAAGCCCGTGATTTCTAATAGGTCATACGAATTTATAAGATAAGGATTAAATTCAGCTATATTTTACAGCCTGGGAGCCCACCACCTTAGCCATAATTACAGAGTTGTGTGTGGTAAACAGATATAATTCAGCTTATGGAGAATCCTTGTTTTGTTTTTTTGTGTTGGTTTTTCATGTGTGTGGTTTGTTTTTTTTCTCTTTTCTCATTCTAGTTTAATTATGAATACATGTTTGCTTCCAGATGTGATCCACATATGTTTACATATGTTGTGATCCACCATATTGTTTACAGATCCCAGTTTTTAAAAATATATTAATGCATTTCATAAAGAAATAGTGCATTAGGGCAGATGGGAGAAGCTTGGTAATATCTAGGAAATGTTTGGGGGAACTGAGTACAAGCTTTGCTGCAGGGATCTGCTGAAGCTTTAAATACAAATTATTTTACAGTAAGGAGCAGGCAAAAGCTAGAAAATTACTTTGGAATTTATCTCCTTTCTAGTTCGGACAAGTAGCATTAACAATATCAGGTCCAATTGAATTTTGCCTGTGCTATGATCTGTCCGTCCTCGAGGCACATGCTGCCCATGAAGGTGAGAGAATAAGAGTTATTTTCTCCAAGGAATTTTCACAAACATTGGGAATCCTGATTATTCACTCTGCAGATAACGAGTAAAAATAAAGTGCCATGCTAAAACCAGATTTTAAGGTGCGTTGCTGTGTACGTTTGTATGGATAGAAAAAAGGAAGCACTGGGCCATAAGTCAAAAACCTGAAGTAATATAAACTTCTGTTACACTTGACATTTGAGCTTTTCCAGTGAGTTCTTTGTGTAAAAGTCCATTCCTGGGCATTACTGTCACTTCTGCTTTCTCTATGGAACATTAACTCTGTTTTCATTGCTCACATCTGGCAATGATCAGATGAAGCGTGGCATATCCAAGCTGATAACCTATGATTTGTTTTCTTTATGTACAGACATATACACATATTTCAGTACTGGCTTCTTTTGTTAAAATGCTGGTTCTTCCATGTAGAAGGAAAAAAAAAGAAACCAACTCAAACCCCAAAAATGTTTCCTTTTTTTTTTTTAATTTTTTTTTCACCTTTGCTGGTGAAATACTTAAATATGTGTTTGTGAAATGATACAACTGGCCCATCAGGCTGGATCTTAACAGGCCATAAGGTAGCTCAAGCATCATACATGCTATCTTCTATGCTAGTTGAGACGTCTCTCAGGACTGAATTTTGTTTAGGATGAAAATAATTACAGCAGGGAGTTGCCTCTGCTGTGTATGTAGTTCTCTTTTGAAGAGTTGCTAGTGAAAGCTTTGCCTTGGGAACTAAGACTGATAAGCAAGCTGCTCCTCTGATCTTCCATTTCTGGGGATATAGCTGTAGTCTGAGATACCCACTAAGCCTCCTGGCGAGAGAGGGTTCCTAAATACTGCGGCTCACTGCATGCTGTGGAGATGAACTGTTCTGCAAAACTGGTCATGTGGCAACTTGAGAGGCATGTGGATAGCTCAGCTGTGTGGTGTAGGCAGAGGGGCTGTGGTGACAGGGCAACTAGAGACTGAATCAACCATGCAACTGTTGATCTGGGGTGTAGTGAAAGCATTTCTTTACAGAACCCTACAAGATTTAGTTTTATGTTGCTTTCAATTTCTTTTTTATTGTATCAATTTACCTATTAATAACTCTTATTAACTTTAGGATGATGCGAGCCAGGGTGCTAGGACGGAAAGTTTGGTCTTATATGGATTTTAGGTGTTATCTAAGGTATTATAAAATATTTTCTATTCATAGGGCTATCACATATCTTGTAACATAGATCTTGTAACATCTTGTGAGAGAGAGGAGTGAGACAGTCTAGCAGAGAAAATAAGGAAGAATGTGATAGGGGCAGAGTGATGAAAAGAAAATTATGGAGAATGTAAAATGAGAGTGATTACAACCATGTAATTGTATTACAACTTTTGAAGTGCTAATTTTCCCTTACCCTTACAGGCTCTCCTAGTCTCCATAGGAAGGGAAGGCAAAGCTGAATCAGCTCATACAGAGTCTAACAGAGGCAGGTGAGAGTTAAGCCAATGGCCACAAGACTGAATGTTCCACTGGTCATTATGTTGAAAAACAGTGGATTAAGTAAGGGAAGGTGGAATAATCTTGCCTTTGTATTTATGCTGTATTATTTCTTCTCTTGAACACTGGGTATTAGGTAACTTTGAAAAGAAAAAACTGCAGGTTTGCTGCAGAGTTAAACATCTCCTACCGCTGAAGTCACTAACCTGAAGTCACTAACTCACTAGGAATATCTTATGGCCATATGTGACAGTCATTAATTTTCAGAATTGCTCAACTCTTTGTGCAGATCTGTGACATTTTCCGATTTAGAGGCAGCCAAGTGTTGAACTTCTCTAATTTCCATATAGTGTGTGGAAAATTATCCGGAATGTTTTACATTAAAATTCAAGGTTCATACAGCACACCTTCCGTATAGCACTGCTGCAGATTAAATTCACTTATACATTAGGAAAGGTGCCAATGCAATCATAATAGAAGGCTGAAGTGCTGAAATGATGAAGTAGTTCTTTTGCTGCCTTCCTTGGCACATGTTCAGCACCCCACTTTGATTCAAACATCATACCCGATTTGGTAAGACTCTTGAGAGTAATAATAAATTATGTATGATGAACCTGATTTGTTAGGAGAGGATGTGAAGCACACTGGAAATCTGATACAAAATAACCATAGGTTTTTCAGATCATGTGTATAACAGTTCTGGAAATTTAGTTTTTGTGCCTGTGTACTTCTGAATAAAGAATTTTCTACAGTGGCTCTTCAATAAATGTCATAGGAATATAGTCCTTGTTTGGAAATGTGCCAGATAGAAAAGCAGCCAGTCCCCCAATCTCATCGGCCCATTGAATTGTTTTGTTCACAAAGCAATGTCATCTGTGTCAAAATCATGTAGCATGTCATTTTTCTGTGCACTAAGACGGATTGATTAGTTCCCAGTCATTTTAAGTGTATTCTGTTAAATAATTTGTAGAAAAGATTGCTTTTGAAAGGATTTTTTTTTTTAGAAAAAAGGTCATTAATCCCAATAACACTTTTGAAAGGAGCTGCTGCTTTTGGCATTTTATTTTTCTTTCAGTTTTTTCCACAGATATACCATTTGCATTCATTTTTATTGGAAATGCAATGAAAATGTTTATTGACTTTTCTAGCTTGAGGCTGATCTAATATTTGGTGAATGATACAGAACATTTTGATGACTTCCTAATAATTCCCCAGATACTTAAATGAACAATAAACACATTGATTACAAACACAATAATATGAAAATCATATTTTATACTGCTTAAAAATATTTAATGCATTTTTTCCTTGTTTAAATTTCTAATGCATTTTAATGCTAGAAAGCATTCTTTCCTCTCCAGTAATTTCAATTTTAAAATATCATTTGGAGACACTTTTTAAAAGTTTCGTAGGAAGGTGTTAAACAGATACTGTGTTCCACCTTCAAGTTGCAAGGTCTGTTTTTGTTAATGTGGTGGACATTTCAAAATATATATAAGTATAGACAAATAAATATATATGGATATGCAAGCAGTTATAGTAAGAAAGAATCATATTTTGTCAGTAAAGGACAGATAAATAAGGGCAATAAACATAAAACTTGCACTTTTTTTTCTGAGTCAGAAGTGGAGGTCAAAATATGACTGAATATCTTTTTTAATATGGTAAATTATTTCTTAGACAAGGCTGCACTCAAAAGTGTGAGAGCTGTAATTAGGCACAGATTGATGGTATCGTTCAACAGTGAAAACAAGGGAGAGATCTTGTTCTGAATAATTGCTCTAGATTGAAATCCAGTAGTAAAGTCTGGCATGAGACCACCTCTACTAGGAATTTAGGTATAATCTGGGGATTTACCAGTTGGAGGTGGTGGGAGAAGGAGGGAATCTGAACACATTGGTCAGAGAATGACTGCCTGCTGATACTGTTAAGTAGCAGGGAAACAACAAAGCAGGTTCTAGAAAGCATTAATTGGGACATATTAGCAGCCTTAGAGGAATAATTGTGCTATTTTTAAATAAGTAATATGTAGTGTCCCATATAAAATACTTATACTAAGAAGAAATATTATGATTTTGAACATGTTCAGAGTAGGAAGAAGTATATTGCAGTTTAGAGAACATAAGAAGACCTGGTCTGTGTAGTGGAGTCCAACTGAAGTTGAGAGAAGATGATCTTCTAAAAACATATTGGAGAAGGAAAATAATTATGTTAAAAGATAATATTAGAACTGCATAAATTATTTTTAACCGATCAGAAATAAATTGAAGGTCTACAATAATACATGAAGTGAGGTTCTAAATACATGAAGTGATTTCTAAGTAGAGTGGAGTCAGAGAAACTAAATGGTTTTAAGGTGAGGCTTGAAATAAACCAACAAAAGGGATTATATAAATATGTTCAAAAATTCTTGCCATAAGATGTAGGAACATATTGATATCTGATGTTCCATTTTATCTAAAGGATGTTGAAAGAAGTCTTGGCAGCCTCTAATTTGCACTTTTATTTGTGTTAACTTTAAACTTCAAAGCTTTCTTGGTCATTTTTTGAGGTCAAGAAGGTTTTATTTCTCCTTTCTCTTATGCGGTTGCAGAATTCAGTTTTTAAATGACTAGAACTAAAACTCGAGGGGAGGTGATATGGTACCAAGTTACACAGGAATTAAATTCTCCTGTTTCGTTGGTGTATCCTTCTAAGATATTTAGGCTTAAGTAATTCTCCATTTTGAGGATCAGAATTAAGTTTAATCTCATCCATTCAGTTAATATGGCTATCAGGTTAGTATGTTAGTATAGCTGGTTTTTTATGTTCTGTCCTTTTTAGAATTGTGATGGTGTTTTGAGGATTTCTTTTCTTCTCCTCATTCCCTGGGATGTATAGTTCCATTTTCCAGGGTATTCTGGAAATTGTATGAAAGAAATTCCTTTCTGTCATTCTTCATAGGATATGATATTACAGTTGTCTTTGATGTTTTCTTTTCTCTTTCTGTGGCTCATTATAATTGTGGAATTCTCTTTCTTGCTGTGTTGCACATGTATGGCCAAACAACCTTAGCAAAGAATTACAGAAATCACTGAGTTTTGAAAAAAAGCATCCCTTTTTTCCAGTATAGGATTGATTTTTTTAGTATATGTGGAGTATATGTGGACTTTCAAGCTGCTGGAGGAATTTTCTACAGTATTAATTCTTCACTGGGAGAAAGGTAATTGGATGAAGACAAAACAGGTTCTCTGCCTTTTGTTTGTACAAAGTAAAATGTCAGTTGTATGAGCCCATGTAAAGGGCCAGCTTGAAAGGGAGAACTCTGACGTGAGAAATTCTCTTTCAAGCACCACAGACAAAGATGAAAAACTATAAAGCTCAGAGAAGCTATTTCGCTTTCAGAACATCTGTGTCTCTTCTTGGGTGTTCTCAGGACCAGCTCAGGCCAGTAGACAAAGCAGATAACAATTGCACTTTAGAATCATAGAATAATATCCTGAGTTGGAAGGGACCTACAACGATCATCAAGTGCAACTCCTGCCCCTGCACAGGACAGCCCCAAGAACCACACCATGTGTCTGAGTGCATTGTCCAAACGTTTCTCAAAGTCTCATAGATTTGATGCTGACACCACTTTCCTGGGGAGCCTGTTCCGGTGCCCAACCACCCTCTGGCTGAAGGACCTTTTCCTAAAATCCAACTTAAACTTCCCCATGACACACTTTCGTGCCATTCCCTTGGTTGCTTTCAGAACCAGTCACCAGAAAGAGATCAGTGTCTAGCCCTCCTTTTCCCCCGACAGGGAAGCTGTAGACTCTGATGAGGTCTTCCATCAGTCTCCTCTAGGCTGAACAGACCGAGTTACCTCTCAGCTGTTCCGTGTATGACTTCCCCTATAGGTGCTTCACCATCTAGATGGGCCACTTTTGGACACTACATTTTGTGGAGCTCTTATTTATAATTTGCATATACAAAAGTAACAGCTGCTTGTATGTGCAAAGTCTTGTGCTTCTGTAATTGCATAGTCTAGATATTCTTGATTTTCAATCTTATTTGCGTATCAGAACTGAATTTCCCTTCTCCCTGAGAATTCTTCCTGCTCAAATGGAATGAGATTACTTAGAGTTTTGTAATCTGGTTGGCAGCCATTGTTTTTTGACTGAGAAATGTCTTGAAGAGGTTCTGGGAGGGTCATATAAGGAGTGAGAATGGTCTGGGGTAAAAGCTGCGTACGAGATCCTTCCACTGTACCCCAACTGGAAGGTGTGCTGGAATTCTGATAGAGTTACAGTAACCTGAAGGGGACCTGAACCTGACCTTTAAGTAGTATGCTTACGCAAATGAGTAGTCTTGAAATTAAAAATGGTAATCTTGTAATGGAGGGGGGATGGGGAGATGAGTAAAGGACTTGAATGTTAACTGAACAGTGGGTGGGTAGGTACTGAAGTGTGAGTGGATAATGTCGGTGTATGGAGCAGGGCAGGAGCAGGGCAGTGTGGTAGCAATCTGCTTTACAGCGTTTTTTTGGCCTTGTATGTGCTTTTGCTTGCTTTTCACTACTTCAGGGACATAAGGCTGCAGAAAATCTGGTCTAGTCAGGATAAGGATTTGCTTTGTGACAGTCATACTCTATCTTGTGAAATCTCTCATCTTGAAAATCTTGGATATTTATTGGTTTTCCTTTGTGTTGCAGTCATGGGAGTGAATGCAAGTCTCCCATGTGCTAAAAATACCTAATAATTAGGACTGTAGAATAAAATATGGAGAGTATTCCAAATGAAACCTAAAGTTCAGAGAAGAAAAAATTAAAAAATCCTATCATCACTCAACAAATCAAATGTATTGATATTTTCTAATATTTCTCAAGTTTGTATGACTGACATTTATTTTATAGAACTGTTTTAAAATCTTTTATAAGGAAAATAATTTTTTGGTTTTTGTTTGAACTCTACTTTGCATCCTCCTCAAAATTTAAAAGCAATAAAATAATATATTCCATCTTGAGTTTCTATCTTCAAAGTATAATGAGAACATTTTTAAATATAGCAAAATATCTCTCTGTTAAAATAGTGTTTGATTGACTCACTATAATCTCTCACTTCAAATATCAGATTATTTAAATTTTCCAGGGATGCAAAAACTTTTATAGTGATGGCAACAGTTCTGTCCTCTGTATTTCACACATAGTGTGTGTTGAATGCATAGAAGAGTAAAAATTATATATGCAAATATGGGTGGATGAACCTGTCCTCCCATTCTGATCTACTGTGGTGCTAAATTGCTAATGCTATGCAACAGGCATGATGATTTCTCAGGAGTTTGTATTTTTGTGGTATCAGCTATTAAATGTGTGTTACAGTACTTAGCCAAATAAATACTGGTTTTAGTTATTTATTATTAGTGAATATTTTCATTCATGGTTTTGAAATGACAATTGCCTAGGTTGGATTTAGAATGCAAGAACATTAACTTCTGTCTATCCTTTGAGATTCATATGTGTTTTCATTCTTTAGAGGTAGTTTGGATGAGGTGCAACACAGGATGCATGTAAAAGTAAGTGTTGGGGGAAAAAAGGAGATAAAATTCTATTTAATACATTAAATAAACAAGTGACCATTAGGAGAATGAAAGTTTATTATAAATAAGAATCTGTGGAGGAATTTATTTAGGTATTCATAATAGTTTTGGATTTTAATATAATCCTGTGTTTATTTTTATCATTAAATTTAAATTTTGTGTGTGTGAACAAAGGCTTTAAAAACCTTTCATTTTAGCAATTTTACATAAGTAAGAGTTTTCTCAGGACCAACCCTCCCAATCAGGTTCAGCATGCTGAGATGGCAGATTTTGGAATGGATGAGTGACTAAAATTTGCTATCATGCAAATTAACTGGTCAAAGACAAAGAGATATTTTCCTAATATTTCTTTGCCTCACTGTCATTCAAATGAACAACCACCAAATTTTATGTTATTCTAGATTGTTTTGTGTTAGGTATTATACTTTCTGCGTTGTAATTAATATTAATGATGATAACTTTTGAAAGTTAAACATGTTAATTTAACTCACTAGGTCTACTGCTTCATTAGTGTCTTCAACAGTGTAATTTAGGAGAAAATGCTTCATCAAACAGTAGTGATTCAATCATAAAAGACTGTAATAGCAGACCTATTAGCACTCTCATGATCCAAAACCTCTCTCAGTTTTTCACATCTCGTTCTCTAAATGGGACCAATCATATTTTTCTTAGCTCATTTCAAACAAGCAAAACAATCCTGTACTTTTACATAGAACTTTTTACTCCTTGAGGGTACCTAAGGGCTGTTGTGTACAACATTTATTATTTTACCTTCAAATATGCATTCAGGTCTAGACTGGGACAAAGTGGAATGTTTAATAGCTCAAAATTTTCTGCTCTCTCAGAATGACAGTTCTTTAAATTGCCTCTGTAATGAGAAAGCAAATGGTGCAACTTGTTCTAAAAGCCACCTGCAAGTTATGCCAACACTGGTATCTGTAGACTCAGCATATACTGGGGAATTTTATAGAAAAAAACTTTTTGTTTTCCTGTTGCAGCTTTCAGCTTAGGACCTTCTCATATTTTCTATATGTTCATAAGCTTGTCTTAAAATCTCTGTTAGCAGTGCATGTTGTTTAACAGATGCATCTGTGAGATATCAAACCATGAAACTACACATGGCTGTAGTATAATTCTGAAAACCCTCAAATTCTGAGTTATGTTTGCTTTTATAAATTTATGTATGTGATTGTCCAGCCCTTGTGATAAATGTTGAAAGATGATCCAGCGGTTCTCATTGCAAGCTATTTCATCAGCTGATGAGCTCACATTCTCCAGCTTCTCTCTTAATCATATGGTGATCAATCTGACTGAAGGCTTAAAATGGGCACCCACATTCAATTGTTTTAAAGGACATAGCAGTACTGTTAAACAAGATCTTCTTCTAAGTTTATTATCAAGGAATATAGAAGGAAAAGCAGATTGTCTCTGTGTGGTTAGGATAAATCTTTTATTCTCCCTCCCTCTTCCTCTATGCTACTCCTGCAGATTAAAACAGCTCAGAGCTGACTAGACTGTTCTTTTCTGAACTGTTTCAGCTTAATTAAAAATCCTAATTTTACTGGGCATCCTGTGATTTATACTCACAGGTGCTACAGCTGCTAGGGGATCCATTTGACTGCAGAGTGTTCTGAGGCAAATCAAAACATTATTTTACATGTAATTTACATTTGAGACAGATAAGTGCCTGATAATCTTCCTGATATTAGGTGAGCTGCATTTGTGCTCCAGTGACTAGATAACAATTTGGAATTTATTCCTATCTCTAATGCTTTTGCTTTGCCACCTCCACTCTTCTCTCTAGTTTTTCTGCCCAGTATGTAAAATCTCTGTCTTTTCTATATTATTAGAAACAGTTCACATAAAAACCTGACTGCTGGTACTTCTGGAGTGTGGTATTTGATTCCATTTTAACACTAACCAACTCCTCTTGGGAGGGTATAAAGCTTAGATTATATCTTCTGAGGGTCTTAAAACTGGATAAAGTCTAAATGAGTCTTGCCGTGTAACCTTTACAATAAGTACAACAGCTTTCAACAGTCTGAAATTGTCTTTTTTTTTTCTCCATATAAAGCAAAAGTACAAAAATATACTAATATTTTTTGTCTGCATCATCCTTTTTCTGTATTGAGGTATAGGCTTGGGAATCAGTCTGTGAATTATCTCTGAGATTCTATGTCAATCCTCTATTATTATTTTGTCATATTGTTGCTCCTTATGTCTTGTATTCAGAAGGCATTAAACACGTTACATGATCTGGAGTTTGGAAGACTGTTGTCTAAATAAAAAATTAGCATGGCTATATGCCAACTATTTTTATTCAGACTAGGTGCAGAGAGTTATTGTTTTCAGGCAGTAGGAAAGTCTTGCAAAAAAATGGAGACATGAGTTGTTGATACAAGGCTCTTAAAGTATAACAGAGAAAGTTTTCTGAGGTAGCCCAGAGAGAAAAAAATCAAAAAAAGGAGGGAAAGAGGTGTGCTTAAAGAAGGATTAAATAAAGCTAAAAAAGAAGACTACAAATTTTAGAGAAGACTTCTCAGCCTGAGAATGTGTGAATGAAGTAAGGATGACTACCATAATACTGTAGATAGCTAAATGGCAGTAGGGAATTCAAGACAAGAAATTTTGCATAAGTTAGTATTTCATTTGGACTAGTAAAAGTTCTATGTGTTTTAAAGCTTGAGGATGCTTAGAGTTAGAAAATCTTCACAAAATCCATTTGTCTCTCCTTAAACTAATATTTCTATCTGAAATTTTACACTGTGAACCAGCACCCATGGACCTAGAACTCAGGAAAATCTGGGTGTTTAAACTAGTGGCATTTTTTATTTTGTTTGACAGTCTTCTGTCACCACTTTGTTGGGAACCTCTGTAGACTGAAATTGAAAGTGTACCATGAAATCACCTTCAGGTCAATGAACTTTCAAGAGATCACAGCCAAGCGTTTTTGTGCTGTTCCTCAGGGACCATGTTTCCTGGGTGCACAGTTCTCCATGTTCTCCCAGGAAAAGTCTGTGGGGTTCAGACTGTGTAGAATGGGAAGCCGTGCAGTTGTCTAGGACCTCTACCTCCTCTGCTTCTTGACTAAAGAGGGAGATGAAGCTTGATAAAGTTTTCGACTTCGATAAAGACTTTCATGAGATTTCAGGTAATCTGTTGTGCTTCATGTCTAAATATTTTTTCTTGATTTATTTTTTTTGCTAATTGAACCTTGACTATAAGCATATAGGTTATTTGCTTATACCAGACATGAATACATGCATGCATGCAAACACAAATATATAATTTTTATATCTCTATACATTCTTGCAAAAAAAAAAAACCAAAAACCTCTATTCTTTTTAAGGGGAATTACAGTTTTAGTGTAATGAAAAACTAATTATCATAACTAAAAGGAAAGAAATAATGTATTTCTAAAAAAATTTGTCTATCTTTTTTTGTCAAGAGCAGTAAATATTACATACATGATAGAATTCCCATTTTTTAAATGGTTGCTACCTATTCAGTAGAAATCTCTCACTTTCCCTGAGATTAATGATCCACTTAGCTAAAATATTATGTAAACTTTTATTGTCCTTCTTTTCTTTCTCAGTCTTGGGGTTTTTTCCTCCATTTTTGCTCTTAGCTTTTTTCCCTCTTTATCCCTCATTACATTTTTCTTTCCCTCCCCCACCCCATGTCTTTTTTAAGGCTTGACTTTACCTTTTTAGTAGCAATGGCAAGTCTGCTCACTGGAAATGGTGTGGACTGTTATCATAGAATCATAGAATATGCTGAATTGGAAGGGACAATTACAATTTTTCAACTTTTCAGAATCATTGCAGGCACACTGTGAATTAATTCACAGCAAAATTATAGAACTTTATACTTTACTCATCTACATGTGAACAAGCCCATTGAGTTCCTATTGGGTGTGAATAAAATAACATCCTATTGTATATCAGTGATATAGTTTTTTCATACAGTTATGCAATTTTAGATCCTGTTCTTCCTTCCTAAAAAAGAAATGAAGCCTGAAAATGTAAAAAATTTATTCTCATTTCAAGGCTGTTCTTTCATCTGATTTATTATACTGCCATCATCTTCAAATCATGCAAAAGCTGCCCTTTTCATACTGAAGTATGATGAATAGGTATTTAATGAAGGCTTATCACAAAAATTGTACAAGAATGCAGTAATATCAGCAAAACATTAGTGTGCCAATATCTAGTGCAGTCACTAGCACAGTAGATGCTCTTTATGGACATGATTAGTATAGTCTGGCAGCGCTGGGACTGACTTTATAGGGGAAATTCAGCCACACTTCTTGCACGCTATATTCAACAACGTGCTGGGGACACATGCCCCAGTTTTCAGAGCTGAAGTAGATGTGATGTGTGTTTGTACCTGATCTTGAAGCAGCTCTGTTCTGAGATAATGTATGGCATAAGTTGAGCATCACAGCTGCTGTGCTTAATTTGACAGTGAGAAAGAGCTTCACAGTAATGAAAACTGTTTGCCAGAAAGATAGTGTACATGGACACCATGGACAATAAGACTTCATATTGACATCCTAGCCTTCACTTTTCATAGCTCCATCTACAGTATCTCATCAGGAATCAGATCTGATTTTCAGTAATAACGTTACAGTTTTATTATTTGGTTTGGTTGGGGTCTCTACCTAACAAGTTTAAATAACATAGTTTTCTGGTTATGAGATATTTCTACTACGTAAGAAATTACTTCTGCCCTCTGCCAGTGTCTGGAAAAGCTGAGCTGGAATAGTCTTAGCTGTGCCATCTTCCTGTCCTTATCTTTCAAGAAATGCTTGACATAAAGCTTACAGCTCCTTATACATTTAGTACATTCTGTCTTCTAGAATTATATTATAATGTAAATAAGACAAGGTTGTTCAGGAAGAGGGTATTACAAATTTCAAATTGCTTATTTTCCTCAGCCTTATAAGCTTTAATTAGTATGCACCCATGTGTCTCTGTGCACTTCCTGCTTCTCTACTTATGCAAATAAGACTATCAGTTTAGTGTGGAGGCTGTCAGGCCATTAAGGGGCGCTTTATGCAAATGCATTGCAAGAAAAGAATCTTCTTGTTTCTTATAGCTGAGAGGCTGGCTTTGAGAAAGCGTACCTCCAAGTATGGAAACGAAAATAAAATCTAATGCCAGATAAAATCTAATCATCAGAACTATCTATTTCAAAAATTTATGAGAAGAGTGCCAGAGAAGAGTGAGCTATATTCCTGCAGGAGTCTGCATCATGAAGTAAGTCAAGGAACTCACTAAAAAGCTATCCATGTAGGCTGTTGATGAAATGAACACAGGATCAAGACGTTTTGCAGCCCAGTCACACACAAAGTGAATCACATTTTGGGTTGGAAAGGACCTCTAAAATCAACAGTCCAACCACTGACCTATCACTACCTTGTTAACTAGACAATAGTGCTAAGTGCCATGTCCAGTCATTTCTTGCGCCCCTCCAGGGATGACTCCACCATCTCCCTGGGCAGCTCATTCCAATGCTTAACGACCCCTTCTGTGAAGAAATTCCTCATGACTAAGCCTCCCCTGGTGCAGCTTGAGGCTACCGCCTCTCCGTCATTAGTTGCCTGGCAAAAGAGACCAATCCCCACCTGACTACAAACTCCTTTCAGGCAGTTGTAGAGAGTGATAATGTCTCCCCTGAGCCTCCTTTTCTTCAGGCGAAACAACCCCAGCTCCCTCAGCTGCTCCTCATCAGACTTGTGCTCCAGATCTTTTATCAGCTCTGTTGCCCTTCTCTGGCCATGTTCCAGCACCTCAATGTCCTTCTTGTAGTGAGGGGCCTGAAACTGAACGCAGGATTTGAGGTGCAGCATCAGCAGTGCAGAGTACAGGGGGAAAATCACTGCGCTGATCCTGTCGGACACATTATTCTTGATTCAAGCCAGAATGCCACTGGCCTTCTTGGCCACCTGGGCACACAATAGTTCATGTTCGGTTGCTGTTGATCAGCACCTCCAGGTTCTTTTCTGCTGGGTATCTTTTCAGCCACGCTTCTGCAAGGCTGTAGTGGTGCTTGGAGTTGTGACTGAAGTGCAGGACCCAGCACTTCACTTTATTGAACCTCATACCACTGGCCTTGGCCCATCTATCCAGCCTTTCCACATCCCTCTGCAGAGCCTTCCTACCCTCCAGCAGATCCATGCGCTCACTCAACTTAGTGTCATGCCCAGGAACTTGTGTCTTCCTAAGCTTGAACATTTTATGGTTGCCCAATCTTAAAGCCCTTGTTGAAAATTACTAGGTTTTCTGTTTTGTAGGTGGAGAATGGAGAATAAGATAATGGTTGAAAGTTGATCATTGGTGGTCTGCATGTGCTTTGCTGAATGCTAATCTAACCCTTTTTTATCACCTGCCCTAATTTTTTTGATATCTTCATCTATTGCAATTATTAACATATTCATTACACTGTGAACTGGAAAGATGTTATTAATGCTGTTGCACAAATGGGGAAATAAGACACAGGCTGAATGTTAGATCCACAAAGATAAGTTCCTGACTCTTGGAATATCTATGAGATTAGGCATCTGAACTGCAGGGTTCATATATTTGCGCTATTCGAAAAGCATCCATAGTTCTAATAGCAAATAGGAGAGGGGAACTATAAAAACCCTCCAGTATGAGAACAGTTTGTATTGCATGTAAGTTGCTTCTTTTACAAAGTGACGAAGGCTGTTTATTTTCTCTCTTTGTTTTTCAAGTGCTCATTTCTGATCATGCCCGTTCTGAAAAGTGAATCATAATGGAATGAACTTTTTAGCTTCTCTCATTTCCTGGTTTAAATATGCCTTGGAGCTTGAGGATTTATCTCTCTCTAAAATTATTCTATTTCACATATTCTCATTAAGCCTATTAAGTCTAATGCTTATCTGAATTCCATTAATCTCATTTTCTGTGCTATGTTAGCACAGCTAAAACTATACATTGAAGGTGCTTTGTTTTAAACTGAAGGAAAAAAAAAGGCTTTTCTAAAAAGAACATGTTACTTTTGGCTTAAATTGAATTTTGCCCTATTAATCTTTGAGTGGTAAAGATAAGAATCTCCAGGGAAGTTCTCCCAGGGAGGGTTGCCAAGTTTGGAGTGTCTCTTTTGCATTGTCCATATAACTGTGTAATCACCACAGATTGTTGGGTTATCTCCAAATCATGAGCAGGTGGCCAAGATCATCCATGTCGGGGCCATGAATGCACTAATAGCTCTAATGGCCCAGAACAGCCTCACCTGTGCCCTGCATCCACATCTCTGCTCACAAACCCAAGGGCTCCGTGCTGGCTCAGTCTGGAGTCTTCAGCCTCTGTCTGAGATGTGCTGTCAGGGTGTTGGTTGCTGGCTGGCTCAGCCATTTGTGTGCCTAGACACAGATCCTGTTGACCTGGGTCCTAACCCAGGAACTGACCTCCCTGCTTGACCTGTCTTGTCCCTCTGAAGCTGCTCACTGATCTCTGGACAGCGTCTCACCCTGAATACCCTTAGTTGCTTCTGACCCACGGATTGTTTTCCTGGTTTGATCTTGGTCCCGCCTTATTACTCTGAATCTTCCTGCTGATTTGCACACTTGGTTGAACCTTGCCTTGATCTCTACTATGTCTCTGAGGGGGCTCTGCCTTGCTAACCTTTTATATCTCGTTTGGCTTCCGTCTCCTTGTCACTTGGATCATCCAACCAGGGTTAGCAGCTAACCCTGGTTGGATGATCATTCTGGGTTCACATCTGTGATGAGGAATGATAGAAGAATTACTGTCTGTGAAAACTGGCTCATCGTGCTTTTGACATGATGATCAAATGCAGAGTGAGAAAGCAAAGAGTTAAAATACAGGCATATTTCAGAATCCTTCTTAGAATATTGTGAAACCATTCTTAATGTTTAAGTGGTGTCCTCTCTACCACTCCAGACATAATACATAAGCAGAAAAGAAAATTCAGTTCTGAAAGTAGTCACAGAAAGTAAGTGGGACTGTATTAGGACTCTTGGAATTCTACTGAAAACAAAACAGGTCTTGAAAGACATTCTACTTTTGGAAACTGGGCTACCAACTGGCAGCTGGCTTGTAAACAGTCTTTTAAAATACCCATAAATAGTGGCCTGTCTTATGGGACCAAATTTTTGTGTAGTATTTTTTGTGACCACTGGGTCACCATCAGGAGACAAAAAAGGTACTAGAAAAAGGGACAAGTATGGACTAAAGGCAGATCACTGATTGCTGTCATACTCTTGGCTGCATTTTGTGTTTCATCTGTTCTCTGTGTGTTGACTCTGACTACCCTAAGGAATACTTTACTATGGAGACAGGGTTTGGCTTACTACATCAGACATGAGACCAGCCAATGCTAAATACCATTTCCACAAATTGCTGGTCTTGCACAAGAGTATTCAAGCCAGCTAGGCGGTTGTTTTATTTAGGTTTGGAGAATGTCACCAGGAGTAGTTCCTGGATCTAGTTATTGGAAAGAATCCTGCCATCCTCACTACTGTTTATAAGACCTGTATTAGCTAGGGCCAAATCCTGCTCTGGAATGTGGATAGAGAAATGGAAATCTCGTAGGTAATAGAAATACTAAAACTTTGCTTACCTGTCCTTCTGGTAGAATGATTACGAATTTTGGGGAAAGAGTTCTAGCAAGTGTAGTCACTTGGTGGAAGCACTTGCTGGAAATTTCTTGCTCTTGTCAGAGCAGGCAAGGCCCTTGGGTATTCTGCAGACAGGACTTGCCTTGCTCTCCCTTTCCATTGTACGTGCATCATACAACTATTGATTTAGTTGAGATCTCTTTGCTCTTGGTACAAGTTTTCTAAAAAATAGTCTGGGATAGCCTTAAAGAATCAAGGGTACTGCTCTTGCTAATGGCTGTTGTAGTTGCTGACCTTCACAATAACTGTCAACCACAAATTTTCTGGTTCTAGAAAAAGAGACTTTAATTGAAATTATGTATGTGATATATATTCATGGTACAGTATCTGCACTAAGATATACGTTAAAGATACACACCTTCCTAAATGAGAGAAGATCATAAAATTTCTCAGTTGTCCAGTAGCTGTTCTGGCTGGCACACAGGTACTGTATCCACTTGGTTAGACAAGTATGTCTCAAAACTGTTTATAGTGTTTTCATATCCTAAGTTTTTGGTATTTTTGGTTTTTTTCTTTACAAAAGAGGTAAGATTCTTATTGGCGAGGTTATCATTGGGGATTCTTTCTAACTTGGTACAATTAAGATAGTTGTATATTCTGTTATGTTCAATGCTAAGTTTAGAAGGATAAATTGAAAGTTTTCCTTTATCAAAAGCTAGGGTATGATGTGTCCTGAAGTTAAAATATGATAGAAGAGGCAGGAATGGTGTTTTTCAGACTATATGTACTGTCAGTTCATTATGGTTTGGATTTTAAAATGTCTTTAGATGGAGAAGAACAATGTTTCTTATTCCTTCCTTTCCTCTTTCAAATTATTTTTTCCTAAAATGTTTCCAAAAATCTTCTGATACAGCCAATACCTAAATAAGACAGTCTTAAAATGCTCAGTGATAAAATCAGCAAAATATTTTGTTGCAAATTAAAAGACGGAGTAGTGTAGATACCGATTTTCATTCGATAGCTACATATTTCAATAACTAAATACATCTGAAAGCAGCTTGTATGTGTGTTCATCACTCAAGTATTGATTTGCTCATCAGAACGGTATCATGCCTATACTCTGTTTGAGAGAGCAGGTACTGTAAACTGATCAAATAATATTGCAGAACATATTAGCTGGAAGAGTTGACTGCATGGTTTTGGGCAAAAAATTCCAAAGCTCAAGGGTGCAATTTTCTCAGTTTATTACACTTCTGTTTATTACATTTATTTTTAGCAGCTGAAATGTTCCCTTAGAGACTATCATAAGAAGACAAATGAGAATATTGAGATTAGAACATGAGTTCTAAAACGATGCAGCACATTTGGGGTCTTGCATTTGTAATTGCTGAACTCTAGTGCCACTTATCTTCATGGTTTATAGTCCATGCATCTGTTTCTCACAGATTTAAAATGAAAAAAAAATTCAGCTTCAACTTTTCATTGTTTATTGCACTCAAAATTAAATCTCTACAAATATCAAATGAAAAAAAGTAATGGATTTTTAAGTTAGCATAAAGAATTACTTCAAGTCAGCAGATGAAGAAAAAGGTCCTTAACAAAATGTTTTTGGTACATTAAAGTTTCTTTTAAATTGAGTTGCCAAAACAAAGCACAGACCTAGACTAGGCTTTTGAAACAGAAAAAAATTTTATGAAGTGGAATTTATTCATTGCTTAGCTGAAAAGCTTATTGTATACAGAAATGTCTCTAAAAGAATTTTCAACTTGTAAACAAGCATTTTTACTCCTGAAGTACTTATGTTCAAGGACAGATTATATGTTTTAACACAGGATTTAGACCCACCTGACAGCCACACCAAAGGGCACTTTCCTTTGCTCCATAGATGAAGAAGTTTTGTGTTGCTAGTAGAGAGCTAGCAGGCACTTCCTGTTTCTTTTCATTTTTCGTCTCTGCCTTTGTGTAACAATACTTTGGGAGTATGTATAAGAAAAGGAGACTGTAATCCATCCTTTTTCATATGAGGTAAACACCCTTCATGCTTTTGGCCTTCCTTCTGAAGCTATTTTACTCCTTTTCTCTTTTGATTAATAGCTATTTTTAACGAGTCTAGGAATTGTGTGGGATCTAGATAGTATCCATGTTAATCTGTTTGTTCTACAAAACATTTAGGTAAGTTGATGATTAAATCATGTACATATTCTAGAATGCTCTTTGAATGCATATTGAAGTGAGATACTTGGATCAACCAAGGTAGGAGAAAACACTGAATGAACTATTTTACATGTATATTATATGGATGTAATACATTGTAATACGTTATAGATCTGGAAGAAGGTATTGTTGGTGATAATCTAGTGCTTTTTGTAAGCAATTAGGATTTTTCAATGAGGACAAAAATTATTATTATTACTATTGTGTGCATATATTTATTTTAGAATTTACAAACAAGTGGTTTGTGGTTGCAAGTTGGGAAATCCAGATTTCAATGAGATTTTCTTCTAATAAAGTAACTGAAACCCTTTTCAAGGTAATATAGGTTACCCGAACCATATTTACCCTCCAAAGATCAGCCCAAAAGGCTATGAACACTGATTTCATCAGTCCGACTTAACCTCTGAATCCAAAGGACCTTTTACTTAGCACTTTAAGAAATACCGAAGACACTTTTATATTTACAGTTTTTGACAATGCAGTAAGCCTCACAGGCCTTTCTACCTAAATTAAATAAAATCTGTAGTGCGAACTATGCAAATGTGTTTTGTCATTCTCCCCCCAGAGTGCCTCTTCACATTCTATCACAGTGAGCACGATAAGGTTAGAATAGTAGTTTTCCTACAGGCACCTGTTGTACATCTAAAGTGAAAAGATAAAAAGGAAAATGGGGGGGGAGATNTTGCTCCTCAGGGAATTATATTATCACTGCCAGCTCTAAATGTGAAATCACTGTCAGATATGCACCATTAAAAGAGTGTTTTTGATGATTTTTTACGTGTGGTTTCTGTATCATAGCCTAAGTTTTCCTGTTCCAGTTAGACATAAAAGTTAAGATTGTCAGCACTTGCACTGACTATGTCAGTAATCCATGTAGCTCAGATGGAACTTTTTCCAGAGGAAGTCTAGGGCTGTGGGGCAGAAATTTCAGAAAATATCTTTCTTTGACTTCATCATCACTAGTATAGAAATTAATTGTGGAAAGGGTAAAGTCAGCTCCCATCAGCAGGGCGGGAGTCTAATTAACAAAATAGTGGCTGTTACTGTCTGTGAATTTTTGACTACTAGATGAAGTGTAATAAGCAGGAAGAATGGGTTACATCCTTTACTGACAGCAGATGTTTACAGAGTGATCAGTGCCCTTGTCAAGTAACCAGGTAGTGATGTATCTCACTGGCACATGTGTGGTTTTCCTCATGAGGAAATCATCTAATTTATGTGCTTTCCATTCTCCATGTTTGTAAAAATAAAAAAATTTAAAAAGATTTGTTTTAACTTTAATCTGTCATCTAGGGTGTCAAGTTATTCCATCAGGTCTTCTATTGCATTTTAAGTTTATGCAGAGCTTAACACCTTGTAATTTTGAGGCTATCTAAATCTAACTCAGCTAGAGCAACTGAAGGTAATAATGAAGTGACTGACACTGCTGAAGCCTTTTTTCAGGTATCATTTTTATTTAATGGGGCCTCAACAGTCTGACTTCTCCTCAACCAAGAGCACTCAGGATTCCATCAGAATCAGTACAATTAAGGCAAAATATTGATCCTTTACCCTAGCAGATCTGTCTGCTATAATAAGCAGCAATAATCTGTCTTTTAGAGACTGTATCATAGCATAGGCAAGTACGTATTGCAGAAATAGAAAATAGAACAATATAGCCATGTATTAGATTCAGCTCCGAAAATAATGAGAAATTCCACCAAAGATGGTACACAGATGTTCTGAAAAGTGTTTGAGAATCAGAGTTTGCTTAATAGATAATGATGTATTATTGAGAATGGAACTGTGTAAATGGAAATGCAGGGGAAGGAAGAAGAGGGTGAACCTGAAAGCTGTTGAGGTGTAATAAGTGGCTGGAGACACAGTGGGTGTTTTGTCTATTCGTCTCCTACTAACTGATTTTCTTTTCCTACATTTTCTTTTAGTTTCCATAGGTAGTTGTCCAAATAAATCAACCATGAAAGGTATATGAGTTCAGTGAACAACCGAAAAGCTCGAGCAAGTAAATGCACAGCTTCCAGCAATGCTCCTGGTGCCTTTTTCTTTAGTTGTCTTAGTAGCTTTATGTATCTATGACGGATGATGTGATACAGGATACTGACAAAACTGTGGGTGTAAGATGTTCAGACATCTCCAAGACTGCAAAAGAAGCTGTATGTGTTTGTGAGTACACTTGAATTAAAATTAGTATTGCCTGGCGGGCATTTAGATGGTTTTATAAGGTGGACCTGCTACAGTGTATGAGTTTAACTTTACTTATGACAAGGAGATTATCTATATCCATATGGGTAAGACATGGGTCTCAGGTAGTTTTAATGTCAATACTTCCTCTCCTGCATAGTGTTTTCTCAAAATCCTGGGGAAAACCTGCATGGATAAGAAAAAGTATCTGTCAAGGTTCTGAGAAATCTAAACTAAGAAGAACGAAAGATAATAAGAATAAAGATGTGTAGTTATCTATGCCTGCTTATCCTCGAGTAGTTTCCATAATTTCTTTGAAAACGAAAACACAGCAGAGTATCTCCTTATAAGAATCAAATCAAAGAAATCAAAGAAATCAAAGAAATAGCCAAACTACTCATGAAGGTTAATGGTTTGTCCTGTCACCATTCAAATATTCCATGAGTAACAAGCAGAATAATTGTTACAGAATAGGTATCATATTTCCACTGCAGAGGTATAGAAACTAAAATAATTTTATTGGCTGCAGAGCTGTTCTGAGTCAGTTAGGGTGGAGCGGTATGGATTTCAAGTCCAATGCCTTTTAAAAGAGGGTGAGAAGCTGAGAAAAGATTTCAGAGGTATATGCTGAGCAGTTAATGGACAATTGCACAGCTATGCTGAGATTTTCTTGAAAAAAGGTGGTGTGATTGTTTCCTCAGCTTTCCCTGTGTAGTCTTAAGAGCAAAGGATGGTTGGAACTTTCCACAACCACATAATTGATGTTTTCTCTGAGGTACACAACTAGAAATTGTAGAGACTTTTATGAGAGTGTGTATATATATATATAT
>VZRN01006213.1:1784719-1826934 GCA_013397935.1 Dasyornis broadbenti
TATATATATATATATATATATATATATATATACACGTGTGTAAGCCTTTGTGTGTTTGTGTATTTTTATATCTGTATATATAGGCAGAGTCAAACACGGGTGTTTGACTGGAGATCTCCAGAGTCCTTCCCACTCTCAATGCTTTGACAGAGAACAATTTGAAGATGAGAGAACATTTACTGAAGGTAGATAGGTAATACTTTGGAGTGCAGTACTTCAAAAAATGGTGTAATATTTAGACAATTCTGGAATTTGTTGTCGTTCTTTGTTGTTGTGGTTTATGGTTTTTTGTTTATTTGTTTGTTTTTGTAAGCTCGGTTCTTTACTGGGAATCCAGCAGTCTCTCCATACAGAAATAGGCTGCATCTCCATGCAAAGTGTTACCAGATTTCTCCTTAAGCATTGTGACCTCATTCTGCTCTCATGACAGTAGTGAGTTCCTCTCTTTTACATTGACTAGGAGACCTCACTGAGACTGGCTGTTTCTAGAAATCTGAGCAACTTTGAGGTGCTGAGTACTCAGTTTACAGTGGCTGAGCTACCCCAAACAGGATGTCAGTATAGTTTTATCGGCAAATAAATTCTTTAAAGATATGATATATATGTTCTCTTACACTATGCTCTATTTAATTTTCTTGTGTTCTCTAATGTTTAGTAGACAGTAGAAATTTTTATCATAGTGTAGGGCATAACAGGTAATTGGTATCCAATAGTTTGATGGGTCTATGGGTTTTTTTAAATGCCACCTTTCATTGGTAAGAACAAATAGCATGTAAGAGTAAATGTTTTTCTTTTTTTTTAAGCAAGGACAAAACAAGCAAACTAAAACTTTCTTTTGTCATAGTAATTCAGTCTTAGAAGACGGGACTGTGTACTGCAGAACTTGGATAAAACTGAAGTACCACATGGAAATTAATGGTAGCCTTATTTTCTAGACAGAAAAAGATAAAATAATAGCTTAAAATTATATTCATGACTGTGATGGAATCCATAAAAATTATCAACCAAACGATCTGAAATATGGGCTGTCCTGGGTCACTTATTTCTGTGCAGTACTCAGTGGTTTTGTTTAAGCTTCGATATATGTTTGTAGGAAGAAAACCAGATTTCGCAGTATATCATTACTATCCTAACAAGAACTTTGCTTTTTAACTGTTATTTTTTAACCATCCAAAGAAAAACTAATATTTACATTTCTTGTGCATTGTTTTTGTGAAGCATTTTTATGTTTTTCTCTTCTTTGTGTTTTTGACTTAGTTGAAATTAATGTAGCTAATTCTGTGTGATACCTTTCAATACAGGGTTTACATGCCCAAAATCTTCTTTCATATCCAAATGATTTAGCTGTTATTGATTTAAACAGTACTGAAGAAAAACATTGTGGATTGATGCACTTGGAGTTTTTCACAATTGCTATCCAAAAGATCTTTATTGACCACTTTTATTCACCAAATATTCACTTAAGCCTAACATAAAGATCAGAGTGGCACTGAGATTACAATAATTTACAAATAAAGCATGTGTTGCCTAAAGAAAGTATAAAACACCTGTCATCATGAACTTCTGCGGCATTGAACTTATCTAAACAATATATGTATGGTTCATGCTGGCATGAAATCTGTGTGCAATCTGACTCTTTTCAGCACTGGCTTCAGGGTCTGTGTGTTTCTGATCTGTGTGAATAGTAGTGTAAGTAGAAAATTCTTGCCATGGTTTTAGAATGAAAATACTCTTTGATATTCAGGTTGTATATGTTACACTTGAAGGCATGCTTGCAAAATGGATTTCTGAAGAAGTTTACAAAGAAATTATGAGTAAATCAATGAAAAGGCTTATTGCAAAGACGTGGGATGGCAATGCTGCTGTTTCTCTCTGCATCTGTCTTGAGCCTCTGGTGCAGAGAAACTGAAATGCAAACAGTAAACACTCTCCACCTGGACCCAGATCATTGCTGGTACTCTTGTAATCCGGTCTCCGGATCTGGGAAGTTACTGCTCCCAACATAAGCCGTGGTTTCAAATGGCTGAAGTTTAAGTAAGGGCAGCTCTTTGTACAGGCCTGTCCTTTTCACTAATGAAATCTGATTGCTCTACTGAGACAGTAGTCTTTTATATCTTATTCTTCTCCCTGAAAAAGCAGGGTAAACTGTCAGAGACCATTTCTGCATTGGCTTATAAATATACTGAGTTGAAGGGGGAAAAAATCCAACAGAATTTAAATTGCTTTAATCCAGCTCAGGCAAATAAATACAGATGTGCTTGGCTTCTTCTTTTATTGTCTTAAATGAGCTCTCCTGTTGGCTGCTGAAAGCCAACAGAATAATCTAAACCCAAAACAAAGGACAGTTGATGCAACATAAAATTGAGAAAAGCATGTAAAGGGCGTGAGTTACAGTTTTGAGACCTTTGCTTTTTTCGCCTTCATTTCATTCATGGGTTCAGCAGTCACGTAATGAATTAATAGAATAACGTAGAATTATTTCACTTAGTTTTCCTGGGGTTGCTAAGTTCATCAACTGCATGCAGTCTTGGAATAGATATTTTTATTATATCTATAAAGTCTCAAGTTCAGCACTCTGATAATTTCTGGTGTGTATGGTGGAAACAGTTCGCAGAATAAAGTTGTGTTCTTCAGCTTAGCTCATTCAGCAGGTCTGATTTGAGCTCTCACTTGAGAACTGCTTTGAATTCTCCTCCCCCTTGAATTATGACTATGATAGTCTATAATAAAATAATTTTATCAAGGCGAAGCTATGTTTGTTTAATATGAAAATATTCAGAAAAAAAAGGGTGTATTTTAAACTCTTGTACTTTATTTGCCTATAGGTATCTGGTAATTTATATGAGGGTCATAGACTAACCTTCCAAAGAGGCACTTCCAGGCTTCCCTCTCTCTCTCTCTCTGCCTGTCGTCCTGTCAGAGCTCAATGAGACCTCACAGACCCTGGCAAATCTTACTGGAAATAAAGAAACGTTTTAAGCATTTTTGTGCTTTCCTCTGGTAAAAAACAGCTTTTCCATTCTGTGTGTTAATGATTTAAAAACTTAATACCTTTCTTATTTTTTTAACAACTTCCAAGGTTGTGTGTTCTTGTGTAGGAGGTCACTCTATTCCTCTTTTTCCCTCTTAACCCCAGTAAAGCTAAGGTGCAAAGACAAAAGAAACAAATGTATATAACTTTACAGTGTCTTCTACTCCCTGTTCCAACCATATAAGGCGTGTTTATAAATTTCTTGTAATTTTATTTAGCATTACACAGAAACTATTTACTTGAGAAACAGATTCCACGCTACTACACATAGTATCTCTACTGCTCTTTTGCTATGTAACAACCTATCATAGTTTGTAAATGTACGCAGTGTAGGAAGTCATTAGTATGTGAAAGGACATGGCATTTTTGAAAGACCTTTCCCCTTAGGATGGAAGAGTAAAACAGTGGTTAATGTTCCCACTGGCCATGCAGTCACTGGCTTCTGGAGCAGACAGCCTAGACTCAAGTAACTTGCCATGTAATTACTTATACTTGTATTCATTAGTGAGTGGTTAGGAGCAGTCACTGGGAATTTGCATGGAGTGAAGTGGGCGGCTAATTTAGTTACATAAACCTTAAAGAAAATCCTTTAGCCTACCTCCTGCCCCTCTTCTGTTTTAAGGCAAAACTCAGATGAAAGGCAGACATACACAAAACCTTCATGCTTCCAGCAGTTTGATTCCTCATGAAAATATTAATCTGGTAAGGAATCCTACTCTATTTTGTTAGAATCCTACTGTGAGGTAGCATCCAGAATAGCGTAAATAATAGGGATTGGTGTCTCAGGGAATTGCAAAAGTGGCTATTTTTTTTTTTTTAAGTCACTGGAATAGATCCTTTCTAGATGAATAACTAACAGAATATATTCTAGGAGGCTGTTTCAGTCTGTCTGCCCAGTAGACACAGACATCATGAATATTGTCAATCATCAGTTGTACTAGGCGGCCACGTCATCTGGAAGACACAAGAGTTTAAATAAATACTTTAATAAATGCATTAATTTCTAAAACCAGGGTCTGATCTTCTCAAAATTCAGATGGTATGGAACAATTTTGCAGATGCAGGACTACTTCTATTTTTAAGTGTGGTGTTTGTACTCTCAAAAAAGCTAAAAACTCCCTCATAATCTTGTGTCTATCCTTTCTAAGTTTCAAAATCACTTGAAACTTTAGAATAGTTATTGGTTGTGGCTATCTGCAATACGGACTAATATAAGAAGTTAATCTTGGTACTTCATATGGTGCATGGAAATTTCCTAAGAAACAACCCCTGATACTGCTAGTTTCAGATGGACAAGTAGGTTTTACAGTTTATTTTCTCAGAGGTGAGAAGTTTATTCTTAAAAGCAGAAAATTACTCTCATTTTGCATCTTGGCCAGAACTGTTTTTGTTTTTTGTTTCGCTGAAACGAAATTCTATAGACCAGAAGTGGTTTTGATTAATCAATCAACTTAATATATATAATAGAAAGGAGAAGATTTCTAAAAGTGTTGAAATGTCTTGTTTCATTTTTTTTTTTTCTTTTTAAATAGCAGATTTTTAGTTTAAAATGCTGGCAAATTTAGCTTAAGAAAATAAAAAAATATGATCCAGATTGCAAAATGAAATATTTTAGCTGTCCCCAGACGAGCTTGTTAAGAAATTCCTGACTGTGTATTTAAAATTCATTTGAAGTAAGAAAAGTAATATATTAGTAGGGGAAAAAAAAAATTCCCATCCAGTTCTTGAAGTTCCTCTGTAATAAAATGATCCAGTACTGTTGAAGGAGGCGGACTGAGATCTGTGGGAAGGAAATGGCCCCGTAGACTGGGAAAGTGAAGCAGCTGCCGATTACAGGGGTGGCAAACATTAATGCATTCATTTAGGCATAGATTATATAAAAATGTATGACATAATTTAGACATAGTGATATCCTGAAGTACACATTTAAAACAACTTCTAAGTGTTAGTGTAAACACTGATTTGGTATTTCAAGTGCATGACACAATGTTCTAGTAGGAGATTCTGACAGTAGAAGGGTCTGCACTTTCTAGCTCATAGCATCTAAATAAAATGGCAAATCACAGTTTCTCAGTGCTTCTGATTTTGGCCCTCCTGACAAACTGAAAATCAAAATAAAAACAGCCTTAACTTTTTTTGCTTTGCTTTCCAGATGTTTCTTTTTTTTTCAGAACTTAAATCTAGGCAAATTCCTATAGAAAACAATTTCAAAATCTGAACTATTTGTAAACTGAATCTGAAAAACACCTGTTTTTAAAACATTTCATGTTAATTTTGAAATAAAAACTAGCAACTGACTTTCACATGAGTATACCTCTTCTCTCATCCCAAATTAATATAATGTCCAAGGAAAAATAAAATTACAAGATCTTCTAGCATCCTTTCTCTCTCCTTTTCTTAGCAAGAATGTACTGTGGTATTTAAAGTCACACATCATAGAGGAATTGCTTAACATAACTCACCATGCTTCCTATATTTAATATAATGGAGACATTTGTGTGTTGATTTACCCCATAGAGATTTGCTTCCTGACTAAAAAAATTGGTACCATTGTACAAGGTAAGCAGAAATAATTCTGCAATAATTTGGTACCATTGTACAAGGTAAGCAGAAATAATTCTGCAATAATTTGGACGTCTAATTATGGCATTTAACTGAAAGACTTTCAAGTAAGTGGGAATATTTTCTTTGTCTGTTCATCTTTTGATGTTGGCTTAAAATATCTTTCATGAAATACAAACTTTTTTTGAGGAGGCTAGAAATATAATGTTTAATGCTCAGTGAAACAGAATGGAATTAAACTTCCTTAAACGCCTCATGATCAGCTGTCAGGAAATTTTAATAGAACATTATATGTCCAACTGGCTCAAAAAAGTTGCAGCAAACTAATCTTTACTCTGACTTAAGTTTGGGTCATAGATTCCTCAAACACTGGATTCACAGGTAAACAAGAAAGCTTAACTGTGTGTTCAAATTTTTGTCAGGAGATTCTCATCTGAGGATGAGACAACCATAGAGAGATGTCCCAGTTGCATGTGGAGCTTTGACAGCATCTTTCTTTGGACCGTGGGACAAGAAAGTGCTATTAACATAAATGCTGTCAGATGCTGCATTGAATCTGTGTTGACTCTGTTGATTGCTGACATCTCATTTTCTCCATCTCTCAGGGGGTGGAGGGGAAGTGGTGTTGTCTTGAGTGTTAAGCCTGCTTTAAAATAGCTTCTGAAATGATCATTTTGCAGCCCAGCTTTTCTGGCAGGTGCCATAGTTTGCTGTTGCTAAGTTCCAGTTCCACTTATTCTAATACGGGATGCTCCATGTATACTAACCTTCAGAAATCATATATACCACAGTTGTGCACTGCTGCTTGATTTAGAATCTTAGAGCTGTAGAATCTTAGAATGGTTTAGGTTGGAAGATAGTTTTAAAGATCATCTAGTTCCACCTTCCCTGCCATGGGCAGGGACACCTTCCACTACACCTGGTTGTTCAAAGCCTCATCCAAATTGTCCTCGAACATTTCCAGGGATGGAGCATCCACGGCTTCTCTGGGCAACCTGTTCCAGTGCTTCACCACCCTCACAGTAAAGAGTTTCTTCCTCCTATCTAATCTAAACCCACCCTTTTTCATTTTAAAGCCATTCCTCCTTGTCTTAAAACTATATGTCTTTGTAAATAGGCCCTGTCCAGCTTTCTTTTAGGCTGCTCCCACCATAACTTGTAAATAAAATCATACTATAAAGTACCTTGAGGCTATTAAAAAAACCCCAATCCTAGAATTCACATACTGGTGGTACATTTAGCAGTGATGTTAGAAGATTTGTAGAAAAGGGATTTAGGAAAAGGGGAAGTTCTTTTAAAAACAGAACCGATTGACTTGAAGAAAAGTTTGTGAGACACAAAATAAATAAAGAATTGGGGAAAGGGAGAAAAGAATTGCTTCAAACCAGTGGCCTTTGGGAATATGCTGTAGTTCACTGAACTGGACCAAATTATCGCACAAATATATTCAATAACTTGTCGTGACTAAGGGCAAAACAGAATGTTTACAAGAAGTGAGTTTCTTGAAGAATAGCAGTTGGCTTAAATTGAGGACAGGCGTAAGGTACTGGTAAAAACAGAAAACACAAATAAGAGAACAGGTTGTTGTCCCCAGCTTTCGCAAAAGTCAGAGTCCCTCTTAATTGAAGGTATTGAAATTCAAGCTTCCCATTTTATTCCTTGGTAAGCTTGGTTGAAAGCTTTGGTACACCGTCAATTATGGTAACTTTTATTATCTATTTCAGGCTTTTAAAAAGTTTTCATTTTCCCTCCAGGGTAAGATACAGACTCCAGTAAAGCATATCCATCATATCCTTTAGTTCTAAAAGTAATCAGTGTTCTAAAAGTGATCAATATTCATTGCATCAGAGACCAAATTTGGCCCTGTAGGTTTCTCCGTGATGTCCCTGTGAACCACTATGCAGGATATATTTGTAGTCAGAGATTTGGCTTCCACTAGAGTCCAGGCAAATTCAGTCTGCCATTATAGTTAGGAAAAAACAATTCTTATCTTTTCTATTCTAAGTTATCCATCCAGCACTGCTGAGAATGCCAAGGAAAAGAAAATATGAGACACCATTTTTGTCTCAACCTCATTGCATTATCCCTTCAAGCTGAGTTTTAACCTATAGCAGGATAAACAATATTATAGCTATGCTGGGATTTTGCTGTAGCTATTGATTTTTCTGTTTAAAGCCCTTGGTGGTTAATGGTGACAACATAAAACACCAAAATAGTTGCATAAGAGTAAGGTTTTGTCCTTGGTGGAATTAATACATTATATTGATTAATCAAATTTCTTCATGTTGTTTCATGGGACATCAGAACATGAGAGAGTAGTGTGAAACGTGTTTAATTCCACAGGCAAACAAAGTGCTAAATCAGAGGTTAGTCCCCAAATGGTATTTATATAGAGTGAAAAAATAATCCCCCTGTAAAGCTCTAAGTTACTATAGAAAGTGCTGGCTACTTGTTTGCTGCCATCTGTAAGTGAGAATTGTTTCGTCAGGTTTCTGAGTATATTTTGCTGTTGGCCAAAGCACATGTGTATTTTTAGCAATTTGTTTTCTCTCTCTAAACTATGTTTACCAAGACACTCATCCCTAGAAAAACAGAAAGTCGTACAAAGGACTGTTTACAATGACTACCCACATTTCTTGAGGATTTTATACTTATTTCAACAGAATCACCTGAAGTGTCTCTTGCATGAAGAAATCACAACCAGACACCCCAACTACTATGATAATGTCCCCATGATGAACACTGTCCTTGTCACAACAAGCCACCTTGTTATCCCAAGAGAGATTTCCAACTTTTTTTGAGCTATGAAACAGTACTGACAGGTATCCTACCTGCCTGGACTCAACCTCATCCTTCTGTGCACTGTTTGTAAAAAGTTTCAAGTTGTCTTTTCTGTTTTCTGTCTTGCATTTGTTTATTGGAAATGGGAATAGAATTCTATTTCTTCTCCCTGAAGTCAGTGTTATTTTTAATGAACTCTAATGGGTTTCTTTGAACTTCATCATTACTGCAGATCTATAAATAGTAAAAAATTTTCCACTACACTGATATTTAAGGATGGTGAACTATGAGTAAACCAGGTAACCCAAAAGCAGCTTTTCTGTGGCAGGCTTTCAACTGAGTGCTTTGCAATTTCCCCTTGTGATCATCTGCAATACAGTAGATTATAAGTTCATAATTTGATACAAATATATCTTATATCAATAAGTCTTTCAAAAAGGCTTCTTTTTTGTCCTGGTGAAACAGAAATTGTAGAGCTGCTGCAATTCAGAATCTTCTACTTGCTTTCCCCTACTTTCACGTGATCTGCTGTATGGACCCTCTCTGCTATTACCGAACAAAAGTGTGTTCACATTTTTTTAAGCATTCATGGGGAAGGCCATAAAATTTCTTTCCTTCCCCTCATAATTTAAAACACCCCCAAACAACACCACTCATTGACCACATGAAAAAAGCTTTGACTGACTGCTACATTCTCATGTGAGATGGCAATTGTGGGTGTGTTAAGCACTGGAGGAAGAGATAGTAGTGTTGAGGAAATGGCACTAACAGCTTCCTTTGGAGATGAAACAGAGTGAAAAAAGATACTCAGTGTTAGTTGTGTAGAATGTCTGGGCAAGGAATATTGAACAGGACATGAAGAAGGATGCACAGCCCCCGTATGGCAGGAAGGGGTCAGGCTACAGGTTGTTCTAGAGACAATCGTGATCACATTAGCAGTGCTGAGCTTGACATTAAATGTCCTGTTCAATTACAGCTTATTTAAGGTGATGTCTCTGGCTGTAAGAGTGGTGAAAAGGCAGATGAATGTTTTATCTAATAACTACTGGGAGATCTGTGGGAGTTTGGCCAAACACTGATGAAAGGAATAGAGAAAAATGCATCTACAATGTTGTGTTATCTAGCAGTGCCTTTCTATGTGAAGCCTTCATTTAGTTTCTCTCTATCTTATTATAACAGAAAAAATGTAGGTTTATAATTGTTGTTTCCAATCAAAAGATTCTTTCTGTGTCTATTTCAGCAAAATTTATTCATGATATCACTGGACACTTCAGAGCTACTGTGTTAACATGTAATTCAACACCTAGTACTTTTTTCCATTGGCTTATGCGGTTTAGCCAATCCAGATTGTTTAAAAAACTGTTGTTTTCTTGGATAGGTCCAAGACAGAAATAAGTCTAATAATCTGATTTTCCAATTAACGTTGAAATCCTTATGAATGAATTGTGGATTAGATAACTACGTGTATAGCAGATACCTCCAAGATGTCCAGAAGTCTCCTCGGAGTTTCTGCTACAAAATTTGGCATGTAAAACTCTGGGCAAACACAAGAAATTCTTTGAATTATACTTGGAAAAATGTTGCAATAGAAATAGAAGAACACTTCTGTAAACAAGAGCTATAGCCATAAAGGAAGGTCTTCAGTATGGTTCCACATTTGATGCTCAGCTACTTTTATGACAAATTAGAGCAAGATAATTCTTTTTCTCTCCAGTTCCTAATGAAACAGGGAATAAGTGGCAGAGTAAGGTGGATTGCATTCTGAAACTTCTTCAAAGAACAGTCTTGAGTAGTCATTTTTGAATCTCTGATGTTGGTGGTCAGGCAGAATTGTTGCATGTTATGTCATCCCACCTGAGACTATATGGGCCTGTGCGATCAGGCATCTGCATGAGTGCCTGAGTATGATTTGGAATTAGGCAATCATCAATCACCAGCATGAAATTAGGAGCATCATTATTATTATTATTTCCTCTGATGGAAGAGTCAAATTCAACAAAAAGGCTTCATTATACTGTGTACTGGGTAAACAGAGAGCAAAGATGTTCCATCCCCGAAAGAACTCTCAGTCAGAGCTTTAGACAAAAAATAATAAGAGATTAAATAGGAAATAGGCAAAGGGTTGAAATTACATTAGTAACATGTGAGGAATTCATAGTTACTGATAGCGGAGGTCTCTGTGGCAACATGTACTACCCACCTGACTGATGCCAGGGGTTAGTGGCCTGTCAGGACTATGGGTAAACCAGTTTTTAAATTGATAAGACAGCACTTAACATATGTGTTAAGTGCATATATAAAAATTTAAGATGGTCTGAAAGTTATTTGTGGGGAGCATGAATGTACAAAGTATCTTTGAGGAAAGATCAGGGAATATAGCAAGAAAGTTTCAGATGTTGAAGTGTCTTTAGGTGTTTTAATGTGAGAAAGAAAAATTTGTTTGATGCTGTGTAAGTGATGGGATTAGAGGTAAAAGGCAAAGGTAGGCAAGACAAAAGTCTGTGTGAGTGAGATTTGAAAGAATTGTTAGTGAGATTCGAAAGAATGTTCATATTTAAGTGCCATAAGGTCAAGGGATCAGGATGGAAGAATTCAATGATCAACACAGATGAAACACAAAAACTTGAATAAGAGCTTTACCACTTTACACAGGCACAAATGACCACATCTTCAGTAAACTGCAAAGGAAAGAGTAGACTGATTGCTGATGAAGTGCTTTGTCAGGTCAGCACATTTCTGTCCAATAGAATTCATGTCCAAATACTCTTTCTCTGCAGCCAAAATCTGCAGTGGAACAAAAATGGCTTTAATGAAACTTTCCTCAAATGAGCAAAAATATATTGTACAAAACTGAGGATTTAAAGTGGGGGTGAGATAAAGATGTTTCCTAATTTGAAGTGATCTGGGGTGAAAATTCATGCCCCAATTCAGATGGAAGTGGACTTGACCATAGTTTTCTGACTTGTCATGCCCATGTTCTCATCAGGAGTCCATAGAATCTTGATAACCTACCTTCTCCATTTATGTGGAAATGTTTTAAAAGTTCTAGCATTCCTCAAAAAACCATTAAACTAGTTTGCTGCTATGAAGGCTGAGTTAGAGAGAACATCCAGATTGTGAGACTAGATGATAGATAATTTTCTAGATCCTTTATTCACACCTGATTGCCACCAAATTTCTCCATGTGAGTTTCATTATCTAATTTAGAGACAGACTATGAAATAACTCATTTTTCGGTAATCAAACAAAGCAGATTCGTTCTAATTCTACTTCAGCTGTGTCTGAAGATTTTATGGTTCTGTTTTAGTCCTAGCTAATAAAAGTTGATTAATATATATTTGATTTAAATAGATTTGAGTTGGATCACTATAGTAAATACATCATTGACTAAAGAGTTGCATAATAATAGAATTAAAAATGTGTCTTCATCTTGGGAAAGATTATTGATCCCTACTTAACCTGCTGGAGCCTGGTTACCATTTAGGCGTCCAGTGCTGCACCATCACTTACTTCTCTGCAAGTTTCTTAGATTTCCTAAGGGCTGGACAGAAGACATTGCACCATGTTTTGCTAAGATAAGAGTGATTCCCCCATGGTAACCAGCAACTAAGGGCAAGCAGGTGGAAAAAGTATCTCTCACTAAGACCCTTCACTTTTAAGTCCTGTACAGATGTGTACAAAACAGAAGCATGAGATGCATACATAAATATGGTCATGGTATGTCTGTAAGTGACCTCCATCAGTGGAGTTTCTGAAAATTCTCTCAGGGAGGAGCCCTTGCAGGCACTTGTGGAATGTAGTAAACTATCCAGCTCTTCACTCTGTGATACAGGCATGAAGAGTATCTATAACACTTCAGCAGAGTTCACTTTAACCATGGTGAGTCTTCATGTAAAGAAGTAAAGGTTACCTTGAAATAATTGCCGGAATATCATGATATGGTAGATGCTCACATACAGTACAGATGGAGAGACACTATTTACAAGAGCATGGATTGACAGGGCAAGGAGAGTAAGTTTAAATTAGGTGTTAGGAATAAATATTTTTATTGAGGGTAGTGAGGCGCTGGAACAGGTTGCCTAGACAAGTTGTGAATTCCCCACCTCTGGAAGTGTTCAAGCTGGGTTGGATGGGGCTCTGAGCAACCTGGTGTAGTGAAAGGTGTCCCTGCTCCCGAGAGGGAAGGGGTTGGAACAACATGGCCTTTAAGGTCCCTTCTAATCCAAGTCATTCTGTGATTACGATTCTTGTCTTATTTACACTAATCACATCCTAGTGTTATTCTTCCAATAGCAAATGAATTAAGTGTGAATTTCATTAAGATTAATATTTACTCATAGGAGTTTTGTTTGATATTGCATTTGTATTGAATATCAGAATGCTTTGCTGAAAAGACATTTGAGCAATTTGGGGGTTTTTTTGGCCTCAGTAAGGTAGAGACACAATACTATCGACTCCACTGTGGAATAATGAGAGCTAGGTAAACATGCTTTGTGTCTCTACATGCTGAATACCTTTACCTACAGAATCACTCAAATTTGTAGTCCAGAGAGTTAGTTTTAAGCTTGATTAAATATGTTATTGCTCCCTTTTATTAGTGTAAATCCTCATTTCATTAATATGCATTTTTGCTTAATGCCTATGTAATACACTGTTAATTGTCCTTATATGCGTGATAATATTTCCCAGACTCTCAAGATTGAACTTCTTTTTTTCTTTTATTCAGCAAACTAAAAAAAAAAAAAAGAAATAAAAGTTATTTTCATTTCTTCTTATTGACAAGAATTGATATTCAGGGGTGTATCCTTGCCACCAATTTTAGGTTACTCAGGCATCTAATTAATAGACTCTAATGTGACTCAAAGCATTAAAATTTAAGTCCTAATGTAGTCCCTGGAATCAGTTAAGTGTATCCAAAAGTTGATTTAGAGCATTTAAATTGTGTCAGAAGAAAAAATATGATACCTAGCTTGCATATGATGAAGTAATTTTATGTGAAGGTACTCACACTTTAAAACTGGGTAGTTTTTTACTTATGTTCTTAAGATAATTCTTAATGCCAATCTTAAGCAACCAAACACATTGTATTATGAAGAAGTGATTCTGTTCTTTGAGTCTGAGGAACCAATAAACAAGCAGTTTCCACAGCAATGAAAACTATTTACTTTTAAATAGGGTGGGTTTTTTTGCATTTTGAAAGCTGTAAATGATCTTGATTTTTACATTCCTACATTTCATCTATGGTAAGAGTTTGATAATTTGTGATGCACTAGCAAGATTTTTAAGAAGCAAAAATACTGCATTAATCCAAGTATGTAATCTTCTAGAAAAACATCCAGTATATACAGCTACATTAAAAAAAAAACAAAAGAACCTTTTTGTCCTGATTGAGAGTTATGTTATTAGGAGGAAAAAGGATTTAGGTAGTCTCAAATACCTTTTGCAGAACACTTGACAACCATCAATGTTTTATTGAAGTATAAAGCTCTGAAGGAGCCTAAAGAAAAGTATTTTCCAGTTGAAAATATTTTGCACTTCTGACTATGCTTAAATTGGAGAGAAATAAAAAATAAAAACTTTGTTTATAATATTCTTTGTATTCTATATTAATGGTTTCAAAATCCTTACTAGAAAGCACAATAAGCTGGCAAGTGAAAGCATGATAACAATGATAAAAGTGCATTATTTAAGATATTGCATTATTAAAAAAAATGTATATTCTAGCTAACAGTCATTTTTTGACACTTCATACTGTCCAGTAGGTGACAGAAGATAAAACCATCGTGTGACAGAAGGAAACAGAGTATCCGAATAACACAAACTGATAAAAAAAATCCGTCCCAGAAAACACTTCACAATTGCATAATCAATTTTATGCTAAGCAAGTACTGTGAAAATAATTTGCTGTGAGCTAATTTGATAGGAATAAAGCCATAATTATTTGAATAACAAATACAATAATGAAACCTGGAATTTCCTTGCAAATAGCGTGTTTTTATAAATAGTTTTGTTTTGGATGCATTTCTCAATTTCGTCTCATCTCTACTTGGAAAGTTTAAAAGATTGATCTATACCAGGGGAACATCAGTGTCACTGTCATCACAATTGTACCCTCTGAAATGAAGTATTGAGTTAGTACTGAGAATGAAAAACATTGCGGCTATTTTTGCTTTGAACCTAAGGTAAAATAGTCTAAAATACCTTGGAAAGGTTGACAGAAAGTGGTTGCAACAAACTTCTGATTTCTGAATGCATTGCAACACTTACAATGAAACGGATATGTGTGACAATGCAGGCTGGCAAAAGTAAGCTCTTTGCATTTGTATTAATTGTAAACCAAGTGAACTCAGTGTGATGTTGAGCCTGAACTGCAGTTGGTATATGCTGACTCTCAGGAAGGCTTGCTGTCTTAGAATGAGTATCACATTAATTCCATCTCCATAGCTCCTATGTGGGAAGAATGAGACACTTTTTCATAATCGTTGGTGTTTCTAAGAAAGAGTTTTATAATGCTTCTGACATTCATGTGTGAAAAACAATGCCTAGAACAGGCCTGTAAGTGGGAGGAAGGGGGTTGAAGTGAAAGAAGTGTGAACAGTGTTATGCTCTCGGGTCTGATGTCTCACAGATGATGTAGCCTCTGTAAGAAGGCAGGATACTCCAGGTCAGACAACACACCTGATCTAACCTACCCCAGAGCTCCCTCAGGGAGAGAAGGAATGTCTTGCTGTTTAGTGAGTTCACACCATTTTTGTTTCTTTTTTTTTAATTATTTTTTTTTATTTTTAAGATGGAGGAATTATGATTGAGTGCTGCTCATCAATCCAATCCATATTCTCAATATATAGAGGAGAAAACCTCTTTAGCCCACAGCTATGTCTGTGAATCATTCCTATTTGATAGTTTAACCTTTGTCTCTAGATGCACTTCTTCCTGAAATGGTGATCATAAGATGTGGCAATGTTTTTTGACTGTAACGCGCTGGAAAATGATAATACTCCTGACTCTTCTAGCATGTTTAATATAGTCTGAGATGCTTACCTACCACCATGTCAGCCTCCAGCTGAGTCACTAAACAGAATGATCTAAGATTCCATGACTTCTTCGCAAGCTTCCAGTCACTTACATTTACATTACTTTTTGTAGTGAAATCAAAAATCCCTGGATGTCTTAATTTAGATTTTAAGTGCTCGATACTGAACTGTCATCGTTTCCTTAAATAACAAGGCTTAACAGCTCTGAAAATAAGACTACATATATGTAGGTACCAGAGTGTTTAGATAGCCTGAATTCTAGGTAGATGTAGGACAGTCTTTTTAATTTAAATTGCTAAACGACACTGAGAGGTACCTACAGATGTGGTGATTATCAATCACTTCTGAAATGAAAATACTTTTTTAAAATACAAACTACACCCGTAATGGAACTGTAGTGCAAAAACACTGGGTGAGATACATCAAGATATTTTGTCTAAGATGCCATGGTACATAATGATAACAGCAACACCTCCTCATAAAGTCTTTGCTCATGTGGCCAGCGCTTTCATATCTGCATGTTTAATCTTTGTCAGTTGATCTTGTCAAAGAAAAGCTCACAATATCTCAAGTAAGACTTGTCCTCTCCCCATCCCCCTTGTTGATGTCTAAATCAATTAATGAAGTAATTGTGTGGATTGAGAAGGATTCTCAATTCATGATTTAAAGATTTTGTTGTTTCTTTCTTTGCTCTGGTTTGAACAGCATCTTGTTCTGCAAAATTTGTGTTTAGAAGGAGGTTATTTGGAAGGAAACAGACTGGCTAAGAAACATGCAGGTGAAATAATTTTGGGTTTTTAAGCAAAACTGTGAAAAAATATTGAAGACCATATGAGGCTGATACAGAAACTGTGTTAGTGAGAAATTACTACAAAGATTACAGAGAAAATGCAGAAGAGTCCTACCTCCAGATGAAATGGCAGGAATTGTTTAGGGTAGGCTGAATGTTTTATCAATATTCAAATTTGTCAATGATGTGATCAGATTCATTGGAAGTCTGTGTGAATCTTTGAGGGTTTTGAAGAAGTGTCTATCTTTGGTAATATTTCGTTACCCTTTCTGCAGTGTTGATGTCATTCCCACAATATGTTTGCTCCCAGTGCACACATGAAACTGTTACATGACTAAGAACCACAACACTGATTGCACTTGGTTCAGAGTGTTCAGGGAGGGGGTGGGGGATCATATTTCCTACAGAACCTCAGCAGCGTGACTTTAGCAACATTATACAACACAATTTGTGAACATATACAGGATATATATATATGCTATATACAAGAAAAATAGTACTAAAATCAACAAGGCTGCATAATCTGAGCTCCAGACAGTTCTTAGTACTAAAATCTGTCCTTTCAGACAGCCTGTGCTTAAGATTGAAATTAGATTACTTCAAACCTGATCATTAATTGTATTTGGGGACCTAAGAAGTCCTTTAGAAATCAGTGTAAGAAAGACTTTTGATGAGTAGAAACAATTTTTTTTTCATCCTGAACTTACAGCTGCAAAAGCAGAGGGCTTTGCTAGCAGATGCACAGCATTCGGTTTGTGAACTTTGGGATGGGCATTTGGAATAGCCACTGTTTCTTCTTTAAAATATGAACATGTATATGCCAGATCAGCCCTGGAATTTTTCTTGAGTGGGCAATGCTGGTAGGTGACCACTTTGCCCTTCAGGCTGCACTCTGGGCCTCCCTTCACAATCCGTTCGTGCATTCTGTGATGTCTGTGATGCTTAAGTACAGGTTTAAGCATGATGCTGGATCAGAGGGCGGTGCCAGCACTCCGTGCAGCACAGCAAAGTGGAATGTTCTGCTGTAGAGCATGCTGAGAGGAAGAGAGGTGTGGTGAACACAGCAACAAGGATATTACTCTTTGATTCTGTTTAGCAGGTGAAACCTCATCTGTGCTGAATGATTGGCAGCAGTACACCTGTGCACCCTCCTGGAATGCAGATATGAGCACGTTACCAAACATCCAAATCATGATTAGACTATATTTAGACATGTTGTGGCATTGTGAAATTGTTGTTTGGAAATTCAGGAATTTTAATTGTCAATTCAACATTTGCATATTGTGTTTGTTATGTTGCTTTTATGGTTATATTCCATTCCTTTCTCATTCATGTTCCAGATTCCATCAAAAGTGTGTGTATGAGGCAGGGAGATGTACAAATTTATTTTAAAAATAGTTGAGACAGGAAGGTAGGTGGGGAGAAATAATATGTTAACAGGGTTCGTTGTTGTTTTGTGTTGATTTTTTTTCTTCCCACTAGCAGAACAAAACTTCTAGATAATCTCACTGTATTTAGCATCCAGATCATCCAGCTGGCTGTACTTAACTCACACCACTTGCTGCCTTCAGACAGTAAGACATGATTCTGATTAAGACTGTGTACCTCTGGTTGTGGTATTTGTTTGGTACAACCTAAGCCTCAGTAGGGGAGTTCTAAAGATTGCTTTGCACCTAGGATGAAATACAAGTTTAAGGCAAGTGATGCAGAAAGGCTTATGTCCATATAATAGCCAGATAAAAACTGAAAGGAATGTGAGGGTGATTTAGAAACAGCTTTGCTGGATAAAATCACCTTTGTGACAGCTTTCATGGGGAGAGCATCTGAGAAAGTAAAGTTCCCCCAAATACTTGAGAATGCACATCTCTTTGGGGCTGGCTGCTTCTCTGTGTATTTGTTTCTTGCCTATTAGAAATCCTATAAGCAGCGAGATGTTGGAAGTCAGCTGCATCATATCTCCCTATCCAAATTCAGAAAAAAAAATATATTTAGTATTTTTTAATTAATGCTTATCTTTTTCTGAAGAAAAATTTAAAAGTAAAAGCAAAAGGCATAACTGAGTAGGTATGTAAAAACAGATGAAAGCTGTGATGCTGTGGGCACAAAAAAGAACAGTTTAAGGGAATGAAGGTACTAAGTCCAGTTTCAGACAACTTCTCCAGCTCTGGACTAAATTCATGATTTGCAAAGCACATGTCTCTTCTGTAGCGATGGATTTGTATCTTGTTCAAACTCCATAAATCAAAGACTGTGGCTTATAAAAAAATTTCCCTTTACTGTGTGGATGTTAGAGGTCAGGTGTGTGTAAAGAGATGTGAATATCAATGAACAGTCAATGCAAATAGATCCATAGGCTGAAATCCTACCCAACTCAGAACCAGTTTTTAATCCTTTAGGTAAAACTGATGACATGGTATATTTCTTGTGTGACCAATATATCTGTGTTTTGTGGACAGTAAACATTTCAGGGTAGGGTCCTTTTTTTCATTGTGAAAAGCCTTGCTCTAATACTTTCGAATAGTATTTTTCCAATTTATTTTGTACTGTATATACACTGGAGATTGCTGTTAAAGTTATACTTAGAAAAACATATCAAGAAGTAAAAGGCCGTTCAAAGGCAAAACTAATAAATTCTGCAGCAACACACTGTGGGTGGTCACTAGATTAATAAGAAATTAACTACTCCTTTTCCATGAATTGCACGGTGGCAGAATTCACAGCCTACGTTGTGTCGTGCATAACATTTACTGCTTTTAGTTGCTTCCGTGTCTGACTTAGAAATGGCAGGTCTTCATAAATAACAAATAACGTGCATGCTATGTGCTCTATTCTGTAGTTTAAAAGTATGTTTTTCTCTTTTGGTTGTCCAAAAGGGTTCTTGGTCAGTTTTAGTAAATGTGGTTGATAAATAATGATGGCCCAAATACCTCAGGGTTAAAGGATTACTTGTTTCTCAAGGAATATAATTAGCTATTACACAAAGTGTTTTGCTTGGAAAGACAAGTTATTGATGGGAAAATGCATGTATAAAATGAGAAGTAATGTTTATTTGGCAAATTCTGTTTTTATAATTAAGCCATCTGGTGTATCTAGTAAGATTATATAAATATCAGTGTATAGCTGTCCTAGAAATATGTTTACAGACTACCTATGGTGCTTATTATTAGAAAATTCTCAAGAAATGAAGATCTAGCAGAAAGAGTTTAGAAGAAATGATTTCCCGAATAGATGTAGCATTCTGAAATTAATAGTTGACAAAAATATCTATTCAGTATGATAGCTGCAGGTGGTTTGACTGCAAACCAAGGTAGGCAGTGAGTGACAACACCTCCTCTGTGAATGACCTATAAATGAGTCCGTTACACATAGCAGACTAGAACACCAAACTTGTCCCCCTTAGGTATTTGAGTCTGTGTCAGTTGTTTGGATAAAAAAGAATTGTTTCAGTTTAGTATTGGAGCTCTAATGCTAGGGTGGAACTAGCAAACGGCAAACCACAAGTCATAATGGGAAGTCTAGGGTGCCAGTTAAATGCTATAATGAGAAAAGAACAGAAATAATTTATATGTGTTCGGTAATTTCAGTGCTTAAAAATTATTACTTGTAATAGTCAGGTAAAGTAGATATTACTACTTATTTTGTTCTTTTCTACAAGAAAACTTTCTGAACCTGGAAGTTCTGGTATCTTTGGGAGCTGCATTTCTCACTCAGCAGTAAGTTTTATGTCACACTTAATCCAAATTTGCTTTCCCCTAACTATTTTTTTTACATTGTACTAAATTTTTTTTACAATGTCAACCAAGCAAAATGAGTGCAAATAGAGTATATAATACTGCAAAAATCAAATTCTTTATTATCTTACATTTGTAGCTGAGCTTGCACATACACTTTGTTCTTTCTGACTGTGGTGATAACACCAGTTTGAAAAAACAAGGTCTGAAATATTTATGGTGAAGAATCAGACTTTATTTGTTTATTCATATAAATAGCTATTTTGAAGATAAACTTCAAAACTCAAAGGCTACCATAAGGTCCAAACAAAACTCTTTGTATCTCTGATATTTAATTAGTTGTGATAATTCTTCTTACAGACTCAATAATAACACACAATCTTGGGGAATTATGTGGGTGTTCTTAGATTACTGACATTCTACAGAAGCTCATTATTTGAATAACCTTTCCGAATGGGAGATTTGAACTATGACCACCGTGCTCTCACAAGATACTTTGTATCTAATATTGAACTTAGTGTTGTTCTAAGCAGAAATTATATGGAACAGTTGAAGATAAATTACTTTTCTTTTAATTTAACATTTAAGAATCATAATGCTTCACTTTTCATCTTAGAAATCATAGAACCATATAATCATAAAATGGTTTGGGTTGACAAAGACCTTAAAGATCATCTGGTTCCAATCCTCCCTGCCATGGACAGAGTTGCCTTCCACTAGACCAGGCTGTTCAAAGCCACATCCAACCTGGCCTTGAACACTTCCAGGAATGGGTCATCTAAAACTCTGGACAACCTGTTCCAGTGCCTCACCTCCCTCACAGTAAAAAATTTCTTCCTACCATCTCATCCAACCCTACTTGCTTGTACTTCAGGATTCTGTTCATTATGGCCCATCTGTCATAACTTCGGGAAGAAAACATGTCTTGAACCAGAAGAATCACACCTGCATCATGTTTTTGATCTTCAAGTGTCTAGCATGCCCATTTATTGTGGGACCTGCCACTGTGATTGGGAACATAATTTGCTTCCTGACTTGCTTATCTTTTAGGGGACATGGTTTGAAAAGCTATCAGCTTTTCCATAAGCTAATTCAATAAGTTCTGATGTACTTTCCTCTGAGCAGAGATCTTTAAAGGACTTTTCACAGAAGATTATACCTTATGCAGTTCTTTGTCATTTACTATACATTTGGAGCCAAGTAAATGAGTCCAGATAAAAAATTAAAATCTTCCCCACAGCACTGCATGTTGATTTTTAATTATGAAGTGTGGCTTGTAAAACTGGGATTAGAACCAGCTTTCTTCAGTACTAGCAGGACAACTCTTTGCGTAGGAATTCCCAAACTGGTTTGTTTGCCACTTAACAGCCAATGGAGTGTGTTGTGTATGCCACAAAGGACTATTTGCATAGCAGCCATCCTCAGCAGAGCATGTTGATTGTCAGGGCTGTAACAGCTGCGACATTTCTTCCAGCTGCTCAGAGAGCAGAACTTTCTGCAAATGAGTTGCTAGAAAACCCTTCAGCTGCGCACTCTTGATCCTGACTTCTTCCCAGACCAAGCCACAGTATTAGTAGTAGTTATGTATCCATTTTGTCACTGGTCCATTAGTATCATTTCTGTGTCCAAGATGAATTCACACCACCTCTGTGGAAAAAAATTTTGCCAGTAAGATGAGTTTTGTGGTCCTCTACTTGATGTCTCATCTTTCAGTGACTTTCTGCTTTAGGAAGTCTGTCAGCTTGCATGTTGCTTTTATGAGATATTGTGAAAATCTTGTTTTTACTCTTTAGTTAAAGGTAGAGAGTGAGGGAAAAGATGTAGGATGTTTGGCACCAAGGAGACAGAAAGACTTATTCCAAATACTAGGGTTCTTATCAGTGTAAATGACAGTAGGGCTTGCCTTAAAATAAAAATTAGAGTAATAATAGTTAAAAATATTATTTATTTTCACACTTTCTGCTCCAGAGCAAGCTCTGGATAATGCCCATAATATAGATTCTCCTGGGTCACCATTCCTCTATCACTAAGAACAGAAATTTAAAATGGTTACTCTTTGCAGAATTTCTTAGAACAGAAAAATCAAGAAAATCAGTCTTGAGTTAAATTTGAGGGTTTCTGTTTTCACTATTGTCCTGTAAAATACTACAAACAAAATTACTCTTCAAAAATACTAAAATGCTTTAGTAGTTACAAGAGTTACAAGTAATAAAAATTACTTAGTAGTTACAAGAGAGAATATTTCCTTGTTATGAAGCTATCTGTTCAAGTAAACTAGAGAATTAGGTCACAAAGCAGATGATGTGCGTCTCCACCCTTTGGCCAAGCTTTGCTCTTCAAAGTGCTGTCATTCACCTCAACCCATGCAAGTTTAGGATGTCTTTTCCTTGAAAGCAAATTGAAGAATCTAGCTGAACATATATGCACCATCAAGCAACAGGGCAGACGTAAATTATATATATTCATTAAGTAAATTAAACATGACACCTTCAGGGCTGTAACTTGAAAGCACTACAATGGAAATGAGACTAATGTAAAGTAAGTTAGTGGGAAAAAAGGAAAAAATGCTCTACGCAGAAATGAAATAACCTTCTCATGTGACACAGAAAGTAGGTGACTTCCCAAATCTATTAGAATCCTGTCTGCTTCTTCAGAAATAAAAATAGTTTTAGATGATATTCCACCTAATGGGAGAGAAAGCATAAAGACTATCCAAAATTTAGTTAGAAAACTTAGGTTATGGTTTCAGATCTACAGTTTGTTTTCCGAACTGTTGTGCAAAAAGTATAACCACAGAAGTGTCGGCCAAAGCACTTGTAACAAAAATGTAAATGCAATAGCAATTTCACACATTCCACAGGAATTTGTCTCTGGGAGGTAATTAAAAAAAAAACATACTCAAAACCAAAAAAACCAATACTGTCCTTACTTAATAAAAAATTAAAAAGCTTGGAGCAATTGCAAATCAACTTCTTCCCCTTTTTTAAAAATAACCATTTTAAAGAGTTTTGCCAATTACTTGAATTGTATTTCCAGTCTAGTCTTCTTTGTAAGATATACTACCTATAAAATCTAGTTTAAATTCTAAGTTTAAAATGCTTAATTTGCTTAACTTACAAACAAGCAAACAAACAAAAACCAATAACCAGCTCTGAAGGTACATTTCTGGGTTTATGATTGCACAGACATGTCAGATTGCCATCTACTAAAGAGATGCTGTTTTTTTTTGCTTTCAACTTGTGCTGTCCCTATATCTCTCAGAGGAGATTAATGCCATATTCTTGTTTGCTTTTCAATGTATAGGGCAATTTATACAAAACAGGCAATAAAAAGTAATGGAAGTTCTTTTTGCTAAAGCCTCAATGAGCATGAAAGTGCCTCAGAAACAACTAGGTTAATGCTTAGTTCAAGAATCTAAGTAGTTGTGTGTGCGTGGCCAGGGATCTGCTCCTAAATTTGCCTTTCTAGCTGAGATTTTACTTACTTGATTAGCATGATGGTAGTGTCTATATACCTTTGAGAGCCAGGGTAGGGAGGGTCCTTAGGGTTTTCCAGTAAATCCTATTTTCCCAGCTGTTGAAAGCTTGTTCAAAAGTTTCTGCACTTAGATAAAGCACTTAAAAGGACAACTCTCCATTGGAGTGCATGAGTCATAAAACCAGCACCTGCAGTTTAACTGAAGTTTAATTCCCAGCTGTTTTTTTTTTTTAAATCACCATATACAGTGTGTTTTGTAATGGGAATCTATGCTTTCTGAGGGTTTTTTATTAATTTTTCCTCCTTTTCTTAAGTTGTGTGTCTTGGTGTACTATTAACTTCTTAAAAGCCCTGTTCACTGAAGGCCTGACTACAAAACAAACACTCAAGTCCACTGTTGTATCTAACAGGAGTCTGAGTAGTTTTCATTAAGATACATAAAAGCAGAGATGTCGTGCTATCTGGAGTCTCTTTTACACCAACAGCCTTTAGACCATACTCCTGTGCTTGGGAATTCAGAAATTTAGTTACTCGCTCCCTGAGTGCCTGTAAAAACAATGACCTTTAATTCTTTAAAACAGACAGGATTTTGAAAAGCCACAGGAGGTTATTAGCCAGTGCTATTTTAAAATTAGTTTCCCTTTCAGTTTGGGATGAAGGTTCTATTTGTAATACAATTTAACAAGGCATAATGCTTTCTTCCTGACACATGTTGACAGAGTGTGGGAAATTGAACAAGACTGGCAGAAATGGCAATAGGGATATGTGTGTAAATTTTACTGCAAAGTTGTGTCAGTGAAAACCAGATGTATTTTAAATAAATTTCCAAGGGACATAACTAGCTCTTTTATCTAAAAAAGATCTTGATTTTGGATGGAAAATTAGTTTGCCATAAAAATATATGTTATATTACAAGCTAACAAATTTGGTCCAATTATTTGTTGTTTTTTCTTCCAAGGATAAATATAGACTAGCTATTTCTATGTTCACATGACATTTCTAATATTCATATCCTGGATGTCACTTTGAACTTGCTGAAGACATCATACAAGAAATTTTGCATTCCTTATTATGTGTGCATTGGAAGACTTGGTCATTAGAAATTATGGGCATCTTTCAATATTGGTGTGGATTTGATTGCCAGCTGTACAGTGTTGACGCTGATGACCATAAAAGTTCACTGTTGTCTTTCGGTGTTTCAGGACACCTTTACTTCAGCCTGTGCTGAAGTAAAAAGTAACTTGTAACTAGTTTGGTCAAACTAAAGTCAGGTTAATGAAACTTTATGAATCTGCAGGATGGGGTTGCAACCTGGATCAACTACAGCTGCCTTCTTTTCAAAATGTGGTTGTAGGAGAAGGTAATGCAGCCATGGCCTTTCAAAGTACAGATGGATCGCTAAGATATTCAATTCAGATAAAGAACACCAGGGTCTGTGCCTGTTAGATTTTAGATATATTTGCACATTTCCCAGGAGACAAGTTACATGGCACCTGAAAAAGTCATATTGATATGCCATCACTATGACAGTTTAGGATGATGTCTGTCTGTGCTTCCTATTAATTTCTCACTTTCATGTTCATCATTTACCCTATGACTAATAACAAACCAGATTCAGTTAGTGATTCTTTGCAGACATTGAAATATGAAGGTATGATCTGCATCTGCTTGAAATTATTCCAGAGCACATCCTCAAGGTTTATATGGAATAAGAAGATCCTGGAATGTCTGGAACTATAAGAACTTCACATGTTTATCTTTTTCCTCTGCTTCTAAAGGAAAAACTTGTGATGCAGAGTACTACATAAAAAAACATGGTGTAGTTTCCCAGATAGATGGGGTATGGCAAGTGATCATGCATTTTTATTTAAACTACTTCTTCACAGGAAGTTTGGTGATTATATAAAATTATAGTCTTCAGGATAGATATAGATCATTGCTTCTTGTAAAGTAAAAGTTAAAGTGCTTTTTACCAAAATGCATTTAATCTTTCCTTTTAGGAAGTTCCTTAAATAATACAGTATAATATATTTGCAATCATTACTTCATAATAGATTCTTACATAAATGTCCTGAATGATTGGTTTAGGTCACTCAAAGAAGCACTGGCAAAGGTATCAGCAAAAGTCAGTTTAATACAAATTTGCAAAAGCAAGACAAAGTTTGATGGCAATTTTCACTCTATTACTTGCCTGATATCCCATGTTACCCATGAGTTTCTGATAAGGTCGAGGGAAGAGGCATTGCCTAACTCATTACTCAAAGCTGAGGCCTAAAGAGAATCACTGAGACTGTAGAGAAGCCTGAGGGGGTGGGCAAATGCACCACCCCACTGATTCGTGACATCTGCTACGGGATACAGTACATGATCCTAATTGCTCATCTTCCTCCCTAAGTTCTACCTGCAGCGTGAAAGAAGACAAAAAATGGGCTTAAACGTCGGCTCTACTGGAAATTTTTATAAAGGCTTAATTAGTACCTACTTCTTCAAAAAGTTATAAAAATAGTCACGCATTATGAGAGGCAGTGTGGTACAAGGGGATCAGGGAGTGGGGAAATGGCATCAGCTGAAGAGAGGGAATATCCCTTCTTATTGTGTGCTTTTAGCATCCATCAATATCAGTGCTGCCTTTACATAGTAACAATGCTATTAATATTCATCACTGCATTGCTTTAAATTTGCAGATAAAATAAATTGGCCAGCAGAGACCAAAACCACCCGGCAAATACAGGTGTGCACTTCTTATTCCAATTACAGATATTGAAGAAAGCACTGGTATTGTGCAAAGAAGAGTTTTGAAAGCAAGGTCTATATGCAGATAATGGAAATTTTTGATGGATTTTTAGACATGGCATTTACTGCCTGAGGAGTGAATGGTAGGGAACAGTGATTAGACAAGTTTACTCTCCTATTTACTGATGAGAGACTGGAACCAAAATATTTCCTATGAAACTTTTGAACACAAAAGACCATCTATTACGTGGGATAATGAGTTTATGGATTCACAAGGGAGACACAACTTTTGAGCAATTTCAGCTACAGGGAAAAAACCCAACATACCAGCTAGAGGATGCTAATGGTGAACATTATCTTGTTGCCAAGGATTAATCCACTGTAATGGATGTAGGGTGTAGAGATACCATGAAGGAGCTGTTCAGCAACAATGTGACTCTCGTGTGTTTTGTTCCTTTTGCACAGGTTAAGCCAAGAGATTTCTGTGCACAAACATTTCCACTGAAAATCTATACTTCAAAATCCGAAAATGCAGACTTCCCATATCGTTTCATTTTAGTATGATGACATGTAAGATATAGTTATTGCTGACCTTGTTATTGATTCCGTGTTGTCCTTGAATCAGATATTTTCACAGTGCCGAAGAGGCAGAAAATGGATTATTTGGCCAGGAAAATACATTTCTATAGAAATAAGAGTGTTCAGAAAATTTGAGGTTAGTTAATGATGATGTAAGTTGACTATAAAGCCAGGTTCCAAAGTACTATATTTTGTTGTATCACAAGATTAAAGAATTGGATCTTTCTTTTCATAAAACTGCATCTTCTACACTCATTTATATATTGATGGTTAAAGAATAAATTAAGTTAGGATTTTCATCCCTTTCTCCTCATTTTTTCATAAAATGTGGCAAAATATAGCAAAAAATGTTTGCATCCAGTTTCCATAAAACTGATGAGCTTTTTCTTTAGGCTATCCTGTGGCTTTAATCAGAGAATCACTTGATGCCCACATTGATCTTTAGATCAGGCACAGCTTGCATGTGTGTACACATGCTGCTCCCTATAATGGCATGAAGGTGGTAGCAGTTGGGTAGCATATGCTGCTAGTCTGCTGCATGGTTACACTGCATTTGCCCATTAAAGCTGTGTGTAAATAGAGCTCAATGGTGATTGATGGGGCTGGTTTTCTTACGACATATGGCTGTGGATTTCCAGGTATTTTTGTGTGTTGTTTTTGGTTGGGTGTTTTTTGGGGGTTTTTTTGGGCAGCTGAGACAGTTAATCTATATCTGATTCAATTCATCCTGTTAGTGTAGGAGATGCTGTGAAAGATTCATAATCTTCTCCAGGGTTGAACTTCTTTGATACCTGATGTACCATATTACTGACAAAATACCTATCTGGTGTTTTTCTGAAATTGCTTTTCAAACTAATAGAAAATATTAATTCTAAATGAAATTTAAAACCAAGCCTTTTTAAGGAGTAGAAGTTGCTTGTATTCATTAATGTTTCCGCACAATTTTTGTAATGTTTTTGAGGTCATCAGTTATAGTAAATTCTGTTCAAATTCAAATGTGCCTAATAACTGTATTCTAATTTCTTAAGTACTTTTCCCTATGTTTTGTGAAATTAGAGAATTCCTTCTTTAATTTTGACTTGTAATTATTTTACAGTGTTTCTGTGAGTACTTTGCTAAAATTTTGCCTTTATTTCATGATCAATACAACCATCTGATGTCTTGCGCTGCACTTTATGAAGTCATTTGAAGTGAGTTGTAATGAAAAGATTAAAAAGAAAATCTGGAAGAGATCTACAGTAATATATAATTTGATAGTATTTTATATCTACTGTGATTCATTTAGCTTGTATTCTGTCATGAATAATTGTTGAAAGATAGCAGTGTCTCATTTTGAAGTATTCACTTTTCTGGCTGACTGTGAGGGCAGACTTATATTGTGGGGGTCCCAGACAAGCGAGGATGATATATGCCATACGACCCTGACAAGTTCTGTCTTTGACAGTGTAAATGAGTTTTCATCTTTTCTTCACCACCTTACAGAACTGTAAAAATTATGAGAGGTCAGAGTACAACAATCAGGAAAAATGTGGGACAGGAGGAGCATCAGGGTCAAGTATGCAGTCAACCATGACAAAAACCATTCACTTAAATTGTAAAATTTATCTGAATGTGTGGAAATTTATATATTGACTATAATTAAAGTTCATCTTACTGCCTGGAGTTTGTGCTGATTAGAAACTCTTAATGAACATTTCTTTTAAATGAATGATCATCTGGAAGACCAATAGTTCAGCCTCTGATAGGGACAAAACTAGCCTGCCCAGCAATGCTTAGCCCCCTTAATAGAATATGGATTATTTTTATGGACGCTACAGTTTCAAGCCAGTATCCACAAGGCATAGCTAGAAGCCAGATTCCATTACTCTAGCTCTTTTAATTGCCTGTATGATCTACTTGTGGGGACTTTGTCAGATCAGCCCCTTCTAAACTCTGAATTTGTTCCAAAGTACAGCAGACCTCTATAGTTTAGTACTCGTGCCCATGCTGGGGAAAGAAAAGTCTGGTAGAAAATTGCTGTGGTAAATGAGCAATTAAATTAATCAGCTTTCTCATCATGACAACAAACAGAGCTTCCTGCTTCAAGTATCTACCTTTGCTTTTTATAAAAATGGGGAAAGAACTAGACTCATAATGCCACACTGAGCTCTCAGACTCATCAAACTAAATTTTTAAAAGGCCACAGTAATGCTAAAATTCAGTGACCCTTGCTTAAGCAGGGATAACATGAACTAAAAACCCAGCGCCAGCCTATTAAAAGCAGAATGGACTCTCCTGCTAGTTACAAATCTTAAGGGGTTCAAAGTGGTTATTTTCAGCAAAATAGAAAATATGCAATTACTGCATAATAATAGAAGGATGAGTATTCATTGAAAATAATAAAACAATGAAGAAATCAGCAACAGTTTGTGGCTCAACTCTGTTTACTCTATTCTTATCCAGCCATCTCCCCTGCATATAGTTACTCTGTTCCTCTGCTTTGCCATTTACACTGTCGATGTTTGTGTAAAGTGAGCATGATCACCATCAGTCACTACAGACACCCCTTGCTATCTCACCACACAGCTGTGTATTTTAGGATAGAGCTTTAGAAATGTAGGTTCTGCTGTTTGGATGGAGTGAGGTTCGCTCCTAGTCCAAGAGGAAAGGGAAGAGGCTTTTTTTGTGATTCGGGTTCACAACCCCTTTCCCAGTGGGACAGTGTATCCAGACTCCAGGCTTCAGGGACACCAATAGTAAAGCCTTCATTTTAAAAGATTATACTTGACATTTAGACAGATATTACTGTATGTGAATACCTAGGCCATTAACACTTAGCAAAGTACATCTCATAGTAGTCCTGAGAGCAATTATTATAAATGCTTTGTTGATAAAATGAGGTACACAAGTGGACAGTCATTCTTAAACACAGCATTAGTGCAAGATCTATGCACCATCTAAGAAATCAGTCAGAATTTAAGGGATAGTATTTCTATACCTGCTGTCAAATAGGGGTGAATTTCTCCCTAAAGAGACCAACGTTTAAAGATTCAAAAGTATTTCCTGTCTGTGTGTGTGTTTGTACTGACCTAATTCTGGCTCTAGTTTCAGAATTGTTGAATATCCACATATTTCCCTGTAGATAGTAAAATCAGCATCCCATTTTGTACTGGGAACAATATACATCAAACTTAATTGTTATGCCACCAAATTGCTATTTTGAAATGACCATTAAATATAACCTTAAAAACATCCTTTTCCTGCCTGCTTTAAAGTGGTGTTAAAATCAAAGTATTTTTTGCCTCCAATGAAAAGGTAGCACTACTTCTTCGACTACCTGCAGGACAGTAAACCTTCATTAGATAATGAGAGAGCTCCATAGTATGTTGGTTAAAAGGGAGATGTCTGCATCATGCAATTGATTCTTTGAATTTACTTGGGGGAAACTGTGGGGAGATACTCCTACTGAGACAGCCAGTGTCATGCCAGCTGTTCTAAATATCAATTTGTCTTTAACAGAAGGGAAGACAATACAATGCAATGCATTACAATAGAGTTCCCTGTTGTTTCCTTTGCACCTTGGAAAACAAGAGAACAGGAATGGCATGTTGAGCATGTTGTGCGACAGGCCTGAGAACAATGAGCCAGCTTTGTCTCTGAGTGAATACAGTACAGAAGACAAACAGCAACAATAGCAGGTGTACTCATTACACAGCAGAGTGCTTTCTGGGCTGGATATTCATGGTAATTTGCATTCATGGAGAGCCATTGATCCAAGATGATCCGTGCAAATGTCCATCCCGTGGCTAAGGGTGCTGCCTGAGGTCAGGAACCACAGGACAGTGTGTGTGCAGGACCAGCAGCATTGTGAGGCTTGGATGGCTTCAATTCAGTTCCCATCTCTGCAACAGAGTTGAGTGAGTTCCCATCTGTAGTTTGAGCCAGGACATTTTGTCTTGTTTGACATTTTTTTCTCTAACTGTATTGAGCATTAGGCTTATTTTTGTGTAAGGGCTGCCTCCCATACCTGAAGGGATATCACCAGACTGAGTCATAAAAACAAACCCACCACACCACCACAAAACCAGAAAGTGGAGTTCAGGTATCCAGGAAATCTTTTATTCCTTGGATGACATGCATTTAAAGCTGAGACTTATAGAAACTTAATTTGATGCTAACTCTGCAGGTTCCTTTAACATTTTACAACTCTTAGTGTGATCAGTAATATTTCACTATCTTTATACATTTTACTGAACTATTACTACTAATGTCTTACAGCTGCATTGGAATGGTTTCCAAGCCTTCTGGCAAGACGAAGTGAGTTGTTCAGCATTAGAATAGTTGCCTAAATGAAGTATATAAACAGTATGTCCTACTCACAAGATTTTTGTGTACTCAAAATTGTCTGACTTGTATTTTTGAAAGCACTGTATCCAGTTTAAAACTCAGACATGTTAAAAGAAAATTTTCTAATACAGGAGGTAGTGTTTATCACAGTGAATCCAATATTGATTGAAGTATTTATATAAAATAATATTTTATATGTATTTACATACACACACTGTCAACATGATTTAAAAGTCTCTAGACTGTTATCTAAAAGTGATTTTATCCCAATTGCCCTCATCTCACCTTGAAAATATCCCAACATTAACTTTCAGTGACTGTATAAAAGCAGATCTCCACTGTATCTGTCATTTAAGAAGAAAGTCAAATATTTACTGTTTGTCATCAGGGTGAATATCTGATCCAATAGTCAAGGAAGCCAGAGGTGAAAAGAATGGCTGTTCTCCAGGTTTGCATAACTTAGTGCAGGTATTATTCCTCTAGTTCTCTAGGGTGTACAAACCTTCACTATATAATGCAATCAGACCCTCCGCTTGTGCGGCTGCTGCTTCTTTGGAGGTGACAAACGAAACAGTATTTCAATTTCCAAAAGTTTCCAATTTTTAAAAACAATACAGCAGATATACAAAGGTGTTTTGGTATTCAGGAAAAAGATATTAGTCAAGAATCAACAATTTATTTCATCAAGGTCTTAGGGGTGTTAGTTGTTTTGGATCTTCTATAAACCTCACTGGCTTCCTGTCTGGTTTCAGCTGACTAAATAAATTTGATAATACGATCCTTTTGTACTAAAAATCTGTGATTTTACTGATCCCTTGTCATGAGCTTAAACTTTTATGAACATAGGGAAACAGCTTTAAGGAAACTACAAGCTTATATTATAGCTACATTCAGTTTGCAAAAAATATATTGAACATATAATTTATATTGGTTTAGCAGTTACAGTAGTGTCTAATATATGAGTCTGTTGTTCATTCCCTTTTTTATAGTTATTTTTCAAGTGCAAGAAGGTATGTTTACATTTTTATGGTGGCTACAGCCTTTCAAATACAATTTATTTTTTAAAAGCATACTTTTATGTTAAACTTTTTTTTAGTATAGAAAAATTATTTTTTTCTTCTGTTAAACTGTAAAAAGAAACTCTAAAAGACTGAAAAAATAGGAAACAGAACAAAAAAGCCCATCAAAACTGATGTAGGAGGAAAGAGTAAGTTGTTTGCAAAGTAGTAACTTTTTTATTTAAGACTTATTATACTAGTACTTTGTAAATAAGAGATTTTTCCAGACATAATTAAAAAAAAAAAAAAAAAAAAGGGTAATTTTGTTACAATTGATTGGAAAATTTCCAAAATAGAAGAAAATAAAAAGTTAATCAAATGCCTTTATGTGCAGAATAATTTTACCATCACAATGCTTGATTCTGTGCTATGGTCTTTGGTTCAAGTACATTTAACATATTTTTATTCCTCAATACACACCTTGTCAGTTTTATTTCAGAAGTGTCAAATAGAAATGAAAACATTGTCATCTGGAAAATACACAAATACACGCCCTTTGTGTATTCTGGAATGTCTTACCTTTCTGACCAAATTAAGGTGCCTGGTCAAAGGTGAGGAGTAACGGTGAGTGCAGTAACAATTAACTTATTTGCACCAATTGACGTCTGGGCAACTCTGAGGAAGTTTACTCTTCATTTCTTCATTCTGACATTTTCATCTCATAGTCTGACACTTTAAGAAAATTATCATTTCTGCCTTTTATTTTTTTTTCTTTCCCGTTAAAGCGCTTTTGATACAGATCAATGCATCTGAATGTCCCTTTATTTTTAATGGTGCGGCAACGTTAGATACTGACAGCTGGAAACCTTAATTGAGCAGATGACAGGAAAGTAATGGACATTTACAACCACTTGTTCTGTCTGACCTTGTATTTAATATCAATGGGTAACTGTTTGTTTTTCTTGGAAACCTTGAGAAATTGAGGGAATACAGAGGCTAGTGACAATCTGATCTTTCTTAGACAAACCATAATATTGTTACAGGGAATGTGCACGTCTCACATTTCACCTTGTCTTTTAAAAAAATAAGGATAGATATATCCTGCTTTATTTGCGGTGATTATGCATAACACTGTGTTATGGATGCCCATCCATATTTCTTTTAGCCCTATGAAATACTATAACAAAAATTAAGAAAAAACAAAAGAAAATCATGACATTTTCCTGGATGGAAATTGATGGTATAACCTGGTATAATCCATCCTTAGATTTCTGACTAATCTAATGACAAACATCACATATTAAAATTGCAAAAAAAGTTTTGGGGTTTGGGTTTCATTTTTTAGGGTTTTTTGGGGGCTTTTGGGTTTGTTTTTTTGTTTGTTTTTTTTTTAATTAAAGAAGATGTTGCCAAAAAGCTTACAATGAGCCTCACCTCTCTCTCAATATGNGTAATATTAAGCAATCTACATCTATCACTGTGTGTCACTTCTAATACCCATTGCTGCTCTAAAGAGTGTTCTTTATGATAAGCAGAGATTAGCAGTTCATATTTCTGAAGCATGAGGGATCAGTACTCCAGCTCGCATAGGCTCACTGCACATTGCATATTTAGGTAATTCCAGCTCTCTTAGACTGTCTGTAGTGCTGTGTATGCAGTAAAATTAATAAAACCAAACTTGCATTTTCAAACCTTAAACAGATCTTTAAAATTTTGGTGCTACTATGATGCTAGTTTCATAACTATTTTTTTTTTTATATATTTTTGTAAACTAAATCTGGATTTATTCTAAAGATACCTAGAGGAAGTTCTCATTATATATTAATGCGGATGTATCTGATGTATCTGATGTCTGTTCATAATTGTGTGCAATTTTGATTGAGAAAAGGCTTTTATTTTTTTTATTTAGGTAAAACCACGTGTCTTTCAGTCCTGCATTCACATATTGATTGCAGTTGCAAATGTTATCTCCTTTATTTCAGTGAGAGTAGAGTTAGGAACTTGTTCCATGAGGGATTTTTCCAAAAGAAAACTCTTTTGCTTATTTGCCAAAGGAAAGCACTGGAACTGGTAAGGAAGCGGAACTGGTAAGGAAGTTAATGATTTACCATTTGGTAAGATCCCAGCAAATGTTCTCATTGGGAGTTCAGGAGTTCTCTTGCTTGAAATCAGAGACATTGCCAAGAATTTCAGTTACATGTTGTGCAAAAAAACCCAAAAAAACAAAAAACAAAACAAAACAAAAAAAAAAGACAAAAAAGACACACATATTTTTAAACTGGGATAGAGGCCAGCCTATTGAATAGCAAAAACTGATGTTCTTTGTTGATGTGACTTTTACAGAGTCAGCTACAATAATTCCTCTACACTGAGAATGGTGTAATGAAAACATGAAGCTGAGCAGGCAGAACATGGAAAATAGATGAAAAAACATGTGGCAACAGGGAGGTGGGGTGGGAAAATTGTAAGGCTATTTCCCAGAAAATTTCTAAGGATCTTTCTGGAATTTTTCCAGGATGTTTTATTTAGTGTTTCTAGAAATACAGATAGAGAAGGTCTTGGCCATGCTCAATGTTAAAGATATGAAATAAGACTCTGATACTATGAATGTCAGGTTGATAACCTCCATGTCATAATCAAATACAATTTGATTAATTATATTTCACCTCTGAAATCTTTTCCTTCTCTCTCCATTGGTTACATTGAGTGACTGCTTTCTTCCTTTGCATTCTTTGCTTCCAAGCAGTCTGCTTGGTCAATGCAAAGTGAGTATGAAAGATTCCCAGTTTGACCAGTAGAGATTTTTAGCTCGTTTTGCCCTATCTGATAGAAATGTCTTTGTAGTTTAAAAGCTCATGAATTATGTCTGTAGTCAGAAACAGCTGAAGTAGTCCTGAATATTAAAGGGATTTACATGCTTCCACCATGCCTAGAGCCTTAGCTGGAGAAAAGGGTACATTTTGGTAGCTTGTGCTTATTACATAATTCGGGCACATGGTGTGTTGGCTTATGCCACCTCTAGCATGTAGGCCACACTGCATAGAGGGAGAGTTTTGTATCTTCCTAAGGCATTGGCATGGGACAAAACACCCCTTCAGTGGCATTTTTAACTGTTCCTACAAAAACTGAAAAAGTGTGTGGTTCTGTGAGCTCTAATAACCCTGTGCTCAGCTCAACAGCTGCATTGCTGTTCAGCCTCACTGCCAGTCCCTGTCTCACTGGGACAACTGAGCCCTTAGAAAATTAAGTACCATCCCCAGAATTCCCTAAAAGTTTTCCTTATACAGGAAGTATGTCTTAAGCAGGTACTTCCTATGTCTCTATTCTTATTGTTTCCTGCACCTGTGGAAAAATTTGGGTAATTGTCTGTGAAGCTTTGGGAAACTTGTGGTAGTCAGGTTAACTAAATGATTGTGAAATATTATTTTTATTACTATTATTAGTAGTAGTATCAGTAGCAGCAGTACAGTAGATCCTCCTGTGTAAATATGTGTGTTTGTTTTACACTTGTATCTACAATGTTTGAACAGAACATGTTTGTTAAAATCTATAGAAGTGGCTTCTGGGGAAGCAAAGAGACGAGCCTTTCATTGCACTTCTCTTCTGAAATGCATCATTGGCATGCAGTGGAGGGAATAAGCATTAAATTTAATTAATAATGGATATTTTTCACCTTTCAGCTTTGAAAAGAGAATGTTTCTCGCATTCTGTAGAGTTTTATTTTATTAACCACACAAAGAGAAATAATGCTTCATTTAACTATGTCAAAACCAATCTAAGCTCTCTGCTATTTACTTTCCTTTCTATAAATTTTAATGCATTTTTAATTCCACACCACTGGTTGGCAAACCAACCATTGAAGTTATTGCTGCCCTATAATGTATTTCAGTCATTTCTAATAAACCTGGACCTTAAGATGATTTATTATTATCTCTGTACACTATGAAAATGGATTTGCTGCCTGTGCTGGGTTTCAGCCCTTTCATTACTCTGGGTAGATATGTATAAGATTGAAGAAACAAACAAAAATAACTAACTGGAATACAGACAATTTCTAATATTGTGTGCTTTTGTGAGGAAAAAACATGTTTATGGGAGAAAATACAGAAAATGGATGAGATTTTTTTGCATTTAAAGGAAATTTTCATGAAATTACAGCAACAGATAGATTAAAAGTTATTTTAACAGATTATTTGGTTTTTAATTATAAAAACTGGAGATTTTTCTCTTTGAAATTAACCCAGGCATATTCTGTAGCTACTTTTTAAAGCTATTATGGAAATGTATAAATTTTTTTTGCAAAAATCTGTAGGTTAAAAATTGATTTAATTATCAGCAAGAAGGTTGGGAAAAGATTAAAAAATAAAATAACTGAACTATGATTAAAATATCATATCAAAATGCTGTCTTATGAAACATCCTTGTCCTTTGAATTTGTTTGTTCAAATACAGTAAGAATTCACAGTTCTCATGTTCTGGAAGTCACATTAAAAATGCCTTGTTCATCACATCTATTACAGGAAAATAATTACAATCAAATCAAAGCATACTCGTTTATGTTAAGTTCGGTATAAGTCAGAATGGTAGACAGTTGAGTTCATGTTATTCTCAGCCTTCTCTTCCTTCTAAAGAATTTCTTTGAGTCTTTAACAGTTTTTCTGTTTTTATAATTGTTCTGTTCCTTTGTGTGACTGTTCCCTGTAACCCACCATTTACATACTGAGTGTTTTTCATGGGCAAGGAAAAAGATTTTCAGCTGCTGTTATGACTGGCAGATGAGCAGTTTTTTTCAATCTCTCTCCTTCAAGCTGAGTTTATTTTATTCAGAAATTGTCCAAGGAATGTCAGGTGAAAGTGAACAAATCTTCCTTTATTCTGCTTGTGGCTAGATGCTCTCAGTTTGTACAGCAGATATTTTGCAAATCCTGCAGTCTTTTATAATGATTAACCTTTCTTAAAAGCACTAACAAAACCTTTAAAGTTATTCTTAGAGTATTTTGAAGGGAGGAGCCATTTCAGTAAATGATGTCTTGCGAAATTCCCTTGAAATATTTTCTGTCTGTACTAGTCTAAATTAACCATGTTTCTCTTTAATAATTACCCTTTATGGCCTCTTTGCTGGAATTTGGCCCACTGAAAGATATCATTAGGCAAGACTGGTTGCTTCTTAATAGCTCACGTACTTTTAAAAATCAGCCGTTTTATCTTCACAATGTTGTTTTACCTTTTAAGAAGTTGCTGCCTGCACACAGCCAGCTGACACTGAGGACAGTTTTTGTAGGGCCGATCATATCTTCATGTATCTTCATCTTTGTGGTAAATCTCATTTGTGTAGGATTTGAGTGTAAAGTACCCACATGGTACATAGGAACAAATCTGTTTCATTTTGGTAATGTAAAATTACACTTGGCACTTTGTGACTCAGCTTATCTATTTTTAAAAAGTAGATAATGGCAAGGTATGCTAATCATTATTTTTTGCTTCTAGAGTTACTAACAATAATTCTACTAGATATGTATTTAAATATATCAGCTCTTGGAAGAAGTTCATGATCTGATAGATGTAAATTTGCTAAGGTTTTTGAAACATCTTGAAAGGTCAGGTATTGAGATTAAATTAGTTCCTCCTCATGATACTCTGCAACTTCTAATCAGTAGGAGATACAAATAAAAGCCAGATTGCAAATGGAATGCAGGTATAAACTAGGTTACAGAGGGAGGGAGTCTCATATAGATTTTATTGATATGTATCAGGTGGCTTTTTCATAGCAACTATAAAAATTAAATGACAATCCATATTTTCTACTGCAAATTAAAGAATTCATAAAGGGCTAATTTGTTGGGGTTTTTTTATTCTACCTTCTTGTTATTCTATTTGATTTTCTATGTCTTTATGATTAGGTGTCATTCTCAAAACAGATGGTAGCAGTGGTGAGAGGCAACCTCCTCCTACATTTATGTAAATTTTTTTAGTGTTCTTCTTCACACTGGTGGCATACTTCCCCATATGCTGAACCATATCAGTATCTGACCTTAAAATCTCAGAGGTGGTAGGATCAAAGAATAAACATTTTTAAGGTGTGGATAAGAGCAACAAGGATGATTAGAGGTCATAGGATTAATTTACAAGTAAAGATTAGTTGAGCCTAACATATAATATATAGTTTAACAGAACGAATTGAGTTTTGGAAAATGGATCAAAGGCAGAGCCACATAACCACCTCTAAAGGATATAAACTGCAATGGCTGAATTGTGCATGTTAGTCACAGACTCAGTGTGGACAGTAAAGAGAATTATTTTCACAGCTCAGGGTATAGAAAGACAAAATGTTGTCCTGTCTTTTTGGAAAAGAAGGCAGGTCTGCTCACCTTGGCATCAAATGATATGGACAACGAGAAGTAATTTTTTTATTGATAGCAGACCTTCTGCACTGGCTTATGAGGCAGGCCCAATCAGGCCCAAATACCAAAACAATGTAACGCTGAAAATTGTAGGTAAGTACCGCTGCCAAATAGCCTGACAGTGGAACATAATTGTGATGAACTGATTTATTGGATTCTTTGGAACTGGACATAACTGAGTCAAGGTCCAAATCTCAATTCGATATTCCAGATTTTTTGTGCAGAAGTTTTACATCAACTTTCAGGTTCAAAGACTTTTCCATACCTACTATAAAACTATTCAAACACTATTTCTCTGAGTAGCCCCCCAAAATGTCCATTTTTTGTCTTGAATTTGATTATTATTTGAGCTGAACATTTCATCTTTCTTTAGATTTCCTGAAGCCCTTGAAAGCCATCAAGGCCAATTTTCTTCCTCTTTCTGCCCTACAGCATGTTTTTACCTCTGCAAAATGTTATTTATACATTGGAAAGGAAAAAAAAACCAAAAACCACTGTGTTGCACTGTGTCACACTTTCAGGATGGTGACAGAGTGCAACACATTGCTCAGAGAGGTTGTGAAGTATTATCCTGGGTAACCTGCTCTGGTAGACCCTACTTTGAGCATAGAGCTTAGATGAAATGATCTCCAGAGGCCTCTTCCACCTTCAGGTATTTTGTGATTGTTTGAACTTTGGCTCCCCTAACTGAATAATGATTAGAAACTTATATCATGTTTTACAATCCTTTTTTTTCTAAAGAACACCGCTTGCAATAAATCCTTGGGAACTTTTGCTTGAAAATGATTTTTTAAAAAATTTTCTTTTTGATTCCAAGAACTGGACAAACTTTGGCATATCTATTTTGAACATTAATTCAACAGTCAAGTCTTTTAAAACCCTGTTGAATTGTAAGACAACTATCATTTTTCTTCTGTCTGGCTAATTAAATGGTCTATTTTATTACTGGATTCCCTGTAATAATTGGGTTTACACATTGGAATTGTACTTGTGTGTCAAAGTAAATTTATAAGTAGTGCTTACTAATAGTTTTGCTTTAATTTTATTCTTTAAAAAAATTGGAATCTTAAATAATCTATGTACTTTTAGTTGCTAACAAGATTGAATTAATTTCTTACACTCCTCTGTCTCTCCACCTGTTGTCTTCTCCTTTTTTCTTCCACACTAACGAAAGTATGCAAAAATACTTTCTTCAGTCAATCTCTAGTACTGAACTTGTTTTGGTAGAAAGAGAAGTCTAATAAGAATAAATGACCAGTTTTCCCTAAATTGATGAGTTGTAGTGGCTTCTGTTGATCTAGCACACTGAAATGGTTCATTCCTGAAGAATTAGTTTAGCTGTTAAGAAATCAAGAAATATATGCTGCACACCTCAATCAAAGGAATTTAAATACCTCAAGGGAAATTAGAAATGAAAATAGATAGGCTGTTTCCAAATGCTGATAAACAGGAAAATCAATATGATGGGCTTGGGGTTTGCCTCCACTAAAATTCCCAAGTTTATCTTGGGTTGCAGCATTTTCAGCAATCACTCTGATTATCTAATTATGTGGATTGTGGATTATGAGGTGGTGATTGTGATTTGGTTTTGTTGGTTTTTACTCTTGATTGAATTACATGGTTGGTCTCAGCGTATTCACAGCATCAGAAAACTCTGTGCCAATGTCTGTCTTTCTGTCTATAGCAGATGTTTCTGTTTGGGAAGTAGCTGTATCAAAGGTGTTCACACATCAAGTCATAATCTAAGATAAAAGACCCTTTGCAAAGAAGTGGCAAAAGTACAAATCTATCAAAAGCCCTCATCTTAAGTGTGTCTCTAATTCCATGTGCACACCTTCCCTGGAACAAGGAAGAAACAACTAATATTGACCGCTTCATCTCTCTAGACACAGGAGTCTGAAATTTGTAATTTGTAATATTTTATGTTGCAATGTTGCCAGCATTAGGACAGTATCTGGATTTACTAACACAACAGTGGATTATGGATTAACACACTTGTCTTCTGGGTATTAATGATGGTTCCTATCCAGATGGGAGGAAAAATTATATTTTATTAAGTCTTTGAAACTACTGTTCAGATGAAGATTTATTTTTTTATGTACATTTTTATTTTCCGTGTCCTTTGTGAAGTATTTTGGGCTTGAAAAATCTTGCAGAGCTTCCATAGTATCTGATAAACCACATGAGCCTGCATGTTGTATCCTATTGCAGTCCTGTGTGCATGTAAACTATTTTTCAGTATTATAGATGTTAAGGGAAGACATTTTAAGACATTGTTTGGAAGACTGTGTTTCATATTGTCTCATAATCCTCTTTCCTGTTGTCACTGGAGAAGTGGAGGCATTCTTCCCAAATGTCTGAAGTCTAGGGATGCTGATGATAAAACTTGCATCACTCTACATTCACCTTGTGTATTCATTTCCCACAAAAGCACTCGAAGAACATAAGTAATTCCTGTTTATTTATAAAAGTAGTTGTTTATAGACTACAAAACTTCTATGGGGAAAAAAAAAGCTTATTTTCCCGTATTTTTCTTTATTCAAGATTTAACAAAGGATTATTAGTCAACTTAATTTGTCTATGATATTTGTTTGGATTCATAGACTGACCTAATACTTTTTGTAGTCATTGAGTATTATAATTAGGCTTGAGAGAACTGGTTGTGAATTCCAAGTGATTGCTTGCACATATGACTCATAAAATGTTTGAGTCTCTGCATTTCTCAAGTATTAGCCAGAGTATTTGTGATATTGAGTTCAGTCCAAAAAATCACTGGTCCTTGCTTAGCATTAAGAACACAAGCAGCCTTTTCTCATGTAACAATACTGCACATCTGCTCACCTGCTTTGACTGACTGGGACCAGTTTTACGGTCGAGTAGAACGAAAATAGGTTGAAATGCCTTTACTGATAATGCCAAGGAATAAACTTGTGACTTCACTCAATTTTTCCTCACAGCCTTTAAGAATCATACTCACATCTTGACTCGCAAGGCTGGGAAAAATTTTTCTGTGTATTTTTGCTCTCTTTGAAAGGTAGTTAGTGACAGGGTATGAGACCCACTTAGGAAAATAAAAGGTAAAAAAAGTTGATGAATTCATCTAGTTAATATTATTTCTTCTGGTACTGTATAACACTGGATGAAGTTTCATTTTAAATTTACACCAAAGTTTTGGAAGAAAAGGGTTGAATTTTAAATTTATGGAAATTAGGAATTAGTCAGGTTATATTTCACTGTATAACTCAGATTCTCCTCCAAATTAATTCATGATTGGAAGACCCAGACTCACCTGCTGAGATAAACACTGATTTTTTTTTTCACAGGCTTCAATAATAAACCTCTTCATACAGGTCTTATTTATGTTTCGCTTCTGCGATTTTCTCTGCACACTTATAATAGATGGATAAAATGTGATTACACTGAGGGGTAAGTAAAGCTTTATTTTCAACACATTTTCACTTATCTGAAATCAAATTGATATCTTCTTCAATGTATTGGTTATTTGCAAATATTTGGTGTTTAAATTACAGTAATAATTCTGTAGCTCAATAAGCAGCAACTTAATGTGGATTTTTAAATTTTTAAATATGAAAGAAATTATTTATAAGTCTCTGACATCAGCTTCTGGTCTGAATAAGTACATAGGATGAATTGAAAATACTTTACTGCTGATATTTACAGTCTACCAGTAATTTTTGAGAAAGATCTCTTCTAGTAAACCTATTTATTAGACTATGTCCAGAGGAAAAAAAACAAAACCAAAAAAAAAAAA